>OX457038.1:49414185-49464185 GCA_949752735.1 Lumbricus terrestris | reverse complement strand
AGCCATTTTAGACATAATTCACGTGATGCATCTGATGGTTTCATCGAAGTGACATCTCCTCGCCGCTGACGCAATCTTACGTGGCATATAATTTGAATGTTGTACCGGACGGTGCCATTGACGTGGCATATCATTTGCCACTGCTTCAGCTATTTCTGGCGTAATTCGAATATTATATTTTATAGATGATTGTGTCGGTCAGCATCGTGCTCGATGTCAATAACTTAATTCGATCTTCTTCCAATGTTTCCAGTGACCGCTCCTCTGACCTGCCTGAGCGGAAGTAACTGCGGCTGCGGCGTCGGTTCAACGATTAACCGGTTCCTATGATGCCAGTCGTCGTGATGCAGGGTGGCGGAAGTCATTCCACCCTGCCGAGCAAGAGGATAGGTCCGAACAGCCATCTCTGCATCTCGATGTTCGTCATGCTACTCGTTAATCCTCTCTTCGGTTAGCAATTCAATCAAATCTAATCATCCGAAAAATCTCTCGGCTCCAACTGTTAGTCCAGATTTACTATAGAGTGCGACGGTGCAGTGTAGAACTGATGTAGCGCCCTTATCATATAACGCAGGGCATCAGTCGCCTCTGTACAGTATATATATATATATTATATATATATATATATGAATAGTGGACTAGAGCTAATCATCGTGGAGTAGAGGACTCAGTCGAGTCTTGCACGTTGTATACAATGACAGATATATATCGTCAGGGAAGAAATCCTAACCGAACGGGAGCGACCATATAGGTAGCCTAATGCTTCAACGATTCGGTGACAGTTTTATGAATGTCGTAATGACCAGCAACACCATTCAAGGTTTTGTTGCAGTCAACGGAGGCAGTATATATAGACAGAGACACAGACAGAGACAGAGAGACAGGCAAACAGACAGGTGAACAGCATGGGCGCCCGCATATAGAGGCAAGAATGGTAGGCATATTTGCCCATCCTGGAATTTTGACACCCATTTTTAACTAGGTCCACTACTTTTTGATTTTTAACAAATTTCTTTGCACTAAATTTCTTTGCACTAAAGTCTTTGCACTAAAGATAGAATGATAGACAAAGTGAAACTGCGAAATTTATGTTTAGAAACCTTTGAAAAAAAATCAATTTTAATAATTTCCTGCTGTGCATTTTCCAGCTTTTGCTTAAAATGTAACCGACCATTGTGCTTTGACCCACCTGTAAAAAAATCTGCTCATGGTGAACAGACTTGCGCACATTATATTTATATAGGAGACACACGTGCGTGCGTGTCCCTGCAGCGTTTGTTAGTCTACGTCTCAGCGCATCGGAAATGGCCTGCTATTTAAATCTATTTGGTATAAGCCTTTTAGATCTAAATATTATTTATACTGAATACAGTGACGAGAATTACTTAGTCCTTAAAACAGGATGACATGAATAATTTTTTCATGCCGATGGCTTGCAGAAGTCTCAGGTTAATCTTAGCCCTCGGCATTTCTAACTCAATATGCGTTGTACACATCCTCGAAAATTTATATAATTTGATTGTCAAAACGAAATTTGACATGGTATCATATTTGAGGAAATCGGTGACAAATGAAATTTGTCTTTAAAGCTGCATATCTTCCAGAATAGAGACGGAATATTACTGCGTACTCATTATCGTCATAATTAGCAGGTTGGCATGCTTGGTATGCCTTGCCTTATTGTACACCTATTATAATCCACGTATAGGCTACACCAGCCTCTTGTTTATACGTACCTTAAAACGTCTGCCCTCATGACAGGATTCTTTGCCTATATTATACACCATGACATAATTATAGCCTATGTTTCTGTTGCAGGATTCTTAGCTGTTATCGTCTCTTGTTGTTCGCTGCGATCGGCAGAAATGGACTGGGAAGGATCACGGACGAGGGGCAAGATCGCCCTTTGGCTGTCCATCGCAGGTGTAGTGACCACGGTCATCGTTGTTCTAGTCTACGTACTCGTCTTCTTCACCAGGGACTCATAGGCTTCACTGCCCCTCCAATAAAACATCCTACGTTTCTACGCCAGAGATTAATATTCTTCGTCGCTGTATACGATTTGCAAGTTTTATTGCGTCGTATACATAAGAGATTCACAGTTTTCTTCACCGAAGGTTCTTTGGTTTCCGTGTTAAAATATTCTGGAGTTCTTTGAGAATTAGATAAACCAACCGCTTATCATAAAAATGTGTCTCAAAAACATTCGTCAAAGATTTCTAGACTATATGCTTGATCGGGTAGCTAAGGAGGCAAATTGAAATTAGGGCGCAGCACATGTGTATACCCTATGTATTATGGGGAAGTCGCATACAACGACTGTTTTTCGTTTTGTATAAAATTGAACAGAGGGCATTTATAGAGTTGCATTTAGTCATGCGTGGATGACCTCATCTGAGCTTTTTAAACATCTAAACGGAGCGCTGTATATATTATAATTCTATGATTTTTCTGTTCCGAGAACTGCGTCAGTCTGTCTGTCAGATGCGGTTGAAATTAACCTCGTTGTGTTTCCTTTCGCAACGGTGGCTTAAGCGCGGAGTCCAACGCTGAATTCAAATGACTGCGTTGTAAAGCGATGAAATATTACAGTGTATGCCTACGTATGGGTCAGTCTGTGAATGTCTCTAATAATGTCATGCTTTTGTAAAGGCTACATTTTACAGCATGTACGTGTAGCTTGATTTGCGAGTTGCACGAGTAGTGTGATGTATAGGCCTATGAGTGACTGCTACATGTATAGATTGTAGAACTGTAGATGGAAGAAAAGCCCACCGCGAAATGCCAAAGGGACACTGGTTGCCTGGTTGTCATGGAGTAACGACTAGACAGGATGTAATGGGTAAGTTGATGAGGCAGAGCAAAGGATGGGAACATTGAGTGGAAGAGAGCTGGATAAAGCAAGAAACAAGATGCTGAGAGTTTAAATAATGGGCGGAGTTTGGTTTCCGTTCTTGGAGGGGCTAAAGCCTTCTTGGGGGGGGAGGTAAGCCCGAAAAAAACCCATTTGCACGGTAACAAAATGAATCTGGGTCCTCTTGGGGGGGGGGCTTAGCCCCCTAGCCCTTGATAAACTCCGCCCATGGTTTAAATGCATCTTCGTGTCCAATCAGCTTTTCAAGGCTTTTCTAAGCTCATATCGAAAGAACAATTTCAATAAGAAAACAACAGTAGCCTATCTTTCGAAATTCGTATCTTTCGCCATATTTAAACACCTTTTAGCTATAATTATAAGACTCATAAAATAATGTGCGCAATGTGTAAACGAGTGTTGTTGTAATAGCTTACTTGCCTGTATACACTGAGCGTTTAGGAATTGACTATAGCATAGGCCTATAGTTGGTGCGCTGGACTAAAGAAAATTTGACTATAAAAAGAGTATAAAGAGTCTGTCTAAAACTCTAAATCGATAAATCTCGACTATGCACTGTTTTCAATAGGCGGATCAAATGTTGAACCAAACAACTGCCTATAGTCGATCGGACACGCCGAGGTCAAGTAAACGACGGATGTCTCTTAAGAATGTTTAAGACAACGACCTGCATACCTGTTCTTACATATAATAATTTTTTCGCTGTTCACCTACTTTCTGCTGTATATATATATATAAATATATGTGCGACGTGCGTGTGCGTGTGTGCGCGTGTGTGTGTGTGCAACTGTGCATGTGCGCGCGCGTGTGCGTGTGGGATACAAAATAATGTAAATGTTACTCAACGCACGCAAGAGTAGTGACAGCCTAAAATTGCACAAAACACCATCTTATTAAATGGACGAAAATAATATTCTTCCGTTTTCTATAACAAATTTTGGACATGATTAAAGATGTAGGCTACACGTATTTGCCGTTTCTGATTCAAGATAGTTTTTTTTTAAATTCTGCCGTTTGTTTGGTATAGGTCTAAATCAATCAATCAGTCAGTCAGTCAACCAATAAATCAGTCAGTCGGTCAGTCAAACACTCAGTCAAGAAATCAGTCAGACAATAAGTAAATCAATGAATCAGCCAATGACCAGTCAGTCAGTCAAATCGATCGAGATCGATCTATCGATGTCGCAGACAATTCTAATTTTAAAACTCTGAATAAGAGATCAGTATGCAGGTCAAAAACTTTTTACGCCAGCTGTAAGAAGCCATTCGAGGAATCTTTCAAGGCAAATTGGAAAGACTGTAAAAGTTCTCTAAAAATGCATTCGTAACGTGTGGCAGAACATACCCACTGCTACCAATCTAGCGCTCTACACCACAGCCACGGACCTCTCTCTCTCTCTCTCTCTCTCTCTCTCTCTCTCTCTCTCTCTCTCTCTCTCTCTCTCTCTCTCTCTTCTCTCTCTCTCTCTCTCTCTCTCTCTCTCTCTCTCTCTCTCTCTCTCTCTCTCTCTCTCTCTCTCTCTCTCTCTCTCTCTCTTCTCTCTCTCTCTCTCTCCTCTCTCTCTCTCTCTCCTCTCTCTCTCTCTCTCTCTCTCTCTCTCTCTCTCTCTCTCTCTCTCTCTGCACTCCACATAGATCATATTTCCGTTGGCAAACTGACTTGAATTCGCTTTCTATGAGTTTCGATGTGCCATAATTATCTGGAAAGCCGTTGAGTTCGGTGGTGCTACATAAATGTCAGGTGTATACCATTACAGAATATACGCTCCATCGATTTAATCTCTGCCTTTGCCAACGGTCGTTTTTCTGTCTGTGGCCCAGCTATCCCAGAATGCATCGCCAGAGGGATCGGCTACACTGACTAATGCTATCATATATAAAACCAAGTGGATGCGAAAGCCCTTGGTTTATAGACTTCCATGTAAAATTAATGTAAGCCGGAACCTTCGACCAATTAAGTATCCCTGTGTAAATGGTGCAGCGCACAAAACATTAGTCTGAAGTACCCGACTCATAAAGGTACTTTGGTGCCTTTATGAATTACATGCATGTAGCATTTATCGCAGCTTCTATATTTATAATGCACTTGGTGTAGATTGGAGCACCACTCCAATGTTTAGGCAACAGATTTGCTTCTCAGTTTGAATGCTGCATATCTCCAGCTGCAGTATAATTCCATGCATGAAACGCTGTTTTAGCTATTGACAGCAGCTTTCCAATAATAGCCTAAAGCAGACCCATTCACGTATGGTAGGTCTATAGAAAAGGACTGCCTGAAGAGCGAACCGCGTTACTGCTCCCATCAAGAACTCCAATAAGTGCTACATACAATGTACGTCGCACATGCATGTCTGATGACAGGACCTTTTTCATAGATCAATGCGCCGTCACGACCGATTCAAAGAGTCCGTTATACCAAACACTGAAGATAAAAAAACTAATCTATAGGGTTGTGTTGGCTGCCCTGTCGCCATGACAGCAGCACGCTCGCCATAGTTAACGTATAAAAGCATTTTTTCCAACTGACTGACGATTCTATAAAATACTGACTGATTGATTAACTCACTGATTAAGCCACTATGTCGTCCGAGGAAATGATTAACTGATCGAGCGAGTGAATGGCTGTCTGATTAACGTATAGATTTTGAGACTAAGTAAGTAAGTAAGTAGTTGGGGAAGCGCTACTAAACGCGCAGAACTGTAGCCCTCATGGCAAGTGTAACACATTCAATCAAGTAAATAAACTAAAAATGTATAGTGGGCCTATTTGCAAGCCATGAATTGAATTAGGTAAATTATTTAATATCAAGACCGCAAAGCTAACATAGGATAGCAATTAAGGATTAATAGCCATATCCAGCGGGCAAGGAAACCGTGTTTATTCGCATAGCATCATGTAGCAAGGAAGCATTTCAGAGTCAAGTTGTCAAACATGAGGAGATCTCGGTAAAGGAAACGCATCGCAAGGAGTACGGCCAGTTTGCTTGATCGGCGATTGATAGGCCTACAAATAATAGACCTACATGACGAGAATTGTGCAGACTACGGGCAAGAGTGTGGTATCCGCATTACTACTGCACAGAGTCTCAACTGCAGAGGGAGACAATAGAAGTATATAAAAAAATGATAGCCTATAGGCCTACGAACCCATGGACTGTCAACCTTGAGTTCTTCTCAAGCGCCTTTGAGCGCCTCTGAGCAGTTTTTTAGAGTCAGAGGCGCTTCCGATTACAGAGCGGACACTGCATCGGAGTTTCACACCGAAGCGCTGAGTAAATGCGAGTGAAGGACTTGCCCAAGGTCCCTACGCGGCGACTTGAGGTGAATTCGAACTTGCAACCCTTCGGCGGCAAGGCGACGAACACGCCAACTACACCACCGCGCCCCACGAGCAGTGGGACGGACGGGCGCCTTCCATGCTGCCATTTGGTCAAATTTGACTCTTGTTAGACTTTTTATCATCAGTATATTTACTATAGCCTATTATCATATAATCGTTTCGCGATTTTGTGAACTTAAATTAAGGGGCCGTCCATAAAGTACGTCACGCTATTTTTGACCATTTTTGACCCCCCCTCCCCCTGTCACAAACTGTCACAAATCTCGGACCCCCCTAAAGTACGTCACACTTTCGAACAAAAAATTTAAAAACATAACCATTTACCTAACCCTCTCAACCCTAGGATACTATCCGTAATCCCTCTGATAGTGACGTGTGTCCCTAAACGCTTTGATAGTGACGGGAAATAAACTTTTATCCCGCCAGGCCGGGTTTTACACACGCCTGGCCGGGCCGGGTCGGATTTTAGGTACTAAAAACAAAAAAAAAATAAAGAATTTAAAAAATAAATGTGTGACGTCACACATGGCCTGACCCCTCCCCTCTGTCACACTCTGTCACACTTTCTTACACCCCTCCCCCCTGGAGCGTGACGTACTTTATGGACGGCCCCTAACGGACGAATACTATCAATAGTTAACATTAATTTATTATATCGACCTAACAATTTAGCATTATCTTGTCTAATTCATGTTTATCTTTTCCTATCTAATCTTAGCCAATCTAATCCGAGCTGATCTAATCCTATGTTGTCTATAGACAATTGATTAATAATGTCCTTTTCTGCAGGCTTAATACAGCCATACTATACTGTAGGCTAATAAGTGTCTGCTATTAACAGGCGTTATGATTAAGAGAATAAGGGAGTATATCGGCGACACGAGCAGCACACCTGCGTATCCAAGGACGCTGAATATTATATGTTCCTTGCTTTAGCCGCGAGTACAAAAGCGCACCCTGTTCTGGTAATAATGGCACTAGAACGCGCCCATTGATTATGGCTGTCACGAAAGCCATGCGCGCAATAGAGAAATAGCTGGACAGGTAAAAGAGATCCACGTATAACCAACCAAACAGACTCTCACACGTAGTAAGCCTGCTGTAACTGCATGCGCATACAGGATGCAACACACTGTAGTACTAGAACTATACGAACGCACATGTCATGGTGAGTGTGTTCAACAGTGTGGGGCGCGGTGGTGTAGTCTGTAGTGGGTATGTTCGTTGCCTTGCAGCCGGAGGGTTGCAGACTCGAATCCATCTCAAGTCGCCGCGTATATGGACCTTAGGCAAGTCCTTCACTCGCAAATTGCTCAGCGCTTCGTCGTGAAATTTCATTGAAGTGTCCGCGCTGTAGTCGGGAGCGCCTCTGAGTAGCGAGCTTGAAGGGGCGCTTTTTACAAGTGCGCATATATACAAACAAATTGCGTTGCTGCTCTAGAAGCTGAACGTTCAAAGCGCTGCAACCAAGTTAATTAATTCCAGAGGTAAGAAGACTGATCCTGTTCGCAACATGATCACTTTCAAGGTGGGAACATTTGTAAACAAGTGTCTCCTCGGCATGCACCATCGTAATAATAAGCGTCAAGATCATCAGCTCCTTGTTAGTCTCAATTTATTGTGCTATAGAAAATGTGCTGCACCCTGAGCTACCATAATATTACATGTATATTTGCGCGTTCTGGAAAGACGCATGTGATGCATAATAAGAACGTAGGGAGCATTCTGTTCCAACGGTTTGGAATGTGCTACCAGTTGAACTTCGTCTATCAATACTTTCCTTCGAAAGCTTATAAGGAGAAACGACTTTACCTGTTTACAACACCTGGCTAAGCCGAGCTGCTATACCATCGTCTATAAATAGAGTCTATGCGTTCATTGCGGTGTATTCATATTAACCTGCGCTTTAGTAATCTTCCGATATATTAATACTATGCAGTATGCACACGCATGTTTATATACATCATAACATGTCGCTCTATAGCAAGGACTAATAGAAGTATAGGCCTATTAATGATTGCAGCATATATGTGTGCACTGTGCAGCATGGGCGCCCGCACATAGGGGCAAGGGGGGGCACTTGCCCCCCCCTGGAAAATTGAAACCCATTTTTCTAACTACTACTTTTGGGGTTTAAGAAATTTCTTCCCATTGGAATACTAATGTTACGAATGATACACTTCAGTGAAAGTCAGAAATTTAAGTAATGAAATCTCTTTAGAAATAAAGAGGCTCTTAATTTTCTGTCTTGCATTTTTTCAAGCCCTTGCAGAAAACGGTAACAATGACTTTTAACCCTCCCGTGGGTGCCCTTACAAATAGTAGGCTATTCCTATCGCTTATGGCCTACTTGTCTGGAATCTCGCTGTAGGCTAATGCAATTTTTCACAACTACGCAAAAATTAATCATCAATAAATTACACTAATGTAAAAATTTGAAATTTATCAAGAGCCCATTTAAATTAAGTAATGGAGATCTACATATTCACCAGGGTTATATATGGAATTAAGTCTGCTTTAAATCAGGCTGCATTTTGTCCATTTTGCATGCTGCCATCTAGTACAGAATTTAGGTAAGTCAAGCTGTAGAGAAACTTGAATAATTGACTCTGGTTATCACGCCTCGAGATTTTCTCCAAAAACCAACGTCTCCTCTGTTCAAAAGAGTTTATACCCCATGCTTCTTATCCTCGGGATCCTCCACCTTCCTATACGACACCTGCAATAACATCTGACCCACTGGATACAGGACTCGGACCTCTTTCTTGACTGCCCTTTGAACAGCCTGATGACTCGATGCAGCGATTCTGAATAAGCTGGTGCCCTACAATTGACTTTGGAGTGGCACTTTAGAAGTTTAGAAATTACGATTAAAATATAGAAGTAACTTGATGGAGCACTTGCCCCTTTAAAACTGATACCTGTTTTTCGTTCATTTATTCATTCATTCATTATACACCGTATAGGCCTATATAGTGCCCCTTCAAAACCTACTTTTTAACATTCTACTTTTGATTTTTAATAAATTTCTTCGCACTAAGAAAACTATTCATATTGAAAATGATAGGTCTACACACGAGAAATATGCATTAAGAAACCTCTTTGAAAAATACCCATATTCTCACTTTCCAGCTTTGCAATTTTTAAACTCTTGCGACTAGGAAATTTAACCGTGGCCAACTTAAAAATTTTGCCCCCCCCTGCAAAAATTTCTGCGGGCGCCCATGGTCAGAGGCGATCCCGACTACATCACGGGCACTGCATCAGAATTTCGTGCCGAAGCGCACGAGCAATTGCAAGTAAAGAACTTGCTCAGGGTCCCTACGTGGTGGCTTGAGGTGGATTCGAACCTGAAACTCTCAGACTTCAAGGCTTCGAACTCACCACTATAGTATGCATGCATGCACCACCACGCCCCACAATTACAGTTCATCAATAGTGATGCCATCTTATACATGTAGTATACGCACCAAAGAATCGATAAGCACTCGTGCGGTTATCTTAATAATATACTAGCTGTGGGCCCCCAGTTGTCCCGGGAATTTGAGTTTATCACCCTACTTCTCTGGAATACCCGGTGTTGACCGATAAGTTTGGGGTCTCGCTTGTCCACCCCACGCTCGTTGGAGGCGACGACTAAGTGGCTAGACGACAACCTACCGTCACGCATAAAGCCGAAGGATTGGCCACCCAGCTCTCCGGACCTCTCTACTACTGAGAACTTGTGGAATATTTTATCTCTCAGCGTTTTAAAAGATCCTGAACCAAAGAACGTTGATCAGCTCGAACGTCTCCTCCAACGAGCGTGGAGAACGATAGCAGTTGGGACACATCAGACGATGATCCAGTCTATGCCGGATATATAGTCAGTGCTGCATGTCATTAGGCAGAAAGTAGATACTGTACGCTTACAGCCTACGTCTGTAGCCCATGCCCTACCTAGTACCTAGAAAACAACAGTGTCTTAACGCGCTTGTACAGGGTGCGCCAAAAAAGACCCCCTAGGTTTTTTGCCAATATCTTTACCAAAAGTAAGAATTTCCAAATGAAATTCATATTTACACATTATGGCCTGACTTCATCAAAATATTTCAAACAGAACAAAAATTATATCACTTTTAGCGCGTCCACCCACGTTTTTCGACGATTCAAAAACGAAACGCAAAAAAATTAGTTTTTTTAATGCCTTGGTCAAAAGTACGAATATCGAAATGAAATTTTATAGGCTTAAAGAAAATTCATATCTGCAAAGGGTGGTCAGATTTCATCAAAATATTTCAAACAGGACAAAAGTTATATCACTTTTAGTGAGGCCACGCACCGTTTCTTGACGATTCAAAAACGAAACACAACAAAAAGTAACAAAACGCGATTTTATTAAGTTTCATCTCAAATAACTGTTGTCAAATGAACTTGGTAGTGCTTCACAACTTGTGTTCAATGTGCCCACCACCAGTGCCAAAACTTCTTTTGAGTCTCTTTGCAAAGTTCTTGATGGACCTGCTGATTAATCTGACAGATTCCTTATTTACCAGTTTGATGGTCATCTTGCCAAGTGACTTCTCAGTGACGCGCAGCTACGCTGGTGCCCTGTTTCTTTTTAAATGGCAATAATAATGATCATCTGTCAATATCAAGGCTATTTGATGCCAATTATTTGAGATTAGAAAAAAATCGTGTTTTTTAAAACTTTTTTGTTGCGTTTCGCATTTGAATCGTCAAAAAGACGGTAGGTGACCCCCCTGAAAGTGGTATAACTTTTGTTCTGTCTGAAATATTTTTATGGAATCCGACCACCATGTGCAGGTATGAAATGTCTTTAAGCCTGTAAAATTTCATTTCGATATTCTTACTTTTGACCAAGATATTGGCCAGAATAATTTGATCGGTTTTTGTTACTTTTGTTGCGTCGCGTTTTTTGAATCGTCAAAAAACGGTGGGTGGCCTCGCTAAAAGCTATATAATTTTTGTTCTGTTTGAAATATTTTGATGAAATTAGGCCATAATATGTAAATATAAATTGTCTATAAGTCTGTAGAATTTCATTTGGAAATTCTTACCTTTGGTCAAGATACTGGCAAAAAACCTAGGGGGGTCATTTTTTGGCGCACCCTGTATACGAGGCTAGGCGTATACACAGTTTCTTCATTGTGTTAATTTGATGAACGCAGTTTTTTCCGCAAAAACTGGTCGTCTTTACAGTTTCTTATAAATAATGGCGAAAACGGACCGGATCATAATCAAATCTGTGCCAGTATCTTTCATTTGACTGATGTATACACTGACAAAATGTTATAAAGAAATAAGAAGCCGTTACTGAGACAGCGCATTTTTAAAACGGTGAACGAACTTTCGTGTCACCCTATATCACTGTTTACATCTTCTCCACCGTTACTATATGTATATATATATGCACAGTGGCGGCGCCAGGATTTCAGTTTCGGGGGGGGCTGAAGCCTCGACCGAAATCTCATGAAAATTTCCCATTTTCGCCGCCAAAACTTCTGACGACCTTTTTTTTTTTAGTCGTCAGCCCAAAATCGTGGATATTTCACTGTAAAAAATTTCGGGTGGCCCTTTTTTAGGGGGGGCTGAGCCTCTTGTAGGGGGGCTTAGCCCCCCAGCCCCCTAGCGCCGCCACTGTATATGCACAGGACCTATACGCATTTTTTATATATATGTATTGTAACGATGGAGGGGATTTAGACAAAAACATGACCATTCTACAAGACAGTGTCTGATGCTTATGCGTTGCACAGTTCCACATCCGCTTCATAAGACTTCTATTGTAAATAGGATCGTATATACTGTTAAGTGGTTGTCCTAACGTTTTGTGACGAAACAACTATAGGTCTGTATGCATATAGTACAGGCTATGCTGCTCTTGCTGCGTAGGCGTTGAAGTCCCCGTATAGACGAGTGTGCATGGCGAGCAACAGTGGATTTCTGTACAATCAGTTTTGTACAATGCATCAGCTCCGATCATCAGCTATGAAGAAATGCTGCCTGACCAGTGTTTAATCTAGTCCCCCTCCTCTGGGGGGGGAATTCAGGTTTCTGGGGGGGGAGACAATTGAGCGTCCGAAGGACGCTCGTGAGGCGCGTAGCGCCGAGGCCGGGAGGGGGAGGGGTATGGGGATGTGCCCCCTCCCCATCAGAAACTTTTTGAATTTCCACATTGCAATGACAGCATTTTAAGGTGCCATCTTCACAAAATACCTGTACTTTTTCAGAGCCTCATCAGAAACTTTTTGAATTTCCACATTGCAATGGCAGCATTTTAAGGTGCCATCTTCACAAAATGCCTGTACTTTTTCAGTGCCCCATCAGAAACTTTTTGAATTTCAACATTGCAATGGCAGCATTTTAAGGTGCCATCTTCACAAAATACCTGTACTTTTTCAGAGCCTCATCAGAAACTTTTTGAATTTCCACATTGCAATGGCAGCATTTTAAGGTGTCGTCTTAGCAAAATAGCTGTACTTTTTCAGTGGCCCATTAGAAAATTTTTGAATTTCAACATTGAAATGGCAGCATTTTAAGGTGTCTTCTTACAAAAGAGCTGTACTTTTTCAGTGACCCATTAGAAACTTTTTGAGTTTTCACATTGCAATGTCAGCATTTTAAGGTGTCGTCTTCACAAAATGCCTGTACTTTTTCAGTGCCCCATCAGAAACTTTTTGAATTTCAACATTGCAATGGCAGCATTTTAAGGTGCCATCTTCACAAAATACCTGTACTTTTTCAGAGCCTCATCAGAAACTTTTTGAATTTCCACATTGCAATGGCAGCATTTTAAGGTGTCGTCTTAGCAAAATAGCTGTACTTTTTCAGTGCCCCATCAGAAACTTTTTGAATTTCCACATTGCAATGGCAGCATTTTAAGGTGCCATCTTCACAAAATACCTGTACTTTTTCAGAGCCTCATCAGAAACTTTTTGAATTTCCACATTGCAATGGCAGCATTTTAAGGTGTCGTCTTAGCAAAATAGCTGTACTTTTTCAGTGGCCCATTAGAAAATTTTTGAATTTCAACATTGAAATGGCAGCATTTTAAGGTGTCTTCTTACAAAATAGCTGTACTTTTTCAGTGACCCATTAGAGACGTTTTGAATTTTCACATTGCAATGTCAGCATTTTCAGGTGTCGTCTTAACAAAATGCCTGTACTTTTTCAGTGACCCATTAGAAAATTTTTGAATTTCCACATTGCAATGGCAGCATTTTAAGGTGTCATCTTAACAAAATAGGCTGTACTTTTTCAGTGGCCCATTAGAGACGTTTTGAATTTTCACATTGCAATGTCAGCATTTTCAGGTGTCGTCTTAACAAAATAGCTGTACTTTTTCAGTGACCCATTAGAAACTTTTTGAATTTCCACATTGCAATGGCAGCATTTTAAGGTGTCGTCTTAGCAAAATAGCTGTACTTTTTCAGTGGCCCATTGGAAAATTTTTGAATTTCCACATTGCAATATCAGCATTTTAAGGTGTCGTCTTAACAAAATAGCTGTACTTTTTCAGTGACTTATTAGAAACTTTTTGAATTTCCACATTGCAATGGCTGCATTTTAAGGTGTCATCTTAGCATGATAGTATCATATATTATAGTAGTAAATAATGTCATTATAATCATATAATAATAAATAATATCACGGTTTATTATAACACTTCATGTAAAACAATGATGAAAACAGTAACTAAAAACCAATAATATTTTGTCAAATTTTTCTGGGGGGGAAATGTCAATCCTGGGGGGGGAACTTTCCCCCCCCAGAGACGTCTAGATTAAACACTGCTGCCTGACCCATGCTGCAGTCAGGTATAGGCCTACATATATACGACAGGTCTTCACATTTTATACAAGCATCTGATGTCTAATGCTCTAAAGCACGACATCTACCCATTAACACGTCATCACACAATTCATCAACGACAATTGTCTTTTCGATTATTATTATTATTGCATGTAATTCCTAACGCTTAACCCTCGTCAGATTGCTACTACTATTATTACTTATTAGGGCTGTTGTTCGATTAAAAATTTTAATCGAAATTAATCGCGCAATTAATTTTTTTAATCGCAATTAACGGCAAATTAATCGCAATACATTTCCTTCAAATATATTAATCCTACTATTTTTAATGACCCCTGAAGCAGAAACTTTTAAATTACTGAATGCATTCTCTCTATTGCAAACATATTTAATAACCTTTGGCTCAGGCCTATTGAATTTCTGCATTTAGTTTATTAAACAGTTTTGTATGACAGACAGAATTGAAACACTGTTCAAATCAGTCAGCTGCTCAAAATCCGCTAATTTTTTTCATTTGAGCCACCTTTAAATTAAAATGACATAGACCTAATTTAATGTGAAATTAGACAACCGTTTTCTGACTATCAAGATAAATTATTTCTTCAGCCAATGGTATGGACAGACCAGTTTATTTTCATTGTTCGGTTCAAGGGATGCTCTTATTAATTAACAACAGCAGGTCTACTATTGAACCTCATTATTTA
Source organism: Lumbricus terrestris (assembly GCA_949752735.1). NCBI lineage: Eukaryota > Metazoa > Annelida > Clitellata > Crassiclitellata > Lumbricidae > Lumbricus > Lumbricus terrestris. The sequence goes on along the minus strand of OX457038.1, from coordinate 49,449,454 downwards.
GTCACAGTTTTTCTCAAGAGGTTGCGGTTCTTGCCAAACCTCGTCTCAGTTGTCCTTCTGTAAACATTTACCATTTGAAACCTGAAATCCATTGGTCTTCCCATCTCACGGAGTTCAGCCAACGTAGTCTGACGGGGTGAGAAAAGAGGAGACACCCTTAGTGGACGATGCGATGCGGCCGATGTCAACGACTCATCGTTGGCGTTTAGCGCATGTTTTGGTTCGCATGCAGGCGATAATTGAGCAAAGAATTGCCACGATAATACTCAAATTGTTTTTTGGAATAATTGCCAAAGAAAGCATCACTTTCTTTAAGCATGAGCCTTCCGTTTAAAACGAGTTTTTCTGCCTCTGATTCCATTTTAATCAGATCTAATTAACGCGAACGATTAATGCGTTAAAATTTTTAAATGCAAATTCTTTTAACGCGTTAATCGCACGCGTTAACGCGATTAAATCAACAGCCCTAATACTTATATGATAATTAAACCACCGCCCGACGGATTGCATGGACATGTTATTTAGCAAAACCATGCAGCATCGATAACAAATCTCTGATCTCCAACACACCGCGGCAGCCGGGCAGCGTCGGCACAACAGACAGGGCCGCAATCCCTCACCAAGCATAGATATATAGGAGCCTGTACGTCACACCGTCTTTAACGCAGATATTACATTCTTGGAACTTAGCACAACCTTAGATCTGTCTGTCCATCTCCCTCGCTCCTCTATCTCTGTCGTTCCCTCCATCCCTCCTCCATCCCTCCTCCTCTCTGCTTCCCTGCTTCCCTGCCTCTCTGCCTCCCTACCTCTCCGTCTCCCTGCCTCTCTGCCTCCCTGTCTATCTGTCTCTCTTTCTCTTTCCCAATAGGCATCTTCTTCAATCACATTCACAAGAAGATACAGCCTACGAATCACCGATCATGAACGTAAGTATACAAATTTCCAAAGTGTTGTTTAGAAGCAAAACGGTGGTCAGCGGTCGATTCATGGTCGCTACGTCTGGTCAGAGGGTGTTCAGACGATACCAAACAAAGAACCAGTTACGGTTACCATGGAAACCGATGTTAAGTTTGCGATACACGAACACAACCTTCTTCCCTACAGGCGTAATAAATCCGTAATCACCTCAATTCACTCAATGGCTGGAAACATTTTGGGTCATCGACTGGAAAGTTATAAATATAGTCGAGACTCAGGGACGGCATCCGTTTCCAAGAAAGTAATAAAGAGTCGAGGTACATTGAAGACTCCGATATAATTCATTCAGTCGAGAAAATTGCCCCGACGTTCGACAAAGTAGCTTATAATCGAAATGCTTTCGGTGCTACGACCGGCATTACATGTATATTCTGTGATAGCAGACACTTCTGCTGGAAAGACACGGAACAATAATTATGTCTCTTACAACAGAAACAATCGCTGTTTCCCTCAGCCAGATAATCTGATAATCATGAAGGTGAACATCAGCAAATAATAATAACAGAGATGTTAAGCATCGACTCAGATCGTAACGGTAACAACGCTATAGCAATAGTAGGCTACTACCAATGGCAGTCTTGACACGTATAATTTATCAGAGTGTGTCAGCTGGTGTACAACTGTACATACATGTATGTACTTCAGTGCGTTGAGTGCAGATGGTTAAAACCTACATGTAATAGATCCGGGAAAGGTTGTTCGCCAGAAAAACCAGCAAAAGAAGGGTAATGCAGAAGCCGACTGCATGGGTCATTAACCCTGGACCCCATCTTATGAACCATTCGGAAATAACGACAGTTTGGGGCAACCAGAATAGCGCACCCATAAACAGCCACTGTATACATGTACGTACTTTACATACACTGTAGACCTATATATAATATATATTATATATGGCACATAAATATGTTATATTATCTATAATTATGCATTATGCGTGTATATGTATATATGTCTATAATCCAAGTCGGCTCATAATGAGCATTATGTGCCTATACCTGTATACATGTATAGGTTTTATGTTGCACACGCGTGTAATGTGGCCGCATATACATGAATGATGGCGCTATTATATAAGTAGAAATTAGCAGTGTTGTTATACAGCATATTTACGTGACGGTCTAATCATAACAACGTGTATACTTTCATCCCAGACCATAAATCGTAGTTTATGGACATCTCTGTACAGCGCGAAAGTGTTGAAGACTTTAGGAAAGAGAGGCTGAAAGAAGAATGACGAAAATTTAAAAATTAAGAACGGAAGGTTGGTACACGGTGGTATACACTATACAGAACAGGTATCAGATAATATATATAGTCTCTCTCTCTCTCTCTCTCTCTCTCTCTCTCTCTCTCTCTCTCTCTCTCTCTCTCTCTCTCTCTCTCTCTCTCTCTCTCTCTCTCTCTCTCTCTATATATATATATATATATATATATATATATATATATATATTAGGGTGCATCAAAAAAAATTTTTTTTTAAATTTCATTTGTCTGCCATTTAACTATGTTACATTACCTTAGAGAAACATTGTGGTGAGAAAAAAATTTTTATTCAAAAATAGTTAGAGGTCCCCCCGGCCCCTTGAAGTTTTGTTTGGTTTCCATTGCTTGTATCGTGGAAAACATGACAATTTTTCCCAGTCAGTAGTCATTTCTAATTTGCATTAGTAAAATAAACATATCAAATACTTTTAAACTGAAATGGAGTTCATTTTATTTCACTTAAAACAATACTATCTGAAAGGTGAGACTGTTAAATATTTAAGATTTAATTAATCAATTCGAAAATTTGATTTAGGGTTAGAAATCAATGGAATCTATTGCTTTATTATAGATTCGGTTTATAACTTGTACTTAATTATTATCAAAGACATTTCACATGCATTAAATTGCCTGCCATTAGGACCCAATTCGAATAACTCCATAATATTCAGACGAGTCTGTGGTTTCTTTTTGGACCGGGCCCCGATGCAGAGTCCGAGGTTTTTTAAGGCAAGGTAGCGGGAGCTGAGAGACTGATGACAGCAGTGTCAAATCATCTATGCTGCTGTGATTGTTGCCCACTTTATACATTTTCATGCATTGCACATATGATAAGAAAAGGACTTTTCATTGACTTACATTTTACAAGATAATTTATCAGAGTATAACATCATTGGCTAAAGTAATTAAGTTGCTATTTTGTCTCATTAGGGTCGTTAAGCTTATACTACATGCATTGCCTGACAGGGTGCAATCTGGGTTTATGATGCAACAATCAGAGGTACTGAGTTGCTCACCTGCAAGCAGGTTTTAAAATGCATTGCAATCTAGCAGCACAAAGTGAGAGCCCATGATCTATTGTGCCAACACCAAGATTTTCAACAGCCAAGTAAGTAGGTCTACCTAAGCAAGTGATCACCTTAGCCAGTAAACAAGTTGAATTTCTATCTGACGATTATTATGAGTTTGCTTTAGCTATCACTTGTTTATTGTGTCTGCTTTGAAAAGTGAAATGACCTTTAGAAGATCTGGTGCTCTACTCAAGGCATAGTACATGGCTGTTTTGGCCTATAGCCTAATAGCATTAGTCTTTGTGAGTCGCATATGGCAAAGCTGCTGCGATGCACTATAGGCCAACCAATAACTCTAAAAGACCCAGAATACATACATTTGCAACCTTCATGACTCCTGTGTACCGTGTACGCCACATGGTGTCTTATATGTAAGAAACCCTCTGTGCACCTTGGAATGGTCTGCACCTGTACAAGCTTTTACCGGAGTATCAGGCTGTTGACAAGGTTATATCTCAATTTGCAACTCGAGCATCACATGTAAATCAACATCTTTGGCATCCCACTTACACGTGAGAAATTGGTTCTGAAATGTTGAAATAGTTCCTCTGCATATTCAGTGAGTCTGCACCTTTTGGAACGAGACACTCTAATAGATGCCTTAATAAAGCTCAAACCAATTTCTTATCTGCAAGTCCAACTCAATCAATTTGGCAATGGTTGGGGCACAACCCACTATTCCCATCATCTATTAATTTTTCAATACAACTTGCATGCAACCTTGTTAAAGTGAATTCGTGGTTCGCAATGTACCATTTTGAGTTTGATACCAGCTTCTTAACCTTTCTGTCAATGAGTGTTGCACGTCAGTTGCTTACGTTTCACATGCTAAAATGTTGAGGTAGTGAATGTTGCGAATGATGGGGCGGATCGAGGCGTAAAACATAACGTAGGACTTTGTCGAAGACACTCAGTTAGAAGAACACTTCAATACAAATTATAAAAATCGGTGATCTAAAAAACTACGGTAAATTGCAAAACATGAAGAAACTATTGTATTTCTTCAACAGTTAACCACTTATAAGAGCAAACTATTCATCAACAAACACTTGCTAATGGCCACATATTATATAAATATTTTTATTTTAATAGTTTGCTTTTCGTATATTTGACATACAAATCTAATATGAGGCAATTCTAAATTCCAGTGGTTTGAATATATTAGGATGTTTGCAATGTTTTTTTTTTTGGGGTGGGGTTGAAGCAAATTTTCCATTTTCGTCCGCCAAAATTTCTGACGACCTTTTTAAAGTCATCCGGTCGAAAATCCTGGAAATATTTCAGTTTTTCATGTAAAACAACCCGGGTGGCTTTTTGGGGGTGGGGGTAGCCTTTTATAGGGGGCTAAGCCCCCCCGAGCCCCTAGCGCCGCCGCTGGTTCTAGTCATAGAGTCATTGGAACGAAGCATTATGTTTAATATCACAAAAAGGTTTTGCTAAAATTTGCTTGTTCGAGGTTGGTAAAAGCAATGTTTGAAAACATGGGTGGGGGGACCTCTAAATATAAGCAGATTTCAAAAATCTTTTTACCCAATTTAATCTTTATCACAATGGAACAAAATCCAAACCCAGACAGCTCATTTTATATACTTCAAAATTTTTCAATGCATTTGTGATGCACCCTAATATATATATATATATATATATATATATATATATATATACAACACGCAGAATGCAAATATGCAATACGACAGTACACATACATATGTACACATTATATAGACCTTCAGTTGCATGCTATGTGTAAATATATAAATATATAGGCCTAGCGCAATAATAATTTGCAGTGCTATGATTTATAATCTGCTGGTTGGAATTGAAAGAACTTCATTTGAATGATCAAAGGATCATTATGGTATTTTTCCTTTCCTTTTGTCCCGTTTTCTCCGTCACTCTCCGTGCATGTATATTGTATACATGTACATGCATATTTGCTTCTGCAACTGCACTAGGCCTACATTGATATATACATATATATGAACTATGTCTATATATGTATACACACGTGAATGTAAATCTACATGTAGGCTACATGTATATTAGAAGCCATAGGCCATAGTTATATGATTGGCTGGATGAAGATGAAAGAAGAGCTTTAAGATACTTTTCATGTCGCCTCGGAGGCCAAAAGCGTCCATTGCTGAGGCAGCAAACGCTGGCTCTGATTAAACTGCATGCATGTGTATGTTCATGCATTGCATTTGTATGTCTTTCGGTGTCTCTGTCTACAATTCCTAGCATGACATTCCCAGATCTGCAAAATGAAAAGACGCATTTATATAGCATTGTCTATAGAGAGCTTTGCACTGTAATGTATAGCCTAACGATGTAAATCATGTTACTGTATAAAAAATGTTGCTCTTATTAATTATAAGTCCATTTATTACTCAATATGTTCTCAGTTTTCTATTTCTTGTTTCCTGATCTTTGATTATGATGGTAAACTTTCAGCAAAGCGCCACATAATTATCTGGTAATTCATTCGATAATTATTGTGGTGTCCTTATAGTTAGCGGGATTCTTTATTCTTTTATGGCATCTTCATTTGTAACCAAGGTGCAATGATATGTAAACCTGACCTGTTTAATTTGGTTGCAAAATAAACAAGTTTGAGCAATTGATTATCTTACTTACTTACTTACTTACTTACTTACTTACTTACTTACTTACTTACTTACCTGTAAAGCTAGGGGAAAACTAGATCAGAATATAGTAAACACGAACGTTATGTCATACCCCAGGTTACACTGAAAAAGTAGCCCAAAGTGCCTTCTTGAGGACAGTTGCTGACTCGCTCTGCTTAGGTGTTTACCACCTAATTTGATATTCTCTTGCCTGTTCAAGGGCAGATGGATCTCTTGCATGCGTTCCCTACTTAAAGAAAGCGATTAAGCGCCGATGTTATTCGGTCAATTGTGAATCTCGGGATTCACTCGGTAGTATTATTATGGCTCTCGAAGAAATTGAGGCTAATTTCACTGCATTATGTGATGATAATAGTCGCATTGCACGAAACATTCTCGCTTCAAATGTAGCCAAAGATTCGAGGTTTAGTCAGGCAGAAATAGGCGCTTACCTGGCAGCAAAAGCAATCAAATAATAAGACACAGGCGATCAAGTCATGCAAACCCAAAGAGCACCGCAAAATTGACAGGTACATGCATAATTGTATAGTATAGCCTACTAGCTGAGGTACCCGCGGTTTTGCTCGGAAAATTTAGGATTTTCGCCCCCAGCCCGGCCCCTACCTGGCCTCCAACGAAACCGTTTCAGTCAGTGCAGCAGAATCAATTCTAGTTGAACCTAAGACACAAAAGCTGTAGAACCGTTTTTAGGTAGCCATGCAGACCATGCGAGATGCTTCCGTGCTTTCGAAAAGTAGTGGCCTATAGGTCTTGCTGGGCATCATGCAACCACTAAAAATATTAAATTATTGTCTGATGGCTCGTAATACTCTATCGTGGATGTGGCTCCGACCGAGAGTTGATGTTTTCGAGTTGACTCTATTATCTCTCTCACAACTCAATTATGATCCAATGATATACAGGGTGGGCCAAAAAAAGACCCCCCCTAGGTTTTTTGCCCATATTTTGACCAAAAGTAAGAATTTCGAAATGAAATTTTACAGGCTTACAGGCAATTCATATTTACACACCATGGCCAGATTTCATCAAAATATTTCAAACCCAACAAAAGTTACATCGCTTTTAGTGAGGCCACCCCTCGTTTTTTGACGATTCAAAAACGAAACGCCAAAAATTAGGTTTTTTGCCGATATCATAGCCATAAGTAAGAATTTCGAAATGAAATTTTACAGGCTCAAAGACAATTCATATTTACACATGATGGTCAGATTTCATCAAAATATTTCAAAGAGAACAAAAGTTATACCACTTTTAGTGAGGCCACCCTACGTTTTTTGATGATTCAAAAAAAGTCAAAAAACGGTGGGTGGCCTCGCTAAAAGTGGCCATCATATGTAAATATGAATTGTCTATAAACCTGTAAAATTTCATTTCGAAATTCTTACTTTTGGCCAAGATATTGTCAAAAAACCTAGGGGGGTATTTTTTATGGCCCACCCTGTATACGGTATAGCGCCGCAACAGCTGATAGCTCATAAAAATTATTTGCCGTCGCATAGACAGGTCCGGTTACACGACAACGACGGTCAATTGATATGAATTTATGCATATCCAGGGTTTTCCGCTTGTTGAATCGCCGTTGTCATGGATACGAACGATGCTTTCTGAACGTCATCGGCCACATGACGTAATAATAATCAGCCACAGCAGCTCAGCTGAGAACTTTATTTGTACGCATATAATTATAAAGTCATCATTGCGCATGTCATATTATGCCGCGTCACGATGTATCAATTCTTATAAAAGCGCAAATCTCATTGTTGAGTTAATAGCTGCGCATGCGCTGAACGACGCATGCGCAGATCGACGACATATTTTAACCTTCTTGCAGAGGACAGCGACTGGCATTCTGAGAGAAGACAAACAGAAAATGTATCAGAAGCGAGGCACAGTAGCGGGAACGACTAGACATTAGAAAAATATAATTTAGGTAAGAATTATTCTGAATCAATGGAACCGACGATACATGTATACCAGAGGAAATAGTATGAACATTTTTGAAAGAAAAGAGTTGGAACGAAGCAGACTATAAAAGCAGAAATAGACAACTTAGCCTGCTGACTGTATTTTCACTGTAATAATAATATTATTATGTACATGTAACTGCACTGTCATTATCTTTGTCAACCAGAATATCTCCTACTGTTTTCTACGTCACTTCTCTCTCTCTGTCTGTCTCTCTCTGTCTCTCTCTGTCTCTATCATCTCTCTATGTCTCTCTCTGTCTCTGTCTCTGTCTCTGTCTCTCTCTGTCTCTATTTCTCTCTCTGTCTCTCTGTCTCTGTCTCTCTCTGTTTCTCTCTGTCTCTGTCTCTCTCTCTCTGTCTGTCTCTCTCTGTCTCTCTCTGTTTCTGTCTCTCTCTTTCTGTCTCTCTATCTTTCTTTTGCCTCTCTCTTCGTCCACTGGAGCCCAGTTATGTATAGCAGTATCTTCGTGACTTCGTCCTACACACTTTTTGCAGCGTCACTGAAATCTTCTTAACACACTCTCTCTCTGTCTGTCTGTCTGTCTGTCCGTCTGTCTCTCTCTCTCCCTCTCAATCTCTGTCACCCTCTATCTCTCCTTCTGCTTGTTTTATCGCTGCGTTCTCTCTCTTCGTCACACAGACACACACTATCCAGCGTATATACTGTTTGCTAAATTAGTGTTCTCTCTATTTTTCGCTTTCACTTAGTTTCCTGCTGTTTGTTGCGTCACTGCTCTCAGAAAAGAACAGTGACAAAGACAGAGAGACACAGGGTCTCTCTGTCTCTATCCTGGTCTCTATCTCTGTCCCCGTCTGTCTTTCTCTCTCTCTCTCTCTCTCTGTCTTTCGCTGTTTCTCTCTGTCTCTCTGTGTATGTGTGTGTCTCTCTCCATCTCTCTATCCATCTCTCTCTCCATCTCTCTCTCTATCTCTCTCTATCTCTCTCCATCTCTGTCTGTATGCCTGTCTGTCCGTCTGCCTGTCTCTCTCTGTCACTCTCTTTGTCACCCACGTTCTCTCCCACTGCTTGTTACGTCACTGCTCTCAAGGTCTCTCTCTCTCTCTCTCTCTCTTTTTTTTTCTTCTTCTCTCGCTCTTTTTCACCTGCTGTCTCTACTATCGTATTCTGTGTGTTTGTCCACGCGTATGTCTCTATCTATATGCCTCACTCTGTCTCTGTCTCTCTATCCATATGCCTCACTCTGTTTGTCTGTCTATATGCCTCACTCTGTCTGTCTATCTATATGCCTCGCTCTGTCTCACTATTTTTCACTCTCTATCTCTCCTTCTGCTGGAGTCCTGTTGTTTTGCGTCGCTGTACTTTTTTTTCAGTTCGCAGTCTGCTTCTTACGTCAGTCATCTAAAAATGACTAGCGCAGTCTTATCCTTGATTAGAATGCCCTTTAGACCGTGTGAAACAAGGTGCATTTGGTCGACAGCACTGTAACACATTTATCTTCATATTAGATCAGATTAGGCTAGATTAGATTAAGGTGACGTGCCAGCCTTGTTGGTTTGCAGATCCGACTGAATTTAGCAGCTTATTACTTACATGCATGTAGCCTATAGCTACATGTATATCGGCATCATTATTATATGACTGTTTGCTGTGCAGAAAATCTGAACAGTCAATATTGTGATAAAAATTATCTCATGAGTGGTGATCGAGTTCTTTCGTGGATATACTTACTTGTAATATTATCTTTTTACTTGTTTTCCTTTACTTTGGTGAGACGTAAAATGTTTAGCTGTTTGTCAGTTATAGTCTATATCATCTTTTTCAAGATGATAACACTGGACGTAAATGATTTGACTGAAAATCGCGAGAAGCCAACCGCGTTCAAAATAATAAAATTATTCTTTGAACTGAGTTGAATAATCATCTGTATTTAACCAACATTAGCGTATTGCAGGCTGTGGACTGATTTTCTACGTTACTTGCACTGTTTCTTGCAGAGTCGTTTTAAAGTTATTTCAGAACTGCACAACCCATCTCTCGCTTTCCATCCACCATATGGTAAATTCTTTCCATTCGAATGAAAATGAACAAGTCAAATTATTTGACTGCAGAAACTACGGCTACAAATATTCAGTTGGAATTGCCCATTTTGTGTACAACTGCACACAAAAACGCTCCAGTTTCTTGCGGATGAAAATGGAAAAATTTCCTCCAGAGGCTTCAGCCCCCCTCAAAACTGAGATCCTGGCGCCGCCACTGAGGAGTGGACCTATAGCCTACACGTAGGTAACAGAGTAAGAGATGGGGATCGAGAAACCATCGTCAGGGTGAAGACTGAAAGGTGATGACGAATCGATTGCATCTTCACCAGCTTTTGTGATGGATGTAAATGATGTGTCGGATGGATCTTTTATGCAACCCGGTGTATACGATAGAAAGACGAGTATCGAGCACACAGCAATTTAGTCGACTTCCTGCAAGAAGAATAACATCGGTTGTATGTAACGCGTGTAGCTATATTTAAAACGTTGAATCGAATCTCGATTGCAGGCGCGACATCTTCTTTATTTATCTTTCTTTCGTCTGTTTCATCGCTCTGTAAATTATATGTTGACATTTATTTATGAAAAATAATTGGACTCCTAAGTATTCCCACCATTCATCGATTTGCTGCTGAAAGGCTGGTCTAAGAATAACTTGGCTTCAGCTGAAAAACAGACGGAACTATGTACCTGAACATCGCTCGGTTCCTTTGAGGCTTAATTAGAAAGACTCTTCGTCACTTGCACCGTTCAATCCTAACTCTATATTTATCCCGTATAATTATGTTTGCCCCCACACTCTGTCTTTCATTCTTGCTTTTATGTGGACGATGTTTCTGTGTATATACTCATGAATGTATGTCATGTATGCATGCATGTATGCATACATGACTGTGAGTAATGTATGTGTCCTTGTGTATACAATACATGCATGTTTGTTTAGTGTGAATAATGGCTGCTTTTGAGGCCCGGAGAAATTTGTGAAGGCCCATTGTAATCCTCTCTTTTAAATACGTACATGCAATGTCATGCATGGTATGTTCAGACACCAAGATGACGATTCTATAATTGGAAGCTAAAATAATGAAAATTGAGCAAAATTGCCATGCTGCTGAATTTACCAAATGCAACGATGACTTATAAGACTGATTAAATCAATGGTAAAAATCGACTTATGCAAGTCCTTCACTCGCAATTACTCATGCGCTTCAGCGTGAAATTCCGATTCAGTGTCCGCGCTGTAATCGTGAGCGCCTCTGAGTAGCATCTCAAAGGATTGCTATAACAAGTACTCTGCAGCTATATTCGAATGCCACATACAAGCATGTGGCAAGACATTTACATGCATAATTAAACACATTTGAAAAGCGATGCCTGTATATACACGGTTATCAAGTTGATCTAAACAAGAACTGATTTAGATAAACAGAAAGTGTGAGTTAAGCTTAATTAATTGCAAGAGGGTGTCTCTAATTATGCCTTTCAATATTAAAGGTAAGTTTGTTCCAGTCATAGTTAAGCGCACGAACGAAACAACCCCGATGAGGTGGTAGCCTAATGATTTGGAGAGTGATGCACATTCCTCTTCGAGGGCATCAAAGCGAATCTGATCAGCGATCAAACTGACTCTGAGCCGGAAGCTTTGCCGACGTTTGGTCAGCTAAAAATCGGGTACATTCGGTGCTCATCTAAGCTGGTCGTATATCATGATATATAATAATGGCCGGACACTATCAGATCATCTACACTTCGATAACTTATAATTATACGCTGGTTGCGTGTCCACTCGCTAGATTACATATTATAGCCTCCCGCTTGGTGTCCGGACAATTCGTCCCCGGACAATTCGTCCCGGACAATTCGTCCCGGACAATTCGTCCCGGACAATTCGTCCCCGGACAATTCGGACCGGACAATTCGGACCCGGAGAATTCGGACCGGACAATTCGGACCCGGACAATTCGGACCGGCTATAGCCTACTTTAGCCTCAGTCTATGCGTGACTTGTCCATTCTGGAGTAGGCCAACCTATTGCTTTCCAAATATACCTTTAATGTCATAGCCAAGTGAGGTAACGTGTTATATTATGTTTAGGCCTACATTTGCTTTGAGAACAATGAAATAATTTTCAATTTCGAATTGAATTTTAATGCGCAGCAGTATCTCCGGTCGACATCTGTATACGGTAATGGTGTCCGGGACGAATTGTCCGGGGACGAATTGTCCGGGACGAATTGTCCGGGGACGAATTGTCCGGGACGAATTGTCCGGTCCGAATTGTCCGGGGACGAATTGTCCGGGACGAATTGTCCGGGACGAATTGTCCGGGGACGAATTGTCCGGGAACCCTACGCTTCGAGCCTGCTAACTGAAGCTCAAAGAAACCTCATGATTTTAAGCAGTGGGTGCATTAAGGACGCTAATGATCTTTGTTTTCACATGTGCACAGCATCGTGAAATTGAAACAACGACAACCAGGGATGCCACTCTGAATTTTGAAAAAATGTCCGATCCGGTCCAAAAAAACCTGGAAAAGGCTAGATTGACAATTTCTCTCGAAAATGCATGGATTTTTCCGGGTTGAAATTTCGGTCGACCTTTTTTAGTCATCCGATGATTAATATTTGCTCTCTTTTTCTTCCCGATAAAATTTCTCATGACTTTTTCAGTTTTTTGCTCCATAATTTAAAATTGTTGGTCCAAATTCACAAAATTTTCGAGTTTTTTCACGACTTTTGTGCAATTTCACCTTAAAATGTCTATTTTTATGTGTGAAAAGACGAAAAAACTGCCGTGAGAAAAAGGCTAGATCCTGACAGAAAGAAACCTAGAAACCTAGGCAAGACCGAACACCTAGATCCAGGTGGAAAAAGCTATGAGTGGCATCCCCGACGACAACTACTATTTTGCATGATCTTAATATGTCAGACCTATCTGACGTAGGCATTCGAGTTTTATAGCTGCAGACAACCGGAGCTGACGTCACAATCCTCATCTAAAAATCAGTCATGCATTTCTAACCGTCTTCAACGAGCATTGACGCAATTCCTTTTCCGTCGTTGCGTCCACACGCATCCAGAACACTTTCAGACCATTTGAAAAATTTGCAATCTCTTGAAAAAACATTTCAATCACAGCTCAAGATCTATCTTTTTAAACTTTCATGTGAATTTTGTTGACTTCGTGAACTCTTGCACAACGCCTGTCTCTTCGGCCTCGGATGCGCCATGGCGCTATATAAATAGTATTATCATCTTTTTAGTTACTACTGTCACTACTACTACAACTACTACAACTACTACCACTATTACTATTACTACTACTACTACTACTACTACTACTACTACTACTACTACTACTACTACTACTACTACTACTACTATTACTACTACTACTACTACTACTACTACTACTACTACTACTACTACTACTACTACTACTACTACTACAACTACTACTACTACTACTAGCTGTTACTCTAAGGTAAAATGCATAAACGTTATTACAGAGACTTTCCATGTTTTTGAGGCAAGCGACGTCATTTCCATTTCCGCCGCCTGATCGTTAATGACGTCATCATCATTGTCCGCCTATAAAATAGTTGGTTTAATTCTATGGTCGTAGATTGCGATCGTTTTCGAGTGTAAGCGAAATTATAATCTTCATTTCGTTCACTCATTCTGGAGATATTATATTAGTCTACGCAGAGGCGCTTCTAGCCATTGTCACGGTTAAAGAGAAAGGTGTTGAGTACCATGGATCCGTAATTGCCTTCGTCTGGATTCGTCTATGTTCGTTTGATCATCCGATCTTCGAATTCGTCCGATGGACGAAGACGACAACGACAACAGAACAAGTGAAGCAGCGTCAACGAATGCGAATCTTTGTGAAGGTCAGGTAGGACAAACACATCTGGATATTATTGGTGGACCTATAATCTGCTGCCCCTGTTGAGACTGGTCTCTTATCAGGTGACCCTGACCATGCTGAGGTCAGTCAAGTCTAAATGCTGAGCTCTGTTCACAGGGAACCATAATCAATATCTCTCTTGATGAATACAGCTGTTGTTGCTATAGCGAAGTGCATTATACCTTCAATGTATTTTCTACAATTTGTTGACGACCCAAATATTTTTAATTTTAATTAGTCAATTCGTAGCTCTACTCCATAATGTCAATTCAGAACTTCGAACACGAGTGGCAGGTTGGTTTGTATCCAATAAACTTGCACTTAACGTGGATAAAACCAATTGCAGCACTTTCAAATATCGTGTAAAAATTCGTTCTTATCAAATGTACGACTGTCATTCAGCTTTCACAATCGTTTTGGGGGTGTCATTCTGTCGGCCAACCCAGCACATGAACTCGAAAGATACTTTAATTATGATATTCATAGCAAAATTACCAAGACTGTTGGTGCATTTTTCGCTCTTTATAGTATTGGTTCCTCTCTTCATTAGGCCCATGGCATTTTATATATACTCTTATTATTTTATCCCTACTTATAGCCGATTATAAGTTCACTTGGATATCTGAATTAAATGTAATCTCAAAAGACTATGATCACCTCACAGTTTGTTAAGAACAGATAAGCTTAGAGTTTTACACTGTATACAGACTAGGCCTATAGCTTGCTAAATTTTGAGATTAGTGGTCTCAGAGTAAAGATATTTAGCTACCGGTAATGAACGCTATAGGCCTAAGCCAACACATCACTGGACGTATTCTGGGAATACACTGGTGAAATTGAACGAGTATATGCTGCAGGTGAAATCAGGAGTGTGCATGTGAAATTAGGTGAGTACAGGTGAACTCAATTGAGTAGAGATGGGCTGAGTTGAGAGCAGGTGAACTCAGGTGAGTAGCCTGCAGCTGCTGTAGGTTACATGGTACATATATAATCAATGAATTCTCTTCCTCTTCACTAAAATGGAAGATCTACCCCTTCACATAGAGAGGAAATTGAGAGTCGTGGATTAAATTAAATTAGACCTATTTCACGATGTGGTCCCCGGTCCAGGATGGTCTTCGAAGGACATGGTGTCCTCAAGAACGTTCTGAAAGTTTTTGGAATCGATTTCCTGTTATTTTGATTACTTCTAGGCCTAGGCCTACTGGTCGAACTATTCTCTTAGAACGGTGTTCTCTGCTTGAGAGAAATAACTGTTCTTTCTGGATAAGGATGTTCAATTGTTCACTTACTTAATCAATCCATCAATTAATCCATCAATCAATCCATCGATAGATCGATCGATTGATCGAGATCGATGAATCAATGAATAAATTTCGTTTATTTTTGCTACTACAATAAAGCTTTAAAATATGCAACTTAGACATAAGTCAGACACAAAACGCAACTTACAGCGTGATTTTAGTTAGGAAAGCAATCGGAAAGCCAATTCTCGGATACATAGTTTGCCGCCGCATGGAAGATGGAAAAATGCAAAGTATGGCGCCACCTCGCGAATGACCAATCAACTGAACAGCGCTAAGATAAACCTTTTCGAGCTTAGAAAGTGTGTACCTATCTATTCAGCGCTCAGAGATTTTCCAATGTCAATGATGATCATCTATGCAGTCTAGGTGATCCAGGGTGAGAATTGCCGGGGGTTGGGGGTTAGGGGGTTTCAACCCCCAGTCTTTCTTAGAACCCCATGTTAAAGTATGTTTTTCACATCAAAATTCCATGTGGATCATAGTCCAACCCCCAACCCCCAGTTATTTTTCCACAATTCTCACACTGAGGCGATCCATGCTTTTTTGACGCGGTGGTGCAAGGGATATGCTCGATGCCTTGGAGCTGAAAGGTTGCAGTTTCGAATCCACCTCAAGCCGTCGCGTATGGGTCCTGAGTAAGCCCTTCCCTCGCAATTGCTTATGCGCTTCGGCGTAAAACTCGATTTAGTGTCCGAGCTGTAGTCGGAATACAATTTCCAGTAGAATTTGTAAAGGCCCTATAATAAAATTATGTGCTCATACATACATACATGCATGCATGCAATAGTCCTAATTAATGCATCAGCAAAATAATTTACTTTAGCAACGTACGGCGACAAACTGTGTATCTCTTCGTTGCTCAAATTCACTCCCTACCTTCAAAAAACGGCTCAGAACTCACTACTTCTCCTCGGCTTTCAAGCACATGGACCTTTAACTGCATCCTCCTCTGGCGGCTGACTATCCGCGCCTCAGATTAGTGTGACCTTGCGCGTGTAAGAAATTTATGTAATAATGATAATAATAATAATAAAATAGCAAAACGCAGCTTCAACCGGCAGAATTATCCGCATAACGATTAAATGATATCTTATTATTATTACAGCCTTAGTGCTTCTTGGTTCCTAACTTCCTAGCCTACGTCCGACAGCAAGGTAGTGTGAGTGTAGGCTATGCAATCACCAGAAGTGAATTTTACCAATGTCTTGGCCGAAGAATTTGGACGTTATTTACAAGCAGGGGTTTATCTTGAAGTGAGGCTATACAAATTACTGATTACGATTACTATTTTATTATACGGCAGTAAACAGGGATTTGGAAACACTCACAGTCACACCTTTTGAGAAATGTGCACGTCGATCTTGCCAGCTGAGGTCCACATTCCGTTTTCTACGATAATATTTTGCTTGCATTATATCCCGCTCTTTCGGGCACCGGTAACGATCATTTGAGACTCGAGGGGAAGTGTGAACTGATGGCAGAGATACTGTCGTCGATGTGTCACGTAGAAGCAGTGACACGAAGTGCCATCCATTATCGACACCTGCAGCTATATTGCGTGTATGTATATTGAGCTGCACGTCGCCAGAAGACATGTTGCTCGCCTGATGGTATATGATCACGTTCCCGATCGTGATGTTGACGCTCGCGGTGGTCCACGATATGCGCAGAATCATCTGCCATGCCTGAAGACGGAGCTTAAAAATGGGACAAAAGTACAGGTGAACTCGTCAGACGAGTACAGGTGTACTGAATATGCAGGTGCACTGAGAATCGCATCTTCAAACGAATGGATTTCCCTCCAGCGTATTCTCTTCCTGTTTTTCTCTTTTCTATTTTTCCCCATTCCTACTCTTCGGTCTATCCTCGTTTCTGTGTCTTATTCTTTCTCTTCGCCACTCTTTCTGCCACCCTGCTTCTGTGCTCTTTTCTCTCTTTCTCTTCCTCCAATTCTCCTGCTTTTCCATCCCTATTCTTCTCCCTCTTTTCTGTCTGTTTTCCTCCTCCCATTCTCCTGCTTTCCCATCCCTCACGTCTTCTGCTACTTTTCTGTCTGTTTTCTTCCTCCCATTCTTCTGCTTTTCCATCCCTTGTCTTCCTCTTTTCTGTCTGTTTTCCTCTCTTCTATTCTTTCGTTTTCACTCTCTCCCTGCATGCGTTCAATCCCCTCATCTCCACACGTTTATTTCTCTCTGTCTTCATTCAATCTTCTCTGCTTGACTCCTTCCCTGCCATACTCTCTTTCTCTGATTTTCGTCTCCATGCCTTTCTCCTACTCTGACGCCTTCTCTCCATGCAATCATGCATCCATTTTCCCAGGGTCCGTCTGTCTCCTTCTCCTATCTTTCCTGCTTTATTACCTCCTTCCCTGTTTGCCTCTTCATCTACAGGCTTCTCTCTCTCTCTCTCTCTCTCTCTCTCTCTCTCTCTCTCTCTCTCTCTCTCAAAACTGTGCTCTATATTCCTACCAACTTTCTTCCTCCTTCACATCGTTGCACTTCCTCTTTCTTCTTCGCACCTTTGCTCGATTGCTTTTGTCTCAATCTCCTTCAAAATATGCAGATTTCTCGCTACCTTATTGCCAGCCTACATGTTTCTGTCCGTCTATATGTGTCAGTCCATCAATCCGTATGTCTGTATGCCTGTCTGTATTCTCTGTCTGTTTGCCTTGGCAAGTTTTGAACGCATGATATATAAAACAGGCTTAGAAAGCTCACAGGTTGTTACATTGTGTCATACGTCGTGTAGCCTTGCATTTCATGTCATACGTCATAGTTACAATGACCTATGCACTGTCATACGTCATAGTTGCATTGACGTCTGCAATGTCGTACGTCATAGTTACATTGACCTCTGCAGTACTGTCGTTGTGACGACAACAGCAGTATACGTCATATTGGCCTCGACTCTTGGCCATTGGACGTTTGCGTTGGTGGCCAAATGACCATTGTTGTGTTTGCTGTTCAACACTGACGTTAAGAAGAGTCTCGTCCTAGACGAATATAGTTACTGCCTCTGCTGCTGCTGCTGCTGCTGTTGCTGCTGCTGCTGTTGCTGCTGCTGCTGCTACTGCTGCAGCAGATTATTGGCACCAAATGAAGTTAGTTCACCTCTGACCTAATGATAAGATGATGACCTATAGTTTCGAATTTGTGATTTGACATTTCTTGTGGCTACCGATTGAATATTTCCGAGGTCATTATACGTGTGAAGCATATCAGTCATGGGCTCATGGTACAGCTGGTATAGCTGACTGTTTGGAATGATACGACCTCATTGGTTTAGGAAGTGTATTTCGTTTTAAGCAATTATATTGAACCAGTTGCTTATACAATAATATTATTTTTGTGCTATAGAATGATGCACAGCATAGTTTGTATGCTTTGCTTTTAAGGAAGCATATTGTTTTGAAACTGCTTGTGGACTTTGGGTCCTACGTGATGCAATAGGCCTACAATGTAATTGGGTGGCCCGTCAAAATAGCCCCGTCAAAACAGCCCCGTCAAAACAGCCCCGTCAAAACAGCCCCGTCATAATCGCCCAAAGACAAAAAAGCCCCGTCATAATCGCCCACCGACAAAACAGCCCCGATAAAAGTAGTTCCCGACAAAATAGCCCCGACGAAATAGCCCCGTCAAAACAGCCCCGTCAAAATAGCCCCGTCAAAACAGCCCGTGTAAATAGTTCCGTTCAAATAGTCCGGCCAAACGACAACTTAACGAATGTTTAACAGCTTTGTTATGAAATGTGAAAATACGAAGAAAACTGATGTCTACTGTCTAGTATGAAAAGTTTTAATGTTTTCATCGCAAAACGTGGACAAACTACTAAGGTTAGGCCTAAAGCCTAAAACTACTGTCTAGTATGAAAAGTTATAATGTTTTCAATCGCAAAACGTGGAAAAACTACTAAGGTTAGGCCTAAAGCCTAAAACTACTGTCTAGTATCAAAAGTTATAATGTTTTCAATCGCAAAACGTGGAAAAACTACTAAGGTTAGGCCTAAAGCCTAAAACTACTGTCTAGTATCAAAAGATATAATGTTTTCAATCGCAAAACGTGGACAAACTACTAAGGTTAGGCCTAAAGCTTTCTTGTACGACAACTTAACGAAAGTTTCATGATTAAATGTATAACTGTTTAGTTTATTATACGAACAAACTACTACCGTTAAAGTGTTCTAGCTAGAATAAAAGCGGAAAATATTTGCCAAAAACATCGAAATGTCCATCTCCAGCCTATTTACGAAGCAGGCCTAACTAGATGCTCAAATTATGCGCTATGGAGCGAAGGTATTCTTCGATGGTAACTCCGCCGTAACTCGCGCTGACTTCTTGTAGCCGTCGGTTTAGCCTCACGTATTTTGTTTTCGAGGCCTCTGGATTTCTGAATCCTGAGAGAAAGCGTCCAATGACGATCTCCACACTGTCCTGTTCCTTCCGGAAGTGGTCTATGAGTTTGTGGACAGAAGGATGGTGGCAGTCTACAGTTAACTGGAAAGCACGGTGCCAGGCTTCAACGGAGTTATTCGTCCGAGGTAGCCCGAGCATTGTTCGCTCGGACGTTCCAGAGATCAATGGCGAACCGAGGATCTCCTCTTCGGTTGCGCCGTTGTGGTCCGACGTAATTATCTTCCCAATAATCAAGTAATCTGTGTATTTCTGGAGGGGAAATACGGACCAGGCTTTCGAAAGCATTCACCACGTTGTCAACCGGAACAAAACTCAACGCTAGCAACATCTTTACTGCCATGCGTATGTTGTCATTGTTCCGGTAATGATCAGTTAGTCTAAGTGTAAATCTTGGACTTTTTGTCCATGTTACAGCGCCATATAAATTGTCGTAATTAGACTATTAGTCCTATTATTGCTATGGCACCAGGACACCATAATTAATTAGTTAATTAATTAGCACTTTATAAATATAATCTCACTCTTCCCTTTTATCCAAATAACTATCTCGTTAATCCTACTCTTTAATGTCGCTAACGGGTAGCCTAAGGGCCCCAAGGCTTAGAATGTCCACGGGGCCCCGGCCGGGTTGTTACGCCACTGCCCAATGCACGCCAGAAAGATCGCCGTCTGGCAATCGTTCGCTTCCCCATCTACCTTCGCCGCCTTGACGTAGGCTAATTTGTCCATTGTCCTTTGAATCGCTTCCAGTCACAGGCCAAGTTCGAAGTCTTTAAGGGCGCTGGAATAGGTATTTGCGAAACTTACGCCATTTTCGTTTATTTCCTATTTTTTTGTCGTTGTCAAGTGGGTTCTAAATCACCGCTTCTAACGCCATGTATCGTTTAGGCTAAGATATACAAGTCAGCGTGTGTTCTCGATGACGTGTACGATTCGACTGGCTCATGCCCGCAACCGGGCATCCCACATGCAGCTGTGGGCGTGGCCTGCCTAAGTGTCAATCATACCGGCACATAGCATATTCTTAAAGCGTAAAAGATGTGTAGGTCTACTATAACACTAGGTTTGAATATCCCTCCCTCCCTCCCTCCCTCCGCCATTGGAACCTCTGAACAGATTTCCAATGAACCTCTTTTGTACCAATTTCTTTGACATTACATCTTTACGAAAATCGTGTATTCTTCCGCGACTTCGTCGGTTCCCGACAAAATAGCCCCGGGCTGTTTTGACGGGGCTATTTTGACGGGGCTATTGACATTACATCTTAACGAAAATCGTGTATTCTTCCGCGACTTCGTCGGTTCCCGACAAAATAGCCCCGGGCTGTTTTGACGGGGCTATTTTGACGGGGCTATTGACATTACATCTTAACGAAAATCGTGTATTCTTTCGCGACTTCGTCGGTTCCCGACAAAATAGCCACGGGCCATTTTGACGGGGCTATTTTGACGGGGCTATTGTGTCGCTGGGCGATTTTGACGGGGCTGTTTTGTCGGTGGGCGATTATGACGGGGCTGTTTTGACGGGGCTATTTTGTCCGGGCTATTTTGACGGGGTGCCATGTAATTGCACTTTGGAGATACCAGATGATCCAACTGGTGGAGCCAGTAGGCTAGCAGTCGTGAATGACTTAAGTGATGAGCAGAAGACATAACACGAAAAGGAATTGATCGAGGACCATTCATTGAGTTGACCTGCTGCTTCTTCGGGATTTTCTGTCCTATTCAGTTAACTTGTACATTATTTCTGGTCAGTTTTGTTCTGTTTTTGCCAACGTGCGTGCTGTTTAGAGATTGCATTTGTTGTTTCGAGACTTCTTTTGTCATTTTGGAACTTCATTTGTTGCTGCTGGCCATCATTCGTTTTTTCGCGACTTTATTGTTGCTCCGATACTTCATTTGATGTTTGTTTAACATGATCTTTTCAGCTTAGTGCTTCTTCAATAAATGCTTTGTTTACGGTATATTAGGCCTACGTGTCCTTAGTTGATGTGTGAAGTGCAAGAGACACCGCGTGAATGTACGGCTGAGCGGGCACCAAGTAGCAATCAGGCATTGACCTATAGCAGTGACGCATCAACAGCCTATAAAAAATCTGCCACACAATGGCTGCGCACGATTGTGTTCTTCAGCGTCCACTTCAGTCCATTACATGCACTCCTGTCTTGTTGTCTGTCATCTCATGGGGTTGGACGGGAATAGAATGCATCTGCCTTTGATCTGAGCGTGAGGGTGGGGAACTTGGTGCCCCTTGTAAAACAGCTTTTCATTATATCCTGCATGTAAAGTGCAATGAACCTCTCTATACCTTACACGTTTTTATTCGTCTGAGTCGAAGGGATATGGGAAACTGAGTAGGCGTTGAAAGATGACAGAATGTTGCTTGAATGTCATCCGAGTACTAACTGGACTTGCAAATGGAGAGCGTTGCAGTTACGGGGTGGGAATGGGGACGCATTTCTGCTCCCTCCCCGGGTCACTTTCCAGTGTCAACAACGCCGAGAATGCATCTCAATGTGAACGTGTTTATGTGTTTATGTGTTTATGCGGGTCTCTGAGTGTATTGATGCACTCCAATCCAATATCAGATAGACACGAGTTATTCTTCAAAGCCCATGGCTATTGATCAGCAGAGATAGACAGACAGACAGACAGAAACAGAGGGACAGAGAGAGACACACAGAGAGATAGAGGCAGTGACAGACAGACGGAGAACATCGATGCGACGATCTGTTTAGCCCGCCGGTGAATTCGCTCTCAATGCTGCTC
The DNA here is from genome assembly GCA_949752735.1 of Lumbricus terrestris. NCBI lineage: Eukaryota > Metazoa > Annelida > Clitellata > Crassiclitellata > Lumbricidae > Lumbricus > Lumbricus terrestris. The sequence goes on along the minus strand of OX457038.1, from coordinate 49,427,126 downwards.
ACAGTTCTTAAAACCAATCATCAGCAACTGTGTGGGATGGATGGGTGCAACGCCTGGAAAATGGAAGGCAGGAAGAAAGAGACGGTGGGCATGCATGGTGCTGTGCTTACGGAAAGGGTGCTTCCGCAATGGTTAAAACTATTTCCATTGAAGGTTTATTTTCCCATTCGCCATTGTCCATATTTATGGTCTCTGACCTTTCCAATCACTGGGTCATGGAGATCAGACCGCTCTCTGTACCCTCCGACCGAAGGGGCCCCGCAAGGAAGGGGCCCCTAAATGTGTAAAATATGTAAGGTGTAACCACAAGTAGGCCTAAGTGACATTTATTGACGCTGTTGCACGATCCATATTGGTTATATTATTGACAATGCCGTGAGGTAAATATACGGAGTACATGCATACTGCACTACTGCAGGCCTATGTATACATATAACATTATATGAGGCCTGCATATTGTATATAGTAAATACTGTTTCAAGTTTTTGCATTGTATACGAGGCCCGCCGCCCTGCATGGACATAATAATTACGTTCGGAGGGGGCCACGTTCATTGTTGCTACGGCCCTGATGGAGATAAACGAGACGTATAGAAACATCTTTCCGATTCTTTCGACAACAGGTTCAACAGCAGCAACAACAACAGCCGGACAATATTAATCATCCGCATTGCCATTGCATTTGAAAACTGGTTGAAATTTGTGTAGTTTGTTAAATCTAAAGGATAGATTCGTTCTTGAGATTGTGCTTGTAATTCTACATCAATCATTTATTGCATTTGTGCGTTTTACATTGCTATGCTACTATGCATAGCAGGTCAGTAACAGTTTACAATGTTTTTCCTTTAGTAATGATGAATTGTAAAGGCTGGTTTGTGTAGGCCTATATACGGTCGTGTCGAGCATATGCAGCTCCATTGGCGTCGAATGCTGCATGCAATGATTCCAGGATGCTTAGTCTGCTCACGATATCAGATAGACATGTGATGTATTATGATATCACAAGATCACAATGTGACATTAACATGTCTTGGTATATAGGCAGTAATCTTTTACAAAATCAAAATTCGCGAAAAATACGTTTTCAACAAAGTTTTTGAAATAATGGTGACCCTAAAAATAATCGGATCGATTCAATTTTGCATGGTTCTTCTATTATAAATAGTGAAACAATTATGTCAGCATTGTGGAAAAAGAATGGAGAGACTTTGAAAAATTTGTCATGCGAATGCAGATCATTTTTAACACAGTGAGCATGCTAACTACGCCACTGGTTTCACTCTGCCAGTGCCAGTCCCAAGCTTGGATAAAGGAGGAGGGAGACACGAATCATCTTTGATATGATGCAGTGTCGTTAAACATGTTATAACAAGGAGTATGGCAGCCTGCATGTTTACCTACACGTACACTTACAAACATAATAACAGTTTAAATGTTGTGTTTCCTTCACATGAGGCGTTTGGTTTTGAGACCTGGACGCACTATATATAGGCTATATATATATACTTCTTCGTTTAATTCAAGAAAAATTAAGTTGACACACCGCAACTTATTACATGAAACAAAAAAACAAAAAAAAGTATTTTAAAGAAGTAAATAGGCTGAAGTAACGATTGTCCGCAGAATTCAGGCTGGAAGCATGCGAAAGATCAAAGATAGATTAATTTCTAGTTCCTAGAGTTAACACTGCGAACAGTCTTAAAAAGAACACGAGAGATGAAATTAAAGTCGTCTTTTCTAGGCAGTTCAAAGTTGTGTGGTCGCGAACGCAGAGCATAAGGCCTTTTAACAATAGGTGGAAATAGGCTTCGGAGTACATGATTTAAATTCCAGATGCGTGCTATACAGGGCCGGATTAAGAAATGTGGGGGCACTGTTCGGGAAATTTTTTGCGGATCCTCGGCCGAAAATTCTGATGACCTTTTTTAGCCGTTTGGTCGAAAGTTTCGTAGAAAGGCCCTATATACCGATTATTTCCCTACAAAAAGTTGATGACCTTTTTTAGTCGTTTGGTTGAAATTTGCTAAGAATCTATAAATTGTCGGAATTTTTCCCCCGCATGTGTGGGGTCCCCTAAAGTGTGGGCCCCTGTTCGGTCGAACATGTTGAACATGCCTTAATCCGATCCTGGTGCTATACGGCTATAGGCGTTCAATGTTGTTGATGATGAAATCACCAATAGATTGGCTGCCATATTGAAAGCTCCTGCAGCGCTGAAGAGTTCGATGGTTGGATGATCATGACGTATTTGTCTGATGATTAACTCACTGACGTCACTGGCATCTGATTATTAACCAATGTCATGCACGTGTAATAAAAACAAAAACAGCGATGTTTGTGTTATTCGGTTCCTTCCGATATTGTCCCATCCGTCATTTATATGCCGCCAATAACAACTGCAGCTTCATCAGCCAATACATTTCTCTATTACTGTATGACATGAACATCAGTCCATTCCATACATATGTATACATAAGCCTGCATGCCTGTGTATGCAACCATGTATAATGCATGTGCAACATAATGTATATGCAGAAGCATGCATCTTTCAGCATGCATGCACAACGCACATGCTGTAAATCATGTGGACTTACTGTGAAACTAATTCACGGTATAATAGAAAAATTACACCATGGGTGTTAATGGGTCACAGGGTTTGGAGTAATGTCGGTAACGTTTAAAGAGAGAGAGACAGTCAGACAGACAGATAGGCAGACAGACAGACGCAAAGAGAGACAGAGAAAGAGAGGCAGAGAGAGAGACAGAAAGACAAATACAGTCAGAGACAGAGAAAGAGAGAGAGAAGGAGGAAGGAAGAAAGGAAGAACCAGAGAAACAGAGAGAGAGAGAGAGAGAGAGAGAGAGAGAGAGAGAGAGAGAGAGAGAGAGAGAGAGAGAGAGAGAGAGAGAGAGAGAAAGAGAGAAAGAGAGAAAGAGAGAAAGAGACATATATAGACAGACATGCCGAGAGATGTATACAGGGAGAAATTGGATAGCAGGAGCGAAGCACATCCAATCTTACCCTCTCTCTGTCTCACTGTATCTCTGTCCTTCTCTCTTCTGTCTCTGTCTCTCTTTCTCTCTTTCTCTCTTTCTCTCTTTCTCTCTTTCTCTCTCTCTCTCTCTCTCTCTCTCTCTCTCTCTCTCTCTCTCTCTCTCTCTCTCTCACACACACACACACTCATATATAGCCTATATATGTGTTTATATATGATTTCATGGTGAAAATAGCCGGAAAGTAGGGGCTACAATTAACCCACCTGGTCTTTCTTATAAGATTCGCACAGTCAAATCTTCTTAGCATATATTCCCTGAATCCAACTGTAGGTCTATAGATCATAGTCTGACTCCAGTTATATGACCACATATACTGTATATATCTGTCATATCACATTCCCACATTTTGACATGTTCATTGTGCACATGCACAAAGCATATAATCTGCTATATTTGCACGTGTAAAAATGCGAGAATTATAACATGACAATCTATACGCACATATATAGACCTACACATACATTTTGTGATCGTTTTGTCATTCGTTTTAGGTTTGGCTGAATTGCAAATGCAGCATATATCATGACTGCATAAATGTCCGCACAAGTCTATTGCGCGAGCAATAACTATATTCAAGTAAATATATACATGGAGTATATTTCTCTGCTGCAGAGAGAGAGAGAGAGAGAGAGAGAGAGAGAGAGAGAGAGAGAGAGGCAAACAGACAGACAGACAGGCAAACAGACAGACAGACAGACAGAGAGGGTGCTATAGGATCTATACAAACAGATAGACAGACAGAGGGGGGAGAGAGAGACAGAAAGAGACACACATTTTATTTGTATTATAGTATAATTATGGAAGACATGTAGCGCCATCGATGTCAAGATCGTTTGTTGAGATCATCATTATACAGAAGTCGTCGCGTGATCTCAAACCAGTTCTTCTGATGAGTAGAAGAGAAGGAAGAGGAGAAGGAAGAGGAGAAGGAAGAGGAGAAGGAATAGGAGAAGGAAGAGGAGAAGGAAGAGGAGAAGGAAGAGGAGAAGGAACAAGAGAAGGAAGAGGAGAAGGAAGAGAAGGAAGAGGAGAAGGAAGAGAAGGAAGAGGAGAAGGAATAGGAGAAGGAATAGGAGAAGGAAGAGGAGAAGGAAGAGGAGAAGGAAGAGGAGAAGGAAGAGGAGAAGGAACAAGAGAAGGAAGAGGAGAAGGAAGAGAAGGAAGAGGAGAAGGAAGAGAAGGAAGAGGAGAAGGAATAGGAGAAGGAAGAGGAGAAGGAAGAGGAGAAGGAAGAGAAGGAAGAGGAGAAGGAATAGGAGAAGGAAGAGGAGAAGAAAGAGGAGAAGGAAGAGGAGAAGGAAGAGAAGGAAGAGGAGAAGGAAGAGGAGAAGGAAGAGGAGAAGGAAGAGGAGAAGGAAGAGGAGAAGGAAGAGGAGAAGGAACAAGAGAAGGAAGAGGAGAAGGAAGAGAAGGAAGAGGAGAAGGAAGAGAAGGAAGAGGAGAAGGAATAGGAGAAGGAATAGGAGAAGGAAGAGGAGAAGGAAGAGGAGAAGGAAGAGGAGAAGGAAGAGGAGAAGGAACAAGAGAAGGAAGAGGAGAAGGAAGAGAAGGAAGAGGAGAAGGAAGAGAAGGAAGAGGAGAAGGAATAGGAGAAGGAAGAGGAGAAGGAAGAGGAGAAGGAAGAGAAGGAAGAGGAGAAGGAATAGGAGAAGGAAGAGGAGAAGAAAGAGGAGAAGGAAGAGGAGAAGGAAGAGAAGGAAGAGGAGAAGGAAGAGGAGAAGGAAGAGGAGAAGGAAGAGGAGAAGGAAGAGGAGAAGGAAGAGGAGAAGGAAGAGGAGAAGGAAGAGGAGAAGGAAGAGGAGAAGGAAGAGGAGAAGGAAGAGGAGAAGGAAGAGGAGAAGGAAGAGGAGAAGGAAGAGAAGGAAGAGGAGAAGGAATAGGAGAAGGAAGAGGAGAAGGAAGAGGAGAAGGAAGAGAAGGAAGAGGAGAAGGAATAGGAGAAGGAAGAGGAGAAGGAAGAGGAGAAGGAAGAGGAGAAGGAAGAGGAGAGGAGGAGGAGAGGGGAGGAGAAGGAAGAGGAGAAGGAAGAGGAGAAGGAAGAGGAGGAGAGGGGAGGAGAATGGGGAGGAGAGGGGATGAGAATGGGAGGATAGGACAATCAACGGGCATATATAAGGAGCAAGAACGGACATGGGGAAAATATGAAAATGTAGAAAGATGAGACTCAATGGAGAGGAAGAAGTGCATATAATTTTAAATACGTAGCGCATGAATTATACAGACGAAGAAAAGTATGAGTAGAAATAGTATGTGAAGGAGCATGAGATGACATAGAAGAGAAGTGGATTGAGAGAAGGAAGAGAGAGGGGAGGAAAAGTGGGAAGAGAAGGAATCGTCGGAGTTGGAATTGGAAAAGGATTCAGGCAATATAGGGAGAGGAGGTGAGGAAGAGAGGGAAGATGCACGAGTGTAGACGCAGAGGAGGCAGGAGAAGGACGGAGCAGAAGGAGCAGAGAAGGATACGGGAAGGACGTGCACGGAAGAAGAGTTTAGAATGCTTCTACGGAAAGGCATTGTCCTTTGATGCGTGGCTTGTGTGTCTGAAGGCGTATCTAGGGGAAAGAGAATATACGTGACTTGAAGTGCATAATGCTTTATCACAAATATGCAACTGTATACCCATGACGTGACATCAACATGCTTGTGCGTGACACCAGATATCATATATTATGTTCTCGTGTATAATCAATTCTGCAACTGCATATTCGGGAATATAATATATATATATATATATGTATGTATGTATATATAAAGAGAGAGAGAGAGAGAGAGAGAGAGAGAGAGAGAGAGAGAGAGAGAGGCTGATATGTTACCGCGGTATATTTATGTATTTATGTACTTTGTAGAGTGCATGATATTAGCGGTTCATTTGTGCTACGATCCATCATCCCTCCCTCCCTCTCTCTCTCTCTCCCCCCACCTCTCTCTCTGTGCCTTCCTCTCCTCCTCTCTCTCTCCATCTCACAGAGGGAGGTAATCAATCAGTCATCATAAATATTTACATAGTCTTATATTCATCCGAAATTATTAAGTTTTTAACGCAAATATTTTTCATAAAAATTCTATCGCATTGGATTGTTCGTGAAAAGTAGGCTAACAACGATCGGTCCACATTTACCCGAATCTCGTATTATAATAATAACAAGAATCCGGAAGTTATTGGAGGCAAAGTTTTGTAAATGAGCGACCAGATGCAACGGGATTTCCTTTTTATGCGATTATAGACAAGGCTGGAATACCTTTTCCTACGTTCTTCTGCCTGTTATAATAATTAATCGATGGCCAGTTGGCAAGATTCAAAGTAGTAGGGTGACTACGTGTTCTGGCGCAGCAATTAAAAACTCATTAAAAAGCCATTAGTCACGCTCCAATGACGTCATCGGCCACGCCCCCTATTCATTGAGAGGTCATTAACTACTGGCGCAGTAATTAAAAACCCATTAAAAAAGCAATTAGCTACTGGCGCAGCAATTAAGAAGAGGTGATTAAGATCTCGTTAATGATATGCCCTCGGGTGATGGCTTTACGACCAGGTGATTAAGATCTCGTTAATGACGCAGGTGTTACGCCCTCGACTAGGTGATTAAGATCTCGTTAATGATATGCCCTCGGGTAATGTTTTTAATACGCGCGATGACGTGCGATAACAATCTCTAGGGCGCCGCAGTCCAGACGATATAATTACTAGATGGATATATATATATATAATTACATTATATATTATATAACATATAATATATATATAATATACATTATTTATATTATATAAACATATTTTATAATATATTATATCTATATGTATATATATATACATTTATTATATATATTACATATATATATTACATATATATATATAAATATATAATATATATTATTAATTCATATTAGATATATTATATAATTATATTTAATATATTATACATATTATGTATATATATACATATAAATAATATATATTACATATATATATATATAATATTTTATGCACATATATTATTATATAATAATAATATAAATGTGTAATATATATGTATATACAAGATGTATATTATATAATATGTTATAATATTTTATATACATATAATGTATATATATATGTAAGATATATATATATATATTATATAATATATTTAAAATATATTATAAAATATTATATATATATATTAAATAATATGTCATAATATATTATATACATATACTGTGTTATATATATATATATATTATAAGCGAACCTTAACTGGGGTATTATATATGCGATTAACAACCAACTCCTGTGGAATTAATTTGGTAGATAAATGCTGTAATATATTATACATATTATGTATGTATATATATATTATATACATATAAATAATATATATATATAATATTTTATGCACATATATTATTATATAATAATTTTATATATATATATATGTGTGTGTGTAATATATACATATATATATACAAGATGTATATTACATAATATGTTATAATATATCATATGCATATAATGTATATATATATATATGTATTATATATATATGTATACATAAGATATATATATATTATATAATATGTTATAATATATTATAAAATTTTATATATATATTATATAATATGTTATCATATATTATATACATATACTGTTATATAATATATATTTATGTATTATATATATTTATATGTATTTATAAGATATATATTATATAGTATGTTATAATATATATATATATATACAATATATTATATATGTATTATATATATAAGATATATTATAATGTATTATATATATAAGATATATTATAATGTATTATAAGATATATTATAATGTATTATAAGATATTAGATAACATAACAATAGAAGAAAGAATTGATGGATTGAAGTTTTGAGAACTAAGAGTAGGATTGTGCATGTGTAAAGCTGTTGGTGTACACAAATTATAGGAGTGAGTAAGTAAGTAGCTGGGAAATTGTAGAATGATGTGCTTGGGAGGTTGAAATGTGCAGGAATTTAAGAGATGAAGGCTTGAAGAAATGAGAAATATGTGCAAGCTTGTACAAGTGAAAAGCAATTGAATTGCAAAAATTTTGTGAGTAAGTAAGTAAGCAGGTAAGGAATTGTAGAATTTGTACGGTTGAGATGTTGAAAAATGCAAGTATTAAGAACTGAAGGATTGAAGAAATGAGAAATAATAGTAGGAATTTGTATGTGTAGAGTTGTTGAAGTGTTGAAATTTTGTGAGTGAGTAAGTAAGCAGGTAAGAAATTGTAGATTTGTGCGGTTGAGATGTTGAAATGTGTAAGAATTAAGAGCACGGAATGGTAAAATTGAGTCATCATAGTTGCAATAATACAAATTTTCTCAATTCTTAGCGTTTCAATGTTTGAGGTTGCACCATAATGCAAGAATCATGGAATGAAAAATGGAAGAAGGGTGGGAGTATGAGGGTTGGATAGTAGTATGGAGTGGTAAAATTGAGGCTTGAAAGTTAAAATGTTCGAATTATCCTCAAATATTAAAGCTTCATAGTGCAGCATTCATTGGAATGAGCTGGCATTGCACATATAATATAATATATAAATATATACAATATATATATAATATGTATATATATAAATAATGTATGTATGAAATATAATTATTATATATCAGATATATATTTGTCATCGTTAGTATGTATATAATATATAATATATAATGATATATAATATATATATATGATATAATATCTGATATAAATGTATACGACATGTTATATAATATCTTATAATACATTATAATATATCTTATAATACATTATAATATATCTTATATATATATAATACATATATAATATATTGTATATATATATATATATATATATATTATAACATACTATATAATATATATCTTATAAATACATATAAATATATATAATACATAAATATATATTATATAACAGTATATGTATATAATATATTATAACATATTATATAATATATATATAAAATTTTATAATATATTATAACATATTATATAATATATATATATATCTTATGTATACATATATATAATACATATATATATATACATTATATGTATATGATATATTATAACATATTATGTAATATACATCTTGTATATATATGTATATATTACACACACACATATATATATATATATAAAATTATTATATAATAATATATGTGCATAAAATATTATTTATATATATTATTTATATGTATATAATATATATATATACATACATAATATGTATAATATATTACAGCATTTATCTACCAAATTAATTCCACAGGAGTTGGTTGTTAATCGCATATATAATACCCCAGTTAAGGTTCGCATATAATATATATATATATAACAGTATATGTATATAATATATTATAACATATTATTTAATATATACATGTAATATTTTATAATATATTTTAAATATATTATATAATATATATATATATATCTTACATATATATATACATTATATGTATATAAAATATTATAACATATTATATAATATACATCTTGTATATACATATATATTACACATTTATATTATTATTATATAATAATATATGTGCATAAAATATTATATATATATATGTAATATATATTATTTATATGTATATATATACATAATATGTATAATATATTAAATATAATTATATAATATATCTAATATGAATTAATAATATATATTATATATTTATATATATATATATGTAATATATATATATATATATGTAATATATATAATAAATGTATATATAAACATATAGATATAATATATTATAAAATATGTTTATATAATATAAATAATGTATATTATATATATATTATATGTTATATAATATATAATGTAATTATATATATATATATATATCCATCTAGTAATTATATCGTCTGGACTGCGGCGCCCTAGAGATTGTTATCGCACTTCATCGCGCGTATTAAAAACATTACCCGAGGGCATATCATTAACGAGATCTTAATCACCTAGTCGAGGGCGTAACACCTGCGCCATTAACGAGATCTTAATCACCTGGTCGTAAAGCCATCACCCGAGGGCATATCATTAACGAGATCTTAATCACCTCTTCTTAATTGCTGCGCCAGTAGCTAATTGCTTTTTTAATGGGTTTTTAATTACTGCGCCAGTAGTTAATGACCTCTCAATGAATAGGGGGCGTGGCCGATGACGTCATTGGAGCGTGACTAATGGCTTTTTAATGAGTTTTTAATTGCTGCGCCAGAACACGTAGTCACCCTACTACTATTCAACATCAGAATGGTTCTGACAAGATCATGTAAGACTAGACAGATCCAGCGGACCAGAATCGATCAAACCCTGGAAGATCAGATTAGGTCAAATGAACCATATCGGACCGACCACATCTGACAAGGTCAGACAATACTAAACTAGTAATCCTTACAATAACAGACCAACTTTAAACAGACCAGATGGTTAAATAAGTTTCAGATCATTGATAGGACCGACCAGTTTAAACAAGATAATTCCGGACCGTATACCAATCCAATCCTTATAGGCTAATTCCAGACCATACAATCCAAACCAGATAATTTCAGAGATCAGACTAGATTTAAAGAATCAAATCATTCCAGACTAGACCAATGCAAATCCTACCACTGATCCTACCAGGGTAACCAGAACAGACGAAGATCTCTAGAGTGCCCTAAGATGGGAAGGTTCCTAACATGGGACACACCCATTATTATTGTTAATCAGGAGTGGACGCCACTATTTAGAGTTACTAATGTTGTATCCCCCAATGTTAGATCCCGCATACCAACTATTACTGCTATAGCGATGCTGTTGCCTTGATTCTATTGATTTTTGTAATTTTTTATGCTCGCTGATCTTATTCCATTTTCGTCGATTTTTCCACACAACAAGGAAAACTTCATACATCTCTATCACTCTATGGTATATGCTAATGATAACTTCATTTTCATTGTTAATTATTTATTCTACATAGCTGCAGGCTCAGTAATAAAGGAAATATTTGTTGTAGAATGTTCTTCAACGGTGTACCATAAGATGGGACACCATAAGATGCCATAAGATGGGACACCACTGTCTAGGCTACGATGTTGTGTCACAATTATGATCTATTTGTGCAAAATAAATACAATGTTTACAAATCATTAATGGCATTGATTTTATTTATTGATTGTAGGCAATGACCTATTGCAGAAAGTCTTGTGAAGGCTCATGGAATGAGCAACAGAAATTTTTGCAATCTGACATCATGGAAATTGTTGTCCCATCTTAGGAGCATGGGTGCTTAAAGTCTTAAAAATTATAAGACTCAACAATTTTCTCTGTTGTTGATAAATTTGAATAACAGGACCACATATGAGTCATTCTATTGTTATTACATTGACTGCATATTGAAATTTTCACAATCTGACGTCATGGAAATTGCTGTCCCATCTTAGGAGCACCTTAAGATGGGACACTTTGGTACTTTTTAAAAATGGCAACAATACTACATTTTTGGACAGATGTTTAAATTTTACAACCGCCATTTGAAAGTTTAATGCATATGCAGTAGGCTATATCAGTGCGATTTAGGTTAACATATATGGTGCTTTTTGCTATGGAAAAATCGGGAGAAGCTGTTAGGTGTCCCATCTTAGGGTACTTTCCCCTAGAATTGAGTAGATGCTAACTGATCCTTTCATTGCTCCACCCGACGAGACGAGACCAGAAGCAGACAAAACCAGCACAGCTCACACAACGACAAGACCAGACCAGCAAATACTAGTTTAGATTGAACCCTCCCCCCACGGGAGAAAGACCAGACCAAACCAAGCCAAACCGAATCAGACAGACCAGACCAGACTATTGATTACTAAATAAAGCGCTATAGCATCGTCACATGCTGCTTGCTGTGCTCCGTAAGTTAAGTCTTCTGAAAAATTAATTCGTTCCCTGGCGATCAGAGACGTGGAGAAGCCATGCTGCAGTCAACTGCGGCGGCGCTGGGGCAGATGGGGCTGATGGGGGCTGATGGGGGCCGATGGGGGCTGATGGGGGCTGATGGGGCTGCCGTCAACGCGGCCCCATCAGCCCTAGCGCCGTCGCCTCCACCGTGGCTGGCGCCGTCACCGGCGGTGGACGTGAGGAAGACCCCGACCGTTAATTAATCGGTCAAAACACAACAACAATAAGATCCTTCGTCTTCTTCTGTGCGACATCAACGTCACCAGAAATGACAACTGATGACGACGACCCCAGTCTCCTTCTCTGCAGCCTCGTTATCGCCGGACATCATGAATTATTCATCAGACGAAGTTCTATAAATATTCATCAGACGTCGTAAAACCGCATCAACCGCAGCCGTCTTCCAACGATGAATATATATTATACATGTATATATAATTATATATAATTATATATATATATATAATTACATACATGTATATATATACGTTGCGTTATAAATGAAAGACCAGTTGGCTTTCTACGATGGTCTACGGCCTTTATAAAAGACTCCGAATGATAGATCTGTATTATAAGCCAAGCTTTACGACACTAATGCTCAGATCAAGATATGAACGAATGAAGTAAAGAATCTGACAGATTGATTGATTGATTGATTGATTAATTGATTGATGGGTTGATAGACGGACGGGCGGACGGAGGATAGCTGTTCTCGTGTTTATACGAAGAGATTATTTGGGTAATTTCCATCCATTTCCTCTTATCTATCCTGTCTCGTATACGAGCATCGATTGTTTGTGTCTAGTTCTCTGTCAATGTTCGAAAACCTAGACTGCATGGCGCTTATTCGAGGAGCATGCATGTTGCTTGCACTACTTAATTAGATAACCGTGCACCGAATGCGGCCGAAGTTGACCTTTATTTACAGACCCTGAGG
>OX457038.1:49299185-49411685 GCA_949752735.1 Lumbricus terrestris | reverse complement strand
ACAATGAACTCAATCAACGGGCCCTGGCCAGTTTTTCAGCAGTATTACCATGTAAATGATCAGTTGCAATAATATTCTGTGAAATTGGTTTCTTAGGCGTAAGTTTGGGCCAGATAACATAATGCAATTTTCACAGACATAATCAAACTTTAGACTGATCGTTTAATTTTCATAACAGTATAACAGCAAAGCACTATAATAATAGAGATCACAATTATGCATGAATGAGCTGCACTGCATGTATACATATATATATTATATATATATATATATCAGCCTATGTTTGTCATGTCGTGTGTTTGTGTCAACCGGTGTTGCACTGCTATGGGTCCTGGTTGCATGCGGCATGCCTATACCTGCACGTAATCATGTCTGTCTTCATTAGTCTATTGGCAATTGCATTTGCAATCACTCCGGAAAAAACTGTACTTTCCAGGCCTTCGAGGATTTCAAGGCCTGCACTGCTACATGTATGCCTGAATGTATTGGATTTATTGTCGTTTAATCCCTGTCTTGAAACGAACTTAGATTAAATAACTTTGGCATCCAGTGACTTGAGCTTTTCACTGGGTCAACATATTGCGATGATAGCACACCTTGTACATCTAGGCATCTTATTTACTATGAAACTTGCAGTGAAAGTCAGCTTTAAAAGTTATGTAGGCCTATTCTGACGGTGATTTTAGGCATAGGCCTATCATGTGTTATTAATTTTCAATAACTGATGAATACATGGTGTCACCAAGCGATAGTTTAACTTTAATCCGTGACTGTTCGCATATTAGTTAGCCATGGTACGGTTCTACCACCATGCATGCAGCACCAGAGTGTTCCCAATCTTTCACCCAAGTGTTATGAATTTGTCACCTAGCTCTTCCGCCCGTCACCAAACTTGTACAAAGTTGTACAAATCCGCTCTTCCAAGTGGAAGACCATCCATGGCAGTTCCAAGTTCCAAGGTTATGAATCGATCCACTCGGTACGGCTGCACTTCTATTCAGTTTGTCGGCATGCATGCATGTCGTTCGCATGCATGCAATTACAATGCCTGTCTTCATTAGACCTTTTGATTGATGTCGCCCACAACGAGATACATTGTACATGTGTGTTGTTGTGCAGCAGAAGTGTCTGGCGATATAGAAGAATGTCTATCACCGAATACAACTATAGTAAATAAAATGAATTTGTAGATTGCCTGTCTGAATTCTTTGGCATCGGGGACTCAGCTATTGTCTAAGATAATTTGCGCACATTCGCATCTGGTCGGTGCATATTTTGAGTTATTAACAAACCGCACCATTGATATTGGCGTCGTTGTTTGACACGTCGCAGACACATGATTATTGACGGCTCTTTGTCTGTCTGTGTCTGTCTGTCTCTATCTTCTCTGTCAGTCTGTCTGTCTCTGTCTCTTTCTCTCTTTCTCTCTCTTTCTGTCTCACTCTCCCTCACTCTCACTCTGTCTCTGTATCTCTTTCTGTCTCTCTTTCTCACTCTCACACTTTCTCTCTCACTCTCACTCTCTCACTCTCACACTTTATCTCTCTCTCACACTCTCTCTGCGCTACTTTCTGATCTTCGGTTCCTTTCCCTTGGGATCAGTCCGACTGATTTCCTCCTTTCCTCCTTTCAGTTCGTGTCTCAATAAGATCTATAGATCTAATTACATTCGCCATTGCAGTTTCTTTTATATGTATTCGCTAAACAATAGCATGCATAGGCATTATAGACAATTAATCAGTCTAAATGAGCAATGAGCAGGCATATAAGACATAGTTTAAGCTCGGTGAGTAATCTTGAAGTCTTGCTTGTTGAGACACTTCTGCGACAAGCAATTTGAAGTATATCGCCAAACATTCTTTCTTGAATCTTAATTTTTATAGATGAATTCTGAATGAAGTCTCTCGCGAACATGAATTTTTAGATTATCTACAAGAGCATATGAAATTCGCACAAAACTTCATTTCGTGCAAGAAAATCATCTCAACAAAGATGTTTGCAAAAACTGTGCTTCGGCCCATTTTGCGAGAGATGTACAATTTCCAAATGCAATTGTTCTTAGCGGCAGCGTTTCCTGCATGAATTGTCTTAGTGTCATATTCGTCAATGCCACTCATATCCCCTTCGAGATTCAACATTGCCATTTCTATTACTTCCAGAGTTTTTCTTTCGCTAGTTCGCTATTTAGTGTACATGTAGACTCAAGGATTCGGCATGCAGGGGCGAGTCAAAAGATACGATCTCGAGTATTCTGTGCCGAGTCAGTTAATAATGGCACGTATGAGTTTTAACTGCACGAGTCAAACCACACATTTAATGCGAGTCTCCAATTGCGAGTTAAGCATGGTTTATCGAAATGAGCAAATTGTCCACAACTGAGTGTACAATGTACATTTACGAACAAGTTATTCATGTTTAAGTAAGATGAATGAGTATACATGTACTTGAGGCTTCAGCATTGAGTTATTCTAGCATAATGCCATGCACTAGTAGTCTATCAATATGAAGCAGACTGAAGCCTGGAGAGCTAAGCTGAGTTGAGTTATAAAGATTCTAGTAAAATCCTCATCGACTAAAGTGGCTTTGGAGTCAGGATCTTCGGGGGTCTATAAGTCTGTGGCCATGCAATGGTCAAATTAAACATTAAACGACACAGATGAGAATTCGCTTATAGTAAGTTGAGCGACTCAGGCGCATGTTTGAAGTTTCAGTACGACGAGACAGAAAGCAATTCAAGCACGAGTTTCATTTGATGAGTCGAACAACTCAAAAGCGAGTTTCATTTGATGAGTCGAACAATTCAAACGCGAGTTTCATTTGATGAGTCGAGCAACTCAAAAGCGAGTTTCATTTGATGAGTCGAGCAACTCAAAAGCGAGTTTCATTTGATGAGTCGAACAATTCAAACGCGAGTTTCATTTGATGAGTCGAACAATTCAAACGCGAGTTTCATTTGATGAGTCGAACAACTCAAAAGCGAGTTTCATTTGATGAGTCGAACAATTCAAACGCGAGTTTCATTTGACGAGTCAGACGCGAACGGTAACCGTTTCAACGCAGGCTCCCTTCTTGATGAGTCTTGCCAGCTGCGACTGGTCGACCATCTTGATTTCCACCGGATCCCCTCCGTCACCCACACGGTCCTGCGTACTGGCCAAGTACCAGCAGATGCCGATGAGAACGAGCAGCGATCCAATCCCCATCACAGACGATCCAACGATTGTCCACGTCTCTCCTCTCGCCAAAACGTAGGCGGCGATGAAGGCGCACGTCCCCGACAACATAAAGACTCCGGCGACGGCGAGTTTGACGACGGATGTCTTACCGGAAGTGCTTTTAGCGCCGCCTTCTGGGTCCGCGATCAGCGCAGATCCACCACCTCCCTCAGACGGTCTTGGCTCGTAGGGATCCTGGCTGTCGGGACACGAGTCGTTGTCGGCGGAAACGCGGCTGGTCTTTCTTCCGCCACCCTGGAAGATCCGGAGCATTGGAGAGGCGGGAACGCCCCCCGTCGGAGTGGCAAGGTCCGACGAGAAGGACGAAAGTCGCTTCTTCTGCGCGTGACCTTGACCGCCGTGCGGCGCGTGACCTTGACCGGGGGTGCGTTTCGGCGAATTGTTATGACTTCCGGATGAGATGCTGGCCGTGGCGGAAGGTGATCGCTTCGGTTCCCTCCGACCCCCCTCTGCTGGACCGCCGCCACCGACGGAATCTGTTCCGACCGACCGGTGAGACCCCGGGGTTCCCGGTCGCATGGCGGAGCTGCCTCTCCGCGACGAGTTGTTGAGTAGGACGGCCATCTCGAGGTCGTCCAGCTTCTGCTCGTCGTCCTTCGTCACGATGTAGAAGGTCGCCTTCTCCAGACAGCGCGACGAACGACGCTTCGAGTACTCTGCCCTGGCGGCCAGGGCCAACCGGGCCGCCTCCATCGTGGCCGGCGACAGACGCCTCCCCGCCTGTCCCGTCAGAGGGCTGGCAGGGACGGAGAGCTGCTGCTGAGGGGAGGCCGTGCCCCTCGACGACGACGACGGGCGACCGGTCGACCGTCGCTCCGACCGCCGCGTCGACGTCGTTCGCCGTGAACGACGGGACTTGGGAGAGGGGGCGCCAGACGTGCGACCGGGGGTCACCGAACACGACTGCGCCCGAGGTCGAACAGCGGAGGACGACGACGACTGTTCGCCAGACGCCGGAAACAGCCGACACTCTTCGGGAATCATCGGGGAAGTTCGACTGCTTCCCACTGGAAACTCGTTCGGCGATTGTGGCATCAAGAACTACTATAGACCGTGCACAGCAATTGTTTCTAACCACACAGACTGTATATGTATATGTATTGTATAGGTCCTGTGTCTCTCACATTTTCAGACGTATCCGTCAAGCGTCCATAGTGTTCGCTTCCCAGGTGATTTCTTCACCGTAGACTTCGCTTCCCAGGTGATTTCTCCTATCTGAAGACGTCAAACGATCTGCTACTCAGCAAACACCTCCTCGTCAGCTCAGTTCCGTCGTCGCAATGCTATCCACGAGGCTCCTATATACTGTGCAAATTCTACTCCTCGCTGTGCAACCCTGGGCAGCACCGGCGGCCATATTGCGCGACCTCTAGCGGGTGCTGTGGTCTATGGTCGCGAGTAATCTCGCCGGTGGCGGCGATTCGACGCCTGCGCCACCGCGTGCAGCGCCGCCGCCTTGCGTCTGACGGACACACACCAGCCAACCGACCGACCGACCGACCGACCGAGGGACGGTGCGGCGTCGCTTGGAAAATCCATTCTGCGTCGTCGAGCGTCCATGCACTATGCTATTAGCGCCGGGTTATGGCCACAGGGACGGAGGTAGGGAGACAGAGAAAGAGAGGTAAGGATACAGAGAAAGAGAGGAAAGGACGGGTGATGGAGGAGGACGAGGACGAGGAAGAAGAGTAGGAGGACGAGGAGGACGACGAGGAGGACTAAAAGAAGGAGGATGATGGGGAGGACAAGAGGGATGAGAAGAAGCAAGAGGAGGGGAGGAGGAAGAAGAAGAGGAGGAAGAAGAGGAGGAGGGAAGGGGAAGAGGAGGAGAAGGAGGGGAAGAGTGGCAGGAATAAGAGTAGCAGTAGTTGTAGTAATAGGAGGAGGACGAGGAGGAGGAAAAGGAGGAGGAAGAAGAAGAGGAGAAGGAAATGGAGAGAGGAGGAGAAGAGTAGCAGGAAGAAGAGTAGCAGTAGTGGTAGCAGAAAAAGGAGGAGGAGGACGACGAGGAGGAGGAGGATGAGGAGGACGAGGAGGAGTAGGAGGAGGAGATGGTGGAGGGAGGGGCGAATGTAGATTGGAAATGGATGGATGGTGGAGGTCGCGCCAATTCTCTTCCGACGACGGTGGCAGCGGATCCAGTAAATATACATCGACGCCGACGACGTCGATTGAAAGACGCAGACACGCAGGCAGTCAGTCAGACGTAGGCACGCAAACGTATACACACGCATGCAGACTAGCACCATGTATCATAATTATAGAGAAGGTGAAATAGCTATATGTATATATATATATATGTGTGTTATGTATAATAGGTGTGTGTATGTGTAATTGTGTGTATGTGTAATTGTGTGTGTGTGTGTGTGTGTGTGTGTGTGTGTGTGTGTGTGTGTGTGTGTGTGTGTGTGTGTGTGTGTGTGTGTGTGTGTGTGTGTGTGTGTGCACGTGCATCTCGGAGGCGCCTGCAGTGTGTGTCGGTTGTGGCCTTGTGCCTGTGTGCATTGTCTGTATTTGCCTTCATGGATGTCTCTTATGTTTAGGTGTATAACTATGCGTGTTTATCTGCTGAAGCAGTCCAATTACCGACAGACAGGCAGACAGACAGACGGACTGACAGACAGACAGACAGATAGACAGACAGGCAGACAGGCAGACAGACAGACAGACTGCTGCCTTGTTTTGGCGCCAATTAAGTTAAACATAGCAGCAGAGGATACGACAAGAACACAAGTGAAATAAACACAGACAGAATTCATATTGCAGAGGCAGAGAGACAGACGAAGCCAGAGAGACGCAGGGAGTCTGACACGGAGACTGCATCGCCTGTTCTATATTCAAGGCCGCGACGCATCAATTATCGACAAATGCAGTTACAGATCTAACGATAGGCAGGCTGTCTGGACGTCTGTCTGTGTGTCTGTCTGTGTGACTGTCTGTGTGCCTGTCTGTCTGTGGGTCACCCTGTATCTATTTCTGCCGGTCTCGCCGTCCTTTCATGATTGAATTAACGATTTTATTAACACATCAACCTATCCGATGTCCTATCCTATCCTATCCACCTCAATGATCAATCCCATTCAGATTACATAAAACCAAATTGGATTATAAGTTTATAACATGATAATAATAATATTTTATTCTATTTAATACCAATCTGTCTTGTATTCAATGATGTCCTATTAATAATATTATAGAAGTGCATTTTAAGAATATAAACAAGGCCTATTGTGACGTCACTTCGATTATGATACAATTCTACTATTAAATAAGTCCAGTGAGGAAGCGAAATTAGGTCTATTGTGGCGTCATTTCGACCATAATGGTATACAGATCTGCCGTCATATTATTGCAACATCGCTCTGATTATGATACAAATCTATTATCATACGTTCCGTTTGAGAATATAAAACTAGGCCCATTATGAAGTCACCTCGATTATGATAGAGACCTACTATTAAAGAAGTTCATTTTGAGAATACACTAGGTCTACGTGTGACTAACTTCGATTATGATACAGATCTACTATTATAGAAGTACATTTTGAGAGTATAAACTATACCTATTGTGACGTCACTTCGATTATTACACAGATCTACTGTAATAATTAAAGTTCATTTACATAATCTAAAACGAGGCCTATTGTGACGTCACTACGATTACAGTGCAAATCTGCTATTATATAAATTCAGTGAGAATTCGAAATTAGGCTTATTGTGACGTCACACAGATTATGACACAGATCTACTATTGTGTAATTTCATTTTAAGATCACATGACTGCAGATGGTGAGCAAGAGACAAAACTAGGCCAAGTCGACGAAGTCGATCGAGTCGATTGTCTCGTGAGCCAAGTCGATCGTAGCCCACGACTCGCTCGACTGCGGGGTAGGCTATATCTTTCTTGTCTGTCATCTCTTTCTTCAGACCTCTTCCATTTTCTCTCATCACGTTTTTCTTTGTCGCGTGCAATTCCATCTGTCAGCTTTTTTTCTCACATCCTGCCACTCACACTTCAATATCCTCTTATCCGATCCTGTCACATCTCAACCCAACTCATCTCCATCGGAATCATTCCATCACGCCTTTTATGTGAAATTGCTAATCTTTATACGTTGCACAATGCACAACGCACAACGCACAATGCACAATGCACAACGCACAATGCACACACACACACACACACACACACACACACACACACACACACACACACACACACACACACACACACACACACACACACACACACAAACACACACAACACACGCACACACGCACACACACACACACACACACACACACACAACACAACACAACACAACACACACACCCATTATAGGGGCCTATGCAATTTGCCAAATACATGTATAATTATGTGATTGTACAGATGTATCTGGAGGCCTACGTATGTATACATTTAAGTCAGCCTATGCATGCAATGTATGCATGTATGTATGTATGTGTGTATGCATGCAATGTATGCATGTATGTATGTATGTATGTATGTATGTATGTATGTATGTATGTATGTATGTATGTATGTATGTATGTATGTATGTATGTATGTATGTATGTATGTATGACATTGTATGTATGTGATGCATGTATCCGTGTGGGCATGCATGTATGTATGCGTTTAGGTGTGTATGTGCCGATAATTCATGTTCAAGGTATGATTTATTTAGCACTTAAGGCGCGTATACATAATTGGACATATGAACCTGCCTGACGGCAGAAAACTAAAGAAGAAGAGAAGATACATAATTATGATTAATTGCTGTCGTGCAGTGGCGTAGGCAAGGGGGGGGTTTCGGGGGTTAAACCCCCCCCCATTGGCTCCGAAAAAAGGATTTTTTAAGGTTATTTTTCCATTTAAGTAAGAAAAAATAGCAAAAAACAGGGTTTCCGGCCATAAAACCCCCCCCATGAAAAATTCCTGGCTACGCCACTGCTGTCGTGCACACAATGCACTTTGAGTTATTGTGCGAGTTATTGTCGAACTCTATCGCGACTATCGTGGGGCAAAGGCTTCATGATTTTTCTCCCTGTTCTAAACGTCCCCTTCATCGCAATCCACGTCAGCTCATCATAATTATATCAACAAGAAAAGTCATCTTAAATCATTCTTTATGAAATTCTTGTAATTTTCCACAAGCATCCCAAGATAAATTTTAAAAACATGGACAAAGACAAACTAATGCACGCTATTTCTTTTGATCAATTGCTTTTGCGCAATTGCACCTGCATGATAGCGGTTTGTCTATCAGTTTTTGTTACCCAATAAACGAATAATTCATATTAGATCTATACATGTAGTTGATCGCACCACTCCATCAGCAACTTTCATTAAAACAACATCGTATACAAATTTATCGCCGCCATTCTCAACTCATTGCAACCCGTTGCAACCCGTTGCATGTTTTCCATTCCACCTTTCATTTATATGCAGATGCTCGTCTCTGTGGTGCCTCGACTGTGTGCCTCAGTTTCGATGCTCGTTAAGGTGGAGTGAATACAATGGTGAAAAATTTTATATCATAAATTAAA
The DNA here is from genome assembly GCA_949752735.1 of Lumbricus terrestris. Classification (NCBI taxonomy): domain Eukaryota; kingdom Metazoa; phylum Annelida; class Clitellata; order Crassiclitellata; family Lumbricidae; genus Lumbricus; species Lumbricus terrestris. Next base: position 49,402,900 of record OX457038.1, on the reverse strand, counting down.
AATGCCTGGGTGTGCAAAAGTTGCATTTTGATATGGTTAGTTGTTTTGCAAAATATGTTGAACTAATTCCTTTGTTAAGAGGTGCCCCAACTATAAAGAAAATCGAAAATTTTTGACAAAATTTGCAATTTTTCGTGAAAATGTACTTTTGGCCATAGGTAACCTAAGATAATAACCAATTGTTGCAATGCTGTTTAATGATGATAGAATTAACTACCATATTCCATATTCCAATTAACCACCATATTCCATATTCCAAAATTCGCCTTCATTCAGGCCTACATTAAGAAGTTTCTGTCAGTTTATTCTAATTGAGGTGAAACTCTGATTTAGTGTTAAACGTTTTCATAATTTGTCTTGATGCTATTCCTGCCCGAATAAATCCATCTCTTGCAGTCTGACCACTGACTTTTGCCGAAGCTTCTGTAACAAGACGTATGCATCGCTCTGTCGCTTGGGTGTGGCATGGAAACAGAGCAATTTTATGTGCCTCTGCAACACTGTTTGATTTTACATAATTTGCAATATCCTTGTCCGGAATATGCTTCATGAGAGGTGGCTCATATCGATCGATCGTTTGCCATTCGACTAGGTCAGTATAATCCTCAGAGTTAAAGTTGAGTAAGGGTACTCGAAATTGTCTGATTTTTGTTGATAATTCATTTTCAACTCTTGCTGCAAGTATTCTTCTGTATGCTAATTCACGGATATGAGATCTTTCGTCGGTCAACATTGCAAGCAATATATTTTCTGCATGCCCGAAATATCCATTTCTTTGAATAACTTCATCCACAATGTCTCGTAAATTTTGTGGCAGATATCTGGAATATTTTATCATCCTCCACAAGTGCTTAGAGCCTTCAGTGCATGCTGAGTTCGTCTTGATATGAAACCAAACTGGTGCATAAACTTTCATGATAAACGTGGCTAGCGTTGTAAGATTCTCACTTGGACATTCGGTTGCTATATACAATCTCAAAATTCTATTTGCTGTTGTCAACCACCTTGAGTGGCAAACAGGACCTGGCTTTTGAAAGGCAAGATCTGGTGAACAAATTCCGTATGATACAGCTTTACATATATTGTACAAATATTGCTGATCGGTACTTAATTCGATACCTTCCATATCTGGGCAATTCTCGAACTCAATTGCGTTGTAATGTACCAGAGGTAATGATTCACAGTTTCCAAGAGCCTTGCCTATGTTTCCTGAAAATAGTGTTGGGCCCTGTGTTCCGCCATCCAGCCTTTGAATTAGATGTCGCAGAGGCAATTCGTTGGCATGCAACATGCAAATAAACCAATGCAAAGGTCTACCAAGTTGTATTTCCAAAAGACGTATTATCCCTCCAGTTACACCAGTATATTGACATTGGTTCCGTCGCAACCAATAGCAACTAAATCTTTAGTTGCTGTTTCGTTATCTAACAGAAACTTGTTGATACTTGTGTGAATATTTTTGGCTGATCCACTCTCAGGAGTGACATGACCCAGATATTGTGAATTCGGTTCAAGTACCAGTGTTATGTGCTCTTGAGAAATTATTTTAAGATACGATTTCTTGCCATTTTTCATTTGCACTCTGGTCCTATCTTTACGTCCATCGAAGTACAATCCAGATAGTTGCTTTACGGAATTGCACTGTAGACGTTTTCGAACTTTTGATCTTTCTCTTCGAACTTTGCTGCGATCGATCACCATAGATAAGTCTGTGTCGTGCACAACACCAACATCCTGTAAAACTGCGGTAGCAAGAGAAGCAGCACAGCGATCAGAAATTCCATGTCTGTCGCATTCACGAGCCAAAGTAGGTAAATCCGAGCGCATTTGTGCACTTTTACATTTTCTTGAGTTAATTGTAATCAGTTCATCGTCTGATTCTTTGTTGTGTAATACTGTTGACATATCAGTGAAACTACCTGTTGAAGAACTTAATTTCATATCTGATTTCTTGTGATTTGGCATATCTGAGTCAAAATAACTGAAACTACCCGGCTGTGAGTGAGTGACGGAAAGTTTAAGACACTTGGCTGTTGTAGCCCTCTCTATTTCTTTGCGTTTCCTTGCTTTTCTTCTTTTAACAGAGTTAGTCATATTCACATCAATACCACCAATCATCATTGCTCTTGTTTTCCTTTGATCAATGAGAAATTTTCGTTCTGCCATTGGAACTTTTCTATCCTTTGCACAAGTGCAATTATTTATTTCCATACATTTACAAGCTGCAATATCGAATAATTGAGTTTCAGATTGCTTCGCAAATTCTTCAAGTTTAGATATGTATTTCTGGTCGTATTTCCGAGATTTGTATGGTTTGAGCAAGTTTCTGTACTTGTCATGATAGAGTTTTAGCTTCTCTACTACCCTTTGATAAGATATTATTGGTATTGAAGACTTCAACCACAAACCTGCTATTTGCAGTGCGATCGGGATTGCTACTTCTGCAAACATTGGTTCCTTTGAAATCGGAGTAACTTTTAGTTCGTTTCGTTTAAATAAATATGCTTTCATCACGGTGTTGTACGTTGGTAGCATATTTACCGGCATATTGGAAGAACCTCCAAACACGGGACATCTTGTCAACTGTCTTGTTTTCGGTCTAAGACTTTTAGCCTTAATGTCATTCATTTCTACTACAACTTGTCGCCATAAAATTAAGGTAAACACTAAACACGTAGTGTTTTAAAGAGAGTTAATGCCAACACTTCCAGACAGCAGACGCCATGCTTGTTGCTGAGCGTTTTTACGCTGGTACCATGCTTTACATAACATTTCTGGATGGTACCATGCTTTACATAACAATATAACATGCTATCGACAAGTTCATTAGATTTTATTAGACATTTTAATTGAATTTTTAATTTTATCTCAATCACAACCCATTTAATTGAAATCATAGACCAAAGCACTTGACAATGTATGAATACTTTTACACATATTAAGCATTTTAGAGTGCCCAAATAGCAAGATAGGGCCTATTTTTATTATTTAAGTATTAGACAAATTTTGACAAAATAGGCTTAGGTAGGCCTAAATGTAGATTTTATGGCAAGTCTGGAATCACTTAAATGTGACAATAAAATGATTTTGGACAAGAATTCTCTTTAAAAGCATTATTATCAGTTGAAAACTTGCTTTGCAATGTGGTTAAGTGGTTCACAAACTTTACTAAGAAAATAAAAAAATTCGATTTTTTTTACAAATTATGGCAAATTTATGATGCCGTTGGGGCACCTCTTAAAAAAGGAATAAATTTAAAATATTTTTCACATGAACTTCTTAGATCATAATGCAACTTTCCCGCACCCAGGCATTTTGAAATTCAAGAAAAAAATTTTTCACTCCACCTTAATGCTCGTGTATCGTTGTATGTCCGTCTTTGTGTGTGTTTATAGTCACACGGTAAGCCCGCCCGTTGTAATTACGGACCGTTTTTCATTATCGTCACTGACAAGCCGGTCAGCGCTGCTTACTGCAGGGAGGCAGGACGTCGTGGGAAGTGGATGGCGAGGGAGGGTCGGCTGCAAATCACGGATCCCATCTGCTTCTGCAACCAACCTCTGCATCTCCGAGTTTTTATGTCGTCCTTACTTAATACCGCCATCTTTTCCACTTCTGCGAGACTTCGACTCGGCCGTTCGACTCGAGAAAGAGAAAATTACATCGGTCCGGAGAATTAAGAGATAATCCAAGTCAGGATCACGAGTTATAGCTATAGCTACCTACATATTATAAACACATACAAACATAATTATGATAATTTATAGGGGCCTATAGGCCTACGCCTACATAATATATATATATAAAGCTACATAGATACATGCATACAGATATCGAAATGTGATTGGTCACGGTTAGATGTATGTAGGCCTATGCCTGTGCACTTGTTATAGCACCCCTTCCACAGAACTGCTCAGAAGCGCTCCCGACTACAGCGCAAACACTGAATCGGAGGACTTGCCCAAAGTCCCTACGAGGCGGCTTCAAGTGGATTGGAACCTGCAACCTCCGGCTGCAAGGCCACGAACATACCCGCTACCCCACTGCCCCCGACAAATGATGATGAGAAATTGTCCAGGGCGAATAGAAGATGTTTTAAAGATTTGGTAAATATAAAAAAAATGCTGATTTACATAACGTTGCGTCACGTCGCATCTTTTACAGAGCAAAGCTGATAGCCAAGTTATTAATTTTACTGAATACAATATTACATTTCTTCAAACAATGCTATTGCCAGTGCATTACGATAAATCTCATTATGAATCATTAGTACAGCCTTCTGCGATTTCTATTCTTGCTACACCGTGTGCGATTATCTGTTTTCGCCAGCGCTGCCCGTCATTTCGGGAGACAAATGTCACCCGCGGATCCGCGTCGTTCGGGACACGCGTCGTATCCGAAACACAACCTGCCGAACAACAACGGAAAATGCCGACGGATACCGATGTCAACGGTTGACGAATGGGGGTCGCAGGCAGTTTGTTTAGCGACCACGAGATGGTTCTGCGGTCGACCGTCACGCTTCATCGGTTCCCACGAGTAGACGTATGACCTCTTCCGCAGACCGGAAGTCGTTAGATTCCACGCTTGACTGGTCGCAGTAATTGTTGTGAGGACACTGATATTCTTCTAGGGTGGACTTTGTGCTGAGTTAGTGCGGGTCGCTTCCAGTCCACTGAAGCGTGATAATACAGAAGGCATGGTTCAGTGTGGTTGTAGTAATAGAGTCCTGCGTATGACTATATGATGGTCTATATCTTTTTAATAATATTCCTTTTATTGATTCAATCTGACACACCGCAGAATGATTACAGATACAGGTTATACGAAATACGGCCCACTGTAGCACGAACCGCAGGTCGGCTTTACAGCAGTGGGTTCGGTAACTTAACTAATTTAGGCTATCTATTGCGTAATTAATTTTAATCAATCAACTTCAGTGGTGTAGACAAGGGGGGAGTTCGGGGGTTAAACCCCTCCCCCATTGGCCTAGGAAAAAGTTTTTTTAAAAGTTATTTATCCGTTTAAATAAGAAAAACAAAACAATTGCTTGTGGTAACAGTTGTTTTTCTTGCTTTATTCCCTTTGCTGCTTTATTCCCTTTTTATTTATACTGTAATACTGTTGGGTTGGTGTCAGAAAGGGCAACCGTTCAGGCCATAAAAGCCCCCAAACCCCCAACCCCATAATAAATTCCTGGCTACGCCAATGATCAACTTAAATTAACTTGTAATTAATTATCACGTGAATCCAACATAAGCTGTGTAATTAGATCATTGTTTATATGAAGGTTGAGACTTTTCAATTGCCATCAAAACGCTAGAATTGAATTGTTGTTTCTTATTCAAGTTGTGCAGTTCGCGTTTAGTTTCATTTCCAAAACGTTGGCATACTCAGATGATCATACTTTGAAACTGTCCTAGGAAACATTCTTTTCATTCCGTTTGCGTCTGAAATTATTTTGTTAATTCCTAATAACTCGGCCTCTGGTTACCTCTTCCATGTTGACTTGTAGATTTATGTCCATGGACTTCTTCAGTTCAACTCATTCATGCTGGCCCAACTGTAAACGAATGAATGAATGAATGAATGAACGAATTAACGAATGAATGAACGAACGAATGAACGAACGAGTGAATGATTGAACAAGCGAACGAACGAACGAACGGATGAATGAATGAATGAATGAATGAATGAATAAATGAATGAATGAATGAATGAATGAATGAATGAACGAACGAATGAAGGAATGAATGAATGAATGAATGAATGAATGAATGAATGAATGAATAGCATCGTACAGCCTTCGATCATGCTCGTGTCTAAGGAGAATCACTACTATACGTTCTTTCGACCTTCATACGAATTTTGAGATTTAAATTTTCAAACCATAATTAATAATTACCGTATTAATTACACGCACGAAGAAATATGCAGGCTAAGAACATGGGACACCATGCAGCTCGTCAACAGTTACAGCGACTAAGTCAGACGCATATTATAGGCCTAGGCGTCGGCCAAAACATTGGTCTCGACATCATCCATCGAATAGCCGCATCTAATAAATTCATTCCTGGAAATGCTCGACGGCGTCGCGTTCATTTGGAAATCGCCAGCGTCAACAGTTTTCGCTCCGTTCATCCATTGATTGTTGGCGTCTTAAGACAAACAAGATCATCGGTCATCTGACTGGGACAAACATGTCAGACGGTCAGACCGACGACCGTTCAGACTCCAGAGAATGGATTGGCCAATGATAAGCTGATGCAGAAAGAGGAGACCGACTGAGATTTCTTATTTATTATTCTGCGCAAAACCCATTTTGGACTTGAAGACCAAAGCATGCAAGGACTTTACATTGGATGCGGTAGAGAGGGGAAGCCAGTGCAGTCGGTTGACCACAATCGATGATATATGGGAGTAGGCCTATTTAGGAAGGCGAGCAATCAATTGAGCAGCAGCATTAAGAGGAGATTGAACAGAAGATAAACGGACCACGGGAAGACTAATAAGAATTCAGGGAATTGCAGTAATCAATTCTGGAGCTGCAGACAAATGCGCGGAGCATGGATGTCATGGTAGAAAGGAAGAAAGATCAGCGAATGGCCTTATAAGGTGAAAGTATATAGAAGAGAGGAATGCTAGCTTCATGCCATGCGTTAGCGTCAGCTTTGTGACCCATTCCGTGTTCTGTCGAAATAAAATCGCGGGAAGGAAAGAATGGAGAACATTGCACTTCAAATCGATCCTCACCTGATTTTAAATTGTTTGGCTATAGAATTGCGGTTAGGTCGCTCCCAGAATATTGTTCATCTGAGTTGATGATCCTATAATGGATTACTACTATAACCACTTCTGTACTTTTCTCAACTCGTATTTTCCATTTCTTTATAGATTTTCTTCTTCGCCTACTTCTCTTCCATCCCCCTTAATAATTGGAATCGTAAACTCGGAATTTCTACAGCGTCCACTAAAGCGAAATCGCTGAAGCCATTCAAACCAAAGTCGAGAGGCAGAGGTAAAGATCCGGAGAGTCAAGCAAGCAGTTAGGCGGTTAATATAAATATGGTGGAAGATACTTTGAGTCGAAACGGTGTGGGGCCACAGAGAGGTAGGTGGAAGTGACGGGTCAGGATGGAATTTGTTAAATAGCAATTTTGTTAGTTTCGAGTGAATGCACTGTGGAGATTAGGCCTAAAGAGAGAGAGAGCTAGGCAGTGCTTAATTTAGTCCCGACCCCTGCTTTTGAAGTTTTTTTGGGAAGGAGGAGCCCTGGGGGGGATTCAGGTTACTGGGGCGCGCGAAAAAGTCCGTTTCCGGCGGACATTAAGGGTTTTATTTAGTCATTTGGTGAAAAAAGTCCGATAAATCTATTATTTCCGTCGACCGAAAAACAGAATAGACCGATATAGCATTTTCGCTGCGAAAAATACTTGACGACCATTTTTTAGTATTTCATTCTATTTTACCGAAATTTACCAACATGTCTCTAAGAAGAGGGAATTCCTACGCACTGACTTTGGGGAGTGGGAATAGTACATACTTAGACTAGGCCTACATGTTACAACACCTCACGATTTTTCCTTTAGGGGAAAATCCATTCCTGGGTTAACTTCCACCTAGAGACGTCTAGATTAAACACTGCAGGACTGCAGGTACATATATGTGGAGTTTGGTGAGTTCGTATGATGGGTCAGATATTTGTCGTATGGACCAGGTGCTGGCGGAAGTTTGTTCCAAAGAGGCGGAACAGGACTGGTTTGTGGGTTTCAACCCCAGTCTTTCTTAGAGCCCCATAGTAAAGTATGTTTTTCACACCCCAATTCCAAGTGGACCATAGTCCACTTGGAATTGGGGTGAAATAACCCACAGTTTTTTTCCACAATTCTCACACTGCCTATATATCTGTCTTGTTTTCCCCGCCTCTGTGCTTCAGTAAACCTATTGTTCCGTCCTTCCATCCATTCTTTTCTCCCTTCATCCATCCTTAGACCATCTCCCTTCTCCCTTCTTTATTATGTCCTTCCAATTTGACTGGTGCTCGTCATTGTTCCGTCAAAGTCGTCTACCATAACATCGTCCCACAAAACGCATGCATAAGCCAATGTCCCAGAAGACTACTAAATCCCTGGACATGTATAACACAATGACGCCCCTAGCTATTGTATGCAAGCGTCAGTCGCAGCGTTCACTCTGTTGACCAGCAGAATGCAACGAATCCTATGGTGGTCATTGCAGATGTCCAGTAGAGTGCCCACCGTATAAATTATAGTGGCTATAATAACGCCCTATTGTTCACCGTAATGTTAAGCTCGGTACGACGGTACATAAATGTATAAATTATTGTTCACATTTGTACACTGTCTATATATAGCAGTGCATGCCTATATACAGTTGTCTACTGGAGTCCAAGATAGCGTCCAGTCAATGTTTCTGTCGGTGTACCGTTAAACTGTCCAATGTTGTCTGAAGTCAGGGCTTAAAGTGTGCCTGGACGGTCATGGACGGCGTCCATGCACTTGTTTTAAAATCTGAACGCCGTTCAGCCACTTATGGGCGAGCTCCGACTAGAAAGGTAAGGGGCGTCCAGGCACTTCTTTTGGAGAGGTAAGGGGCGCCCAAGCACTTATTTTTCCACACTTTAGGCACTGTCTGAAGTACATGGTCTGAAGTATGGTTCTGAATTGTGGTCTCCAGTATGGTACCCAGTATGATGCGAGCAACTGAGAATCATCCACTGTGGCGTCAATCGCACAAGTTGTCGACTATATAGTGTACAATAGTGTCTAATATACGGGTCAGTATGCTAGTGTAAACTTCAAGTACAGCCTAGTGCGTAGAAATGTCTACATTGGTGTCAATATTATTGCTGGGTAGTGTAGCACTGGTCATAATAGCCGACATGATCAGTCGATACGATCAGCCGATATGATCGTCGGCCTACCATCAGAAATCGATGCTTTTCCCTTTTTCATAGAACATTTTCTCGCAGACGCAGCAGCAGAAGCAGCGGCAGCAGCTGCAGCAGCAGAAGCAGCAGCGGCAACAGCAGCGGCGGCGGCAGCAGCGGCAGCAGCAGCAGTGTTTGAGAGAGAAACAAACATGACAAACTATTGATTAGTCTACCGTCTACTAATATTCGCTGCTCTCCTATTCCATCGCAAAAGCGTCCACTGCTTGATATTCGGTTCGCGTATCACGTGACTTCCGCACTTCCGGATGGATGCCGTATACTCTGGAAGCCTGGATTCCTGGAAGCGCTTATTAACTGCTACCGGCAACGTGACGCAGCGATAGAGAAAGTGGATTGAGATGGGGATTCGACGCCATGCATCCGCTGCATAGATCCACGCCACGAGAAAAACGGAGGCTTTATGAAACCACGTTAATGACCATAAGGCCCTAGGCTAAGCTCATAGTATACTAGTATTTCTTCATTCACATTAAATGGTCCAATTAGCTTTCTCTCCATCCCTTAGTCACAGTCCGCCTATTATAAAAGTAGGCCTAGATTACTACGCGGTTCATGTGCACCGCTTTATATCTTCTATTTTCATTGTGCAATTGCTAATAAATTCCTGCATTTGTCGAGGAAAGATAACCTTTCGTGGATTCTGAGGAAACATTAGCTCAAAAGCCTCAAATTGAAACAGTAAACTAATTTTAGGTATTTAGTGCTCTACATATATGAGTTGAGGCAACACTTCTCTTCGTTTGATTTAACTGCAGTGGCCATGAAGTTGAGCGTATCGTGTAGCCGCTTTCGGTTCAATATCCGGTAAAAAACCAGTTGATGAGATCTGGGATGCGTATAGGCCTACTCACGTCAATGAAGGCACCAGGGCCACGCACCCCGCATGCGTGCCCATTAAGGCCGCATTAAGGTCGGTGCCAAGGGTGCTGCAGCACCCAGTTTTGAAGGCCCGCTAAGGGTCGGATTAACAAATATGGTGATCCTGTTCCTGTTAAGAAAAACTGTGGGTCCAGTCCCACTGAAACACAAGAAAATGACACATGAAACTTATGCCGACTTTGTGCTATGGACATTATATTGTGATGACATCTCTAAATTTATTCTGCCAACACTATTAATTTATTGCTTCACAAATTTTATTGTGCTACATCATCAATCATTTTGTTCTATTGTCTTCGTATTTTGACAGTTTGTCCTTGTTATGCAAATTCATTGCGTCACTAACTTCGCTATGGGCAAGATGCTGCTACGTCATTAGCTATGTACAATTCGGCCTATGACGACATCGTCTTGGTCGCCAGCACTATTGTTACGTCATTAGCTCTGTAGAAGTGCTGCGTTGTTATAGGATAATAGCTTCCGTATTATGACGACCCCTCCTTGTTCTACATACACTATTGTATACGTCATTAGATTTGTTCATTAACAGTCATGTTGCTAATTAACTTGCTGTAAGGAGGATAGATTAGCTAAATGAACTTTTTGATAATTGTTAAGACATATAATTATTTGCTACATAAAAATATGTTTATGGGATTCTGAAGTGTGATCAACGTTCTCTTTTCAGCCGAACGTCGCGTTGAACACGGTTTAATCCACCTCTGGATCGCTGTTGTAATGCGTGATAGACTGGTGGGTACTCAGAATTGGGGGGGGGGGGGGCGGGCGTTGGAGGATAATCACAGCACCGGGCCTTAATGTGGCCCAAGTGCCCATGGACTAGACAGGCTCCATAATAGGCATGCTGGCAATTAACATGCATACATGGAATCAAACTGGATTATTATAATGAAAATCATAATTATGATGCAGAAACTGATCCTTTTCAGGACTCACTCCTCAATTGTACACAATTGCCTCTAGTTGGAAATACCTGCCTCTCACATCTTTTGCGCATCACTGCACTCCAAGTATCTAAGGGAACATCCAAGGTCAAAACAAGGATAGGTTTACCAAGTTGATTTTCAGGGCTAGCTTGAGCTTACAATGGGATACTTGATGCGGCTGCCTCTATAAACGGGATTCTAATGAGATCAAAAGCAGAACAGAATGTTAGTATATTAGTATTCAACTCCTTACTCCATCCTTTGTTGTCTGATGCCTTTGTTTTCCTTCAGTTTTTCCCCATTGTTTATCTCAGCTAGACCTGTTCTTGCTAGCGTAATCTTTGCCAAATGCACGGAACAAAGAGTTGAGACAGCTAAGAGCCGACAGATGTTCTCCTCAAGACTCCTATATTGATTATTGCAATTCAGTGTTTCATAGCTTGCCGAAAATGCAAACCTTCCTTCTGCAGTCAGCCTGCAATTCTGCTGTTGGTTAAATGCGTATAAATACGACATAATATCTAGAACCTGCGTGACCAATTTTACTCGCTCTCTATTTTGTTCCAGATGCAGTTTATGATTCTGGTTTTCTCTGACATTATGATCGCACTCTGCTCAGGTTATAATAAACAATGTACTTTTGACCTTTATCTTCCCACGTTTGTGACGCTACTACCAAAACCGTTGTAGGATTATTGTACTGTATTGTATTGTACCTCCTTTATCCCACGTTCAACTGTTTTGCTGATCTCTCCGCTTACTTTACTCAGAGGCATCTGCTTCATCCCAAAGGGATCTTATCACGTGAATGATACAATATTATAATATAACAGGAATAACTACTAAAACAGGGATCTCACTGTGGTTGCTCCATCCCTTTGAAACAGTCTTCTACTTATGTGAGCTTGGATGGCTGTGGAAGTAGCAGCACAATATTATAAGGGTAATGTTAGAACAATATAAGGGTAATGTTAGAACAATATAAGGGTAATGTTAGAAAATATAATTATAAGGGTAATGTTAGTGCGGAAATTCCTCAAAGCAAGAGTTGCAGACTTGAGGAATGGTTTCGGTTGTACTTAAAACAGGTCGGCATAGTAGAGAAAGTGCCAGGAGTAAAATCATGTATACAAATCGGAAGATTTTCCGCAAGGTAAATGCTCACTCATTAACAGTGGATTGGATTGTAGACATTTTCTTCTTGTAGTAACGAATCTAAATACATCTTGATAAACATACAAATTTCTTACAGAAAAAGAAGTTCACAACAGTCAAAGTTTCTGATGGCGCCTCAGAATATATATGCAGACAGACGGTGATTTTCCCAGCCGCACATAGAAACACCTTCAATAATCGTAAGGCTACCTGAACAGCACGTACAGTATTCTCATTTGCATTTGTAACATTGTTTGCAAAGTCGTGATTCTGCGCTTACAAATATCTGCATCAAAACCTTCATACAACACCAACAGAAAATAGGCAACCTGATTGTGCCAACTCCCACGTGTACTTCGTAAGAAAATAATTATTCTACTACAGAAAAAGACGTGGTAACATTTATTCAATATTCATAGACAATGAGGTGTAAACCTTTAAAAGTTGCAAGCCGTTTGCTGCAAACGCATAAATCAATTTTGCGTCTGCTTTTCAGTCAGTGTAAACATAATTTAACAAAGACACAAAAGAATGGCAAAACTTTGCCTAATGTAGTGCTTCAACTGATTTGCATAATATTCTAAACCAAATACAAAACCCCGATTATTACCAACCAAGTTGTAAAAACCAATGTAAAACAATTACCAAATGTTCGTTTCAGTGTTTTAATCCATCTGCAAAATTCTTAAACCCAGTATTACCAAAAACAGGAGTTAAAAAGATAAACTTCAAACTAATGCATTTTTATGATATTTCATACTTCAAAGACTTAGCATTAAGCAGTTTTGAATGTAAGCTTCTGAACATATCTAAGCCTGAAAGACAATTTGGCTGTTTTTGTATTACACAGGAGAAATTAGACATTCTTCTTGGCACTGTTGGCATGGTTTTCACATACAAAAACCACCAATTAAGTTCATACAGTACATTGACACCAGATTCTCAGTCTGTCTTAAAATTCCTGGTTAAACATTGAATACAGACCAATTGTAATTTGTCATAGGGTTAAGGTAAACAGTTGCTTTGTGAATTCTAAGAGAAAAACAGCTGTAAATGCTCAAAGAAGCAATAGCATCAAAACACTTTGACAAAAAGAGCTTTACTGTCAATAAAAGCAAGCAGTGACTTTTGTCAATTACCGGGACAAGGTTCATGAGTAAATTATTCAGCTAGAAAAATAATGAAACAGCCTGTATGCTGACTGTGCCAGAAAACACACAAATTAAATGCACAAGTCTAAGATATGAAAATAAAAACTACACATAATTACTTCATTTCTAGAAACAGCTCTGAAGTTCTTTTACCATATCAAAATAATATCGGGACAAAACTAGACTACATAGTACATACATGCAATTTTTAATAATTGAAACTCCAAATGCATAATACCTTCTAACATTGATGTCAGGTTTAATTCAGGTTTAATTCAGGTTTAAAACGTTCACCGCCTACACGCCATGTTAAATGACTGAATCCGGTACGAGATATCTCGTACTGGGCGGTGAACGTGCTAATGTAAAAAAGAAATTAAGTGTGTATGCTTACCTAAACCTCTCCACATTACAGTTTAATCAGCTTTGAAAAGTAACAATCATTGAAACGCATATTTCTTGCAAAGGATCCTGTTTGATCAGAAGTGGAAAATCTTCCCTTATTCATGGCTTAATCAGTCATTGCAATCAATCATAATAATCTTTTGGGGCCCTACCTAGCTGCAGGGCTGTTCCAGGGTATAGCGGGTATACAGCGTAAACTCACCTCTTAAAACGAGGATATACGCGGATACACAACATATACTCACCTCACAACTTAGATCAATGGGTATATGCAGTGAAAAAAACGAAATTTTTGAAGAAAAATTCAGGAAAATTCAGGGATTTCGGACGAGAAATCATTGGAAAACCGTCCGATGACTAAAAAAAGTCAGAAATTTTTCCCCAAAAAAGTTGATTTTTTCGGCAGCAGCGTGTATTTTATATTAAAGAATATTCTTATCTTACTCACCTAAAAAATTCAGAATACACCCTCGCCTAGCTGGGCCTGTAAGATCACCTTCAGAGTCCCTGCATGGCACTGCTTTTTAATTAATTGAGAGCTACTGGGTTCAGCACCGAATTAAATCATTTGACTTGATTTGATTTTGTCAATATCAATAAACACAGAAATTAAAATAAGGTAACTAAGTAATCTCTAATTAAAATTTTAAATTTATCAAATTATTTTTTTGTAATAGTGGAAAACAGATCTGGGAACACCATTCCAGAGCGTTCTTTCTGAAAAATCACTGTTCAGGATGTTCTTCATCTGTCAGATAAATTAAATTTTAACCTCACCCAACGAAAAACTGCTAAACCTTTGCAATCAATCACAATTAGAACACTGAACAAAAATATTTAGCTCATACGCTATTAACAAAATTAATCAAACTAAGGTCCATTCAAGCAATGTTGATGCAGAATTTCTTATTTAAGTCTTACACCCGCTTAGTTATGTTAATGAAATACACAAACCAGAAACAAGAACTGCAAAAAATAGAAAAAGCAGTTTCATCAAAACAGTTCAATTACTAGATTAAAAGAGAATTGATTTAAATCAGTGGTATTCACTAATCAACACAAACGTCTGACCAGAAATAATTGAAATTTACCTGGAGGTATTTCCAATTCTACAATCATTTGTCACCAGTCTCTGTAATTAAGAAATAACTGACTCAACACGCACCAAACACTTGTGCAAAAATTATTACTTATTTGAAACATCATGATTCTGTACCTCTTCATAGATGCTCCTGACCTGACTACACGAAACCATGATCGAACAGATGAGAAGTATTTCTAGTATTTCTTGGTAATTCACAAATTGACAGAACATTCATTGACAGAACAAAGAGAGTAAACATCAAGAAACTAGACCGGTTCTGTAATGATTTACAAACTGTATAAACATTGCCACAGTAAAGTAACAACAGAACTGCAACTTTTCGTAGTCTCACTTAACATCAGTTTCTTCACTCTTTAAATATCAAACATGTTGGAGATCTGTAAGAATAGTTTTGATAGTTGTCCAGATTTAATTATAAACCAATAACCCTAACTAACCAAAGCCTATTCAGTGCAATGCAAACACTATCTCTCGGACTAAATAATAAGAACAGATCTGTCCAGAATTTGATTACAGGTGTTTATATTCCACCATTACGGTACGCAAGTAACAAAAAGTCGTACAAATCAGAAGCACAATAATTAGCTTCACTGAAGCAACTTAAGACAAAGGCCGGCAGGAAAATAACTCATCTAACTATAGTCATCCTGAGACGTGTAACAAACAAAACACGACAATAAATAAGAGTCACCCTTCTCTTTGACTTACTCCATTCGTCGCTGATAACACACACAAAAAAGAACAATTGAAACACAACAATTAAATCGCAACAAGTGCGCTTATTATAATTATGAGGTGCAGTTACTACAGGAGAGAGGAACAGAAATGTAGTAAACATTCAAATAACATACATTTATATAACATACATTTATATAATATGCATTTACATATAATATACATTTAAATATATTACACATTTATATATAATATACATGTATATATAACATACATTTATATATAATATACATCTATATATAAAACACATTTATATATAATGTACATAGTACATACACAATACACGTGATCCAGATTCAATCCATCAAACCCAAATGAAATCACAAGGTCACTTCTATTTACCACTTTTCACATAATATATGTTTCTATGGCAAGGGAAGGTACCGGTATAAGCTCCAAACATACTATTACCGGTACATAAATAGAGCAAGCAGTAACAATAGCCATTAGAGGAAATATCTTTCAGTTGAAGCCCAATCAAAACAACTACAGTCAAACAACCTTTAACCTACGACGATTAAATTTCCCTATCTCATTGTAAATCCAATGTCCCTCACTCTTTTGCACCGAGTCTATTTATGTCTTATTCCTTTGCACAGTTCTATTGCTCAGATCCGTCATGCGTCCTGTCTCAGCCTCTCGCCACTTTATCACACTTTCTCTTGGAGAACATTAGTGATTCTGCCTCACTGTTGTCTCTGCCAACTCAAAGTTAACTCGATCCGTTTCTGTTTCTTCAAACAGATCTGTTCTTCGTCTATGTTAAGTGATCTGACATCATTAGGCCTATTAGTAGTATTATTAGTCTTGTCATTAGTTATAGCCATTTTTTTTATTTCCACAAGTAGGAGTGATCCCTCATGCTTGAAGAAATTAAAACAGAGGTACAATTATTATTCTCAGCAAAATCAGACGTGGTCCTCAATCCCTGGAATGTGGATCTAAAAAAGCCAGGCATAATCACGACACTTCAGAAAAAATGTCGTGAAAAGACAGTGCTCTGAGAGTGCCATAATGCGACAACAGCAGACACAGATATGGACACTTGTTGCAAAAAATGTCAATTTTTTGTCAAATTGTCAAAGGAATCATAGAGCAACAATGCACCATCAGAAAGAGAGGTCTTCAAAAACCTATCACTACCTTGTCATCCACCACAGCCACTCTCTGCTTTCACTTAGCCCAACATTCATCTCATACTCCCATGCATTTAAAATATATGCATCCTGCCAAGGCACCAACCATAAAATTCACACAAGTCTTACAGAAAACACTTTGCAGTAAACAAAGTTAACCCTCTTGACCCGAGAAACCGATATTTCGGTTTGTCAGCCATTGAGTAACGGGAACCCAGAGGTGAAAGGGTTAAGAAAGGATACCGTAGGTTGTGTTAACTCAAAAACTGTGTCTTCAACCAATGAGAAATCATTTGAAACCTTATTTGTATTTTAACAAATACCTTTCTAGCGTCCACACAAAATAACTGCAGCTCGCATTACACATAAATCAGCTTTGAAAGCAGAAACCTAAAGACAAAAGATGCTAACAATATCTACACGACTCAACTAAACAGCGAAACAATGAACAACATCGTAGACAAAAAACACTGGAGTTTAAATGCCGAACAAAAAATTTGAACATCTCAAATAATATTATACAGCTCTTCTCGAACTTCATCTTCGTTGCGGCCGCTAAAGAGCACTGCAAGGCGATTTCTGTCCTTGGTCGGTCGTTCTACCAAAGACACGGCGGAGGTGCTCATCACCAGAGGGCCGAGGATTTGCCACCAGGAGGCTGGCTCACTTTCATTACAGCACGCTGTGGTACGGCATCATCAATCTGGGCACCTGACACATAAAACAAAGTCCAGCAATTAGGACCATAACCCTTTCTTCATTATGTATCTAAGTATTTATCTGGATTTCTATCCAACTCTATGAAAATGCTGAAAAACAAAAAGAAGACTGGACTCGCAAGTTTAAAATGCTGAAAAACAAAAAGAAGACTGGACTCGCAAGTTTAAACACATGCAACCATCTAAAAACTGTCACTTCTTATAACTCTTTGACTTTCTAACATATAGATATCAAACTGGTCTTCACTGGCCAACTAAGAACCCCTTCACATTCGCATTTCTGGATACTTTGTACAATGTACATGTTCAAAATGTTTCTAATAATAATAAGAATTCATATATTATTTATTTATTGAGTTATATCTCTACTTGTACCCAGTCTGACTTCCTTAAGGAATCAGCTAATGGAAAGTGTCAACAGTCTGGCAAGCTGTCACATTTTCTCCAATATATAGCTCAATAATTACTAACAATAAATCACCAACATTTTAATTATCTGAGATACGAATACTGCAGAGAGACACGGATGATGAAACTATTATTTATGATTACATATTAAAGTAAGTTAAGTGCTAATAAAAAATGTTGGACATAATGTCGACTGTTTTGGTACACGATAGATCCATACCACTGAGACTGAAGCTGGAGTCCTGTAGGTGGCGTCCTCCACTGCGTGTCATCCGGTTGTGGAATTCATCTGATGTCTTGTCAACCACCGTCGGGAGAGGGCTCGTCGTCACTTTGATGTTCTCTAGAGCGCCATTCGACGCGTAACTCAGCGCTGGTCCACTGTATGGCTCTCTCACAACCTTTGTCGGCTTGTTCAGCTGTCATCAGATTGCCAAAAAAATTTACGTGATGACAGATGGATTTACACGATCATGCACGTGATTCACGTGATGGCAGGAAACCATGTGACCATGCACCATGCTTATGTGATGTCAGAAAGAAATGCCTGTTAATACAACCAACTTGAGAAGGAAATGAAGACAACGTAAGCAGTTTATGTGATGACAGAAAGAATTACATGATCATACAAATAATTTCATTTGCTTGCTTCTACCAGTTGCTCAAGACTTTTCTCTTTAGCTGTGGATGAGCTTGGAACGCCTCTGAGTAGCTTCTTGAAGGAGTGCTATATAAATTTCGGAATTAAAAGCAAAAAGTAAGGCTTCAATTACCCGTAATCTAGGGGAATGTGGGAAGGAACTCATAAATGTTCACTTTTTAGTCCTTGTACTGGCAATGGGTTAATGCTGAAGTGGTGTAAATGGAGTCAGTGGTGCATCACACACCTTACACCATTTACTTCCCCACTCAGGCGTTTATCGAATTCCACTGCTTGGCTACTGACATGTTTCTACAAAAATCCTACCCAACGTCACTAAATAAAATGCAATCCCATCAGCATGCACAAACACACAACCATTAGACCACAGAAAAAATATACTACCAGTAGACCACCATGATGCACAATTATGTGACAGCAGAGAGAATTCCAATACAGTAAACACAATTTACGTTTGAAAAAAGATAATTTTACTAGCGCAAAATGACCTGTGAAAAAGACAATCCATACCTTTTCTCGTTCTCGAATTCGGCCATAGACAAACTCACCGCCCGGTGGAGCATTGACAAAACGACCACTGCCCTGCGTCACATGAAGCTGACAATAATAAAAAATATACAATTAACATCAAATTTATGGCAAATAAATTTACCCTTCAGTGATTTACTGAACAGTCATTTCAAGGCAACCTTAAAAAGAAGACGAGAGACCATCTTCACATTAAGAGAAAGATTCAAGAGGCACGCCGAGGAATGAGAAGGCAAGCTTTCAAGAAACTAGCTACACGTGTATTCATGCATGCGATCGAATGCACAGACAAGCTGGCTAGAACTGCACGCATGATTTGTATGTATGTATGTATGTACGATGTTGTACGTATGCATGAAAACATTTTTAACTAATTGTAATCATTCACTGTATACTAAGAAATAATTGCATCTTTTTGTGTTACTAGTATTGGCCCCTATTTAGCGGTGTCGGTGGTCCATACAGGGCCTATCCTTGTGGCCTTGCCCATTGAAAATGCGATCTGCAATTTACAAACCGTAAAATGATTCGTTGGTTACACAAAATAAACGATTGATTGATTGATCATATGCAGTGCCTTCTAAGAATCTATCAAAGCAACAACGTAACATTCCTCCGCTTCCGGGCTGCGACTCAGGTCGCTTGGGAAGACCGACCTTCGTGTACGGAGGATGAGGACATGTTTCGGCGACCGCGCATTCTCGGTTGCTGGTCCCAGATGCTGGAACAGTCTTCCACCGGACATTAGATTGGCCGCCTCAGTGGAATCTTTTAAAACAAAGCTTAAAACTCATCTGTTTGCTAAGGCGTATCCCGCAGTTGGCCGTTTGTGAGGCGCCCTTGCAGCGGTATGGCCACGTTACGGCGCCATATAAATTGTCGTTATTATTATTATTATAACAACAGATGAGTAGAGGATTGCCGTCTCTCTCTCACCCCTTCTTCGTCCAACGAAACACATCCTCCGTTGATGACAAAGGAAGGCGCTCCATGGCAGACGAGTCCTTCAAAGATGTTGAAGTCCGCTTTCTGTTGGTGTGTTGCAACGGAAATTGTCTTTATGACCGAAGGATCCCAGATGACTAAGTCAGCGTCAGAACCAATTGCTATCCTTCCCTAAACAACACAGTATTTATCTCTCATATAAATCAGAAGTACTTATAATTATCTCTCAGGCTATTCATCTATTTGGACTATTTATTATTTATAAGAAAAATAACTAAATCATGGATTTTAAGTGATTTTCATGAAACTATCCCATATCACTGAAGACCAGGTAATGCTCAACACTGCATCACTTTGCAAAGAATTTACTTACAAGACATTATCTAGCAGATTACATCTTGGCATAAAATAAACAAAAATGTAAATTGATGATTATTGGGTCATTCCGCCTCAATTCAACAAATGGCTCCAGGTCGACCATCCTGGATTTGAATGAAAATTTTTCAGAATGTTTACTATGGTATTAGAGGAAACTATGCCAAATTTTACATCAAAATCTTAAGTAGTTTTGAAGATATTAATTTTCAAAGACGTCTGGGGTGACCTCGTTTTCGACGTTTTGGGAGTCGCGTCTAAATTTGTAACAACATTCAGAAGCTCATAACTTCATTACTATAGCAGATAATTTTATGAAATTTTCAGGATGTTTAGTCTTTGTGGTTTAGATGACATGCTGAAGAAATGAAAGATCAGTCTTGAAAATTCTGATGTTAGGACCCAACTGAAAATGGTTTAAAAAAACTTGCGGATGTCTGACGATCATACTTTGCTGCCCTGGTGTGGCCAAATTGAATTTTTTTAAAAGAATATTTTAACAACCTGTGATACTAATGTACTTTCTCTACAAAAATATGCAAAAAGTTTGAATTTCTGATGCATGCCTACTACCATATGGCCTTCCAAATTTGGAAAATTCCATTCCGAAGACCATTTTCAAGGTCAAAGATCATCATGTTTGTTAGGTCATGGAGCAATAAAATTTACATCATTGGAAAGAGCAGCTCAGATACTCTAAGTGCACCAAAATTTGTGATGGAGTCTCTTCTTGTTCGTGCAATATGTTTTTTTCAATTGTGGCAGTTTTCTGCATTCGCGAGTTTATAATGGAGTCAATATCAGGGCATTATATTGTGAAATAATATCTGTAATAATTCAATTTTTTTCAGATTTCAGTCTCCTCATCTTCCTCAGGTCTTGAAGTTATTAGGTGGATGTCTAACTTGATGAGTCACTATCATATGAAAGATATATCTAAGAGATACACATGCCCGAAAAAATGTAAATTGGCATTTGTGCAACATTTACAAATTTATAAATTTAAAATCACAAGGACTACCACCAAGATTCTTGCATATTTGGAAAGAACACAAAAAACTGATTGGATGGAAAAAATATCAGCCCACTGGTTAATTTCCTAGCCGTGATATGACAGTCCAAACTTGGTGGATCAGGACGTTTCTCGTGAATGATGTAATATGGCATTTGTACAAGATATGCAGATTTATTAATTGAAAATCACAAGGACTACCACCCAAATTCTTGCATATTTGGAAAGAGCAGAAAAAACTGATTAGATGAAAAAAATATCAGCCCACTGGTTAATTTCCTAGCCGTGATATGACAGTCCAAACTTGCTGGATCGTGCCGTTTTCTCGTGATTAGCTTTTAATTCAAGTGGCACAAAACTAATCACGAAAAACGGCACGATCCATCAAGTTTGGACTGTCATATCACGGCTAGGAAGTTAACCAGTGGGCTGATATTTTTTTCATCTAATCAGTTTTTTGTGCTCTTTCCAAATATGCAAGAATATGGGTGGTAGTCCTTGTGATTTTCAATTAATAAATCTGCATATCTTGTACAAATGCCATATTACATCATTCACGAGAAACGTCCTGATCCACCAAGTTTGGACTGTCATATCACGGCTAGGAAATTAACCAGTGGGCTGATATTTTTTTCATCCAATCAGTTTTTTGTGTTCTTTCCAAATATGCAAGAATCTTGGTGGTAGTCCTTGTGATTTTAAATTTATAAATTTGTAAATGTTGCACAAATGCCAATTTACATTTTTCGGGCATGTGTATCTCTTAGATATATCTTTCATATGATAGTGACTCATCAAGTTAGACATCCACCTAATAACTTCAAGACCTGAGGAAGATGAGGAGACTGAAATCTGAAAAAATTGAATTATTACTGATATTATTTCACAATATAATGCCCTGATATTGACTCCATTATAAACTCGCGAATGCGGAAAACTGCCACAATTGAAAAAAACATATTGCACGAACAAGAAGAGACTCCATCACAAATTTTGGTGCACTTAGAGTATCTGAGCTGCTCTTTCCAATGATGTAAATTTTATTGCTCCATGACCTAACAAACATGATGATCTTTGACCTTGAAAATGGTCTTCGGAATGGAATTTTCCAAATTTGGAAGGCCATATGGTAGTAGGCATGCATCAGAAATTCAAACTTTTTGCATATTTTTGTAGAGAAAGTACATTAGTATCACAGGTTGTTAAAATATTCTTTTAAAAAAATTCAATTTGGCCACACCAGGGCAGCAAAGTATGATCGCCAGACATCCGCAAGTTTTTTTAAACCATTTTCAGTTGGGTCCTAACATCAGAATTTTCAAGACTGATCTTTCATTTCTTCAGCATGTCATCTAAACCACAAAGACTAAACATCCTGAAAATTTCATAAAATTATCTGCTATAGTAATGAAGTTATGAGCTTCTGAACGTTGTTACAAATTTAGGCGTGACTCCCAAAACGTCGAAAACGAGGTCACCCCAGACGTCTTTGAAAATTAATATCTTCAAAACTACTTAAGATTTTGATGTAAAATTTGGCATAGTTTCCTCTAATACCATAATAAATATTCTGAAAATTTTTCAGTAAAATCCGAGATGGTCGACCTGGAACTTTCTGGAAAATTTGTTGATTTGACATGGAATGACCCTATTGGCAAAGTATTAAGAGCTCTTCAAAATCCTCCTGCCTCCTATGTTTAGACCTTAACTTCACACAACAGAGGAATTCCAACAAATGCTTGCACTGCATTGGGATGGTACTGGGAGGCACCAAGTGCTTACAACAAGCTCAACAGAACTTTATGGAAGCAATGGTTCTGAAGGCAGACAAGATATATGCCATGCGGCAGACCCATATCACTTGATAATCTGATCACACTTGATAATCTGTATGTATGCAATGCAAACATGGATGCATGTCATATGATCAAAGTATGCGTATATGCAATATGTATGCATGTGCGTATGCATGTGTATATGCATGGATGCATGCATGCTTACCTGGAAATGATCTTACCAAAGAATTTTACATATAACACGGTCATGGAAATAATGTTATTTAAGAGATAAAGATAGCAGTATATTTATATAATTATGATGAATCATTATCATCATTGAAGATGACGACAATTTAACACTCAGATCAGAAAGTGCAAGTGTATCTGCCCAGCACAGGTCTGGTAGCTAACAGTGCATTTTACAACCAATACATGCAACCTTAACAGACAAGGACCACAGCTAAGTCCTGTAGCATCATATGTTTAATCCCAGCAAAATATTACCTTCCTTGGGTAGAGATTGAACACCTTGGCAGCTGTGGCACTAGTAACAGCAACAAACCGACTGGCATCCATTTTACCTGATGCCTGCACAGAAAAATGCCAACAAAATCATATACCCAGGTACACTATAGGCACGGCATAAATGCATTATAGCTGTAGTGTCAGTAAACAATGATACACTTGTATGTGAAAATAACTATAGGAATGTAGGTGCTTATAAATATAAATAGCACCTCCTCATGAATATTCATCGCACGTGCTTCTGACCTAACTGTAGGAGATCACAATCAAACAGAACGCACTAATACAGCAAGTCGCAATCATGAATTTATATAGCGCCACTTCAAGAGAAACTCCTCAGAGGCACTCCGAAAAGAAAATAGTGGAAAGGAAGTTCTATTTCTTCAGATAAATAGCCTGTAAGAAATACAATTTACCAAACTGAGTAAACAAGTCACGCTCAGAATGATCAACAGCAAATGAATCAGAAGTAGTCCAGAGAACAGCTTTATGATGATGCCATAATTGATTGGTGCAAATGAAATATACAATGGCTGAATATGATGCACAGCATTAAAATGAGTGACAAAAGACAGTAAGACACCAGAGGGTGATGAGTACATGGCCACAAGGAAAAAGAAATGAGTACTGAAGACATACAAAAACCGTAATCTGCTTCATACACAAACAGCAATATATAAACAATGTCAAGGGCACATTTTTTTGCACCAATGTTCATGGGTATAAACAGTAAACATGTATAAGAAAACACGCAAGAAAAAAAAGCACTGGCTTCTTGATGGGGGAAGACTATGTTGAGGATTGCCTGGCCGAGGCCAGCCTTGTTAGCTGATACTTCTAGTCCCAAGTAAACCAGGTCAGTGATCATTAAGCTCAGTTGCCCATGGAGATATGCATATGCCATTGCCCTTCTTCCATACACCAACGGAAGCACATAAATTTGAAAAATCATCCACTGAATACAGCTGTTACTCAGTTTAAAGATGCTTTTCTTTTTACCAAAAAGTACTTCCTATTTATTTCAGTCACATGGCCACATGAACACCGCTTTTGAGACGTTCAGAAAAGGCTCAATATAAATTACTTGAACCACACACAAAATTAATACAGGATATACAGACATGCATACATACTTCCATGAATTATTCACATAGATAAAGCTGAATATTTATGTAGAGCAAACTGCAGCCTGTGTGCAGATGCTATCAGATGCTTAGTTAAAATGTTTACACACTCGTCTCAGTCTGCCTGGTACGGAGGCAGCTGTGGTGTTTCTGCCAGATTCCCAGCCTAAAACCTGCTGTGATTAGACATAAAAATTAATGTCATCATTGGTACGACCTTCACCAGCACCAGCACCACCATCCTGTCCTCTTTACGGAAAGGTTCTCCCGTTCTGGAACCGTTGGTCTTCTAAACATGCCCTGCTCAGAAGCCTATTGCTGAAGGGCAATTAACTTAACTTGCCACTTTCATTACAGCAATAATTTAGCATTGTCATCATGATCATAGCTCTGCATAAATATCCAGCTGGCAATCATCATCAATATTGCTATCATCATCATTATTGATATAATCATTAGAGCCATCATCGTCATCATCATAACAATCATCATCACTGACCACGCCTTTTTCCCAGACGACTGACAGACGATCCTCAACACCATTGGTGCCGCTTGGAATCTTTCGGAAGTCATCTTTTCCAATTGCCTTCTGACTGGCGTCAAAGGCGCAATGGTCAGAACCAGTCACTTGGAGGTCATCACTGATCACAACACAGGAAAAAACTTGACATATGACAAACCAAAAAGGAAATATTCAGGAGCACTACAAGAAAATAATGGGTTGAAAGCATCTCTATTATACCTTTTTATTCTTCATCCGATATAGTCCTCAGGATTTGGAAAATCGATTATTTTTTTATGGAAAAGTCAAGTATTGTTGGTAATCTGAGTCAGTGAATGTGCCTTGCGAATTGATTCACTGGGTCACCATGGAAATGAACCCGATTATTGTTACCATTAATATAGTCGTCTTTTAAAAAAACACAATGACAATTAATATAAAAAGCACATATAGCGACACAATGCAAAATTAGAGACACGAACGACTAAAACTAGCAATAATTGTTGCATGTTAGATGACAAGGACTAAGGCCTAAGGTCTAAAGCTGGAAACAGCCAAGAATTATATAACAAAAGCATTCTATTTGACAATGGTTTAGCATCATCACTTTGCTGAGCACAAAAAATAACATACAAATGAACAAATAACAAATTCTAATGAAGTCTATTACGTCTGAGTTCCTCAGAATTTACTCAATGTTTACAGCACTGGAGACTGTTCATTTGTAAACAGTCTCCTCAGAAAATTCTATCTCCTGCTCAGTTATTCTTCATTTAGTCTCTGCATTTAGCCAATTAGACAGACTTTCTGACAATATGATAGACAAGTTTATAGGCGAGTTTTAAGAGCAACACTGTCTTACTTAGCTAGCAGATCAGCAAGGTAGTCAGAGGTTGTTGGGTCAAGCCGCAGTGGCGGGCTGACTACGTAGCCTGCGGCATGGCGCCAAGAACGGTTGAAATACTGACTGCCATCAAAGGCCAGAGCAGCCGGAAGCACTTCACCAAAAACTACCTTCCCTATAAGAACAAAACATGCTGCAGTTACTTTGAGAACCTCTCTTCTCTGACGAGTTCTCAAAACAATCGTAATGTTGTGCAAATATTTTAAGCAGCAATATTGCATGTACTCTGATCACAAACAAAAATCTTTTAATATCCACGATAATATAATGATAAATGTAATATAACGTAACAGTACACATGCTTCATATGTTAAGCAACATTACCTACCTTAAAAAATCAGTATTCTACCAAAAACGTTGAATTGAATACGTTTGTCATGTTGTACAGCAAAATTATGGCGCGTAGTGGTCCAATGGTTAGAGCACTTGGCCTATAAAACCGAGTATGGGATTGGGTCTAGCCTGAGGCAGTCACAGTGCAGGCACCATGAAGCAAGTGCTTCACACAAAGCTGCTCAGCAGTCACCACCATTGATTTTCAGTTGCATTGCTGTGCACACTTCTGAACTTTTGAAAGAGGGACAATATAAAAGTACAGTTGCACTTTATACTCATACTTGTTCTGAAAAGTTTTTATAATTTCCATAGAATAACATCTATGTAACAATGTACCATCTCCACAATAATGTCAGTATAATATTACAAACCTCAATACAAAGCACAACGTTACCACTTTAAAATCAGCATAATATCAAAAATTTTACTGCATACCATGTTCTCAGTTGCTCACCTTTGCGCCTGTGCTCATGGATGACGTCGGCTGACAACCTGCTCATCACTTTTGTGACATAGATCGGAGCATTAACCAGGCTTGCGAGAGCGATTACCCGAAAGACCGCCTCGGCTTCTGCCTATTGAACAGAAGATTTCAATCATTAAGTTCAAAATTTAATCTCATGCAACAATTATCAAGTACACTACGTCCTATTAAGCAGAATGCTTCAAGGTCGCCTGCTCAGAAAATCTAATTTCAACAACTTTTCATTCAATTCGACCAACTTAAGCCCAGTCTACATGGTTAGCCAACAGAGTACATAAAAAAACAAGATTAACCTTTCAATCAATGCCTAGTTACTGCAATTAGCTTACAGATAACCTGCAACGTCAATCAACAAAATTTCTGTAACCTTGGTGTTACTCTAGATAGTGCTCTTTCTTTCTCTGCACATATCTCTAATCTCTCCGGTCCAGTTTTTACCATCTGCAGCATCTACGTGCCATTCCATGATCTGTCCCCCTCCCTGATTTTTTCTTCCATGATTCATGACTTTGTATGTTTCCACATTGACTACTGTAACTCATTACTCATAAGCCAACCAACACTCTGCTTACTCCACTCCAATCGGAACTGAATGCAGTTGCTCGTTTGATTAATTACCCGTCTTTATCGTTTCTCTCACAGTTTGAATTTTATGACTAGACATCTTCATTGGCTACCATCAACTGCTCTGATTCAAACTAAAATTCTTTCTTACATGTAAAACGTTTGTAGTCAAGCTCCAAGCTACCTCTGTGATCTTATTAATTAGCCTATCACAGCTACCTCTGAACCTTTTCTCCTCTCTTTAGACCATCATGACTTTCTAGTACCTTGGTCTCAGACACACAGTACAGCATCGTGCTAATGCATCTGTTGGTCTTT
Source organism: Lumbricus terrestris (assembly GCA_949752735.1). Taxonomy (NCBI): domain Eukaryota; kingdom Metazoa; phylum Annelida; class Clitellata; order Crassiclitellata; family Lumbricidae; genus Lumbricus; species Lumbricus terrestris. Next base: position 49,375,230 of record OX457038.1, on the reverse strand, counting down.
TCTGTACAACGATCTTCCTGCTATAACCCGTGAGCTGAGATCTTATCTAGGGCACAACTGTTTCTGCCTGTTTGCGTAAGACTTTTCTTTTTCGAAGAGTGCATCACACTGTTTAGGTTGCACTGTGAGAGATACTTTACAAGTCAGTAAATAGAATAGAATGGTAATATTTCAAAGCAAACCAACCTCTTCTGGTCGACTAAGCATGTGACCTTCAGGGCCGGTTATTCCCTGAGACAATATCTCTTTAGTTTTCTATAAAAATGAACAAACCAAAATTCACAGAGTTTTGCAGTCGTTAAAATTTTGCATGCCATAGTACTGCGAAATCATAAAATTTTCCACTTATACCACATGCAAACAATTTTGACATCATATTGTAGATGAACTTTAATACAACAGAGCATAGAAGTTAGGAAAGCTTTGTTGGTAGTCACTTTTGAAGGCTATCACACATTGATTAAAAGCAACTGGTGCGAAATACCCATACTGATGATTTATAAAACTTTTCAAGCAATAATATATTATACGATACTAGCAGCAGTATCAAGTGAACTGGCTCAACAAGATGCAATGAGAAAACTGATCAAAACATTTTGCTAAGTGGATCAGCGTCCTTATTGACACAATAGATTCATCAGCACCTGGTATATTTTTTTAGATTTATAAATAGAATTTCTGCTAACAACGCTCTAATCTAATCATCATGCTAATAATCATTTAACAGCAAGCACTCACAGCACCGGTTAGAGATGGCCAAACGCAAACAAAATGAACCACACAGATTTCTAAATATAATTCTCTGGTATACAACAACATATTTAATTATTTATCCATACTTAGAATATACTTAATGTAATGTCAGAACACAAACAATACAATGCAATGAAACACATTATTTTAAGAGCATCACATATTCCATAATAAACCCTAAACTTGCAAGGGCATTCGAACAATGAAATTTATGACATGAACTCTTTAAAAAAATTTTTAAACAGATTTCAAGCATACACTCAGTCTAACATATTCATTGGTTCATGAGACTTTTTACTCTTAAGCGGTGAACTCGACCAAAAACCCTTGCTCGGGTCAGAATAAGGGCTAAACATAACTGGCATGCAAAGTGTTAACACAATTTACTGCACAGTTATTCAACACATGCAACCTAACTAACACTATGCCTGTCATTTCCCAAGTGAACCGAAATATGCCAATCTGACTAATTAATGTCATAAGAAATTTGTCTGCTCAGCGACGCTAACACTGTTTAGGCAAGCATAGTCATCGCCCTTCTGAAGTAATTGCCTGAGGCACTTAAATTGTAAGTCACTGCATTAAGTATCTAGATAGCTGGCTAAGTAGCCAACTAATTGAAAGACACCCATAAAACATACGACTCTCTCAGATGACATCTTCAAGTGAAGAGACTCTTCACAACTTATGCTCCGAATAAGCATTCGGTAACGCAAACAATAAAAGACAGAGAGAAATTCCAGATACAGATCATAATAATACGAAAAGATAGACCACACATACGTAATAAATCTAACAAAGAAAAGCCACAACCTCTATAGCAAGAAACATTGCAATCAGATAAAACAAACCAACAATATAAAATAATCAGATAATTTAAAAATTGGGCAAGCTCAAAACGCAAAGTAGCAACAGTCATCCAAAAACTTAACAGCCAGGCAGTGGCCCACTATAAATCCGGTTTCACATCATGCCCATATATCACACGCAGTATGATGATCCCTTAACAGTGCTAGTGAGCAACTAACCTCTTCAATGAGACAACCATTTTCAGCATGCACCATCAACAGCGCACCAAGCTGCTTGCATCGCCTCAGTATCTGATAAATGTCCGAGTCTGGCAGAGACTTCTGTTCACCAACATTTGCCATGAAAACGTGGAATGAATTCACCCCTGCAAAATGAACATGATTTATTGCACTCTACTGTGCCGTGAAATTCACATTTAGCTAAATTAAAGACATCTATATAACACAATAAAAAAAGATTGGAAAAACACCAACCAGCATAAAGATAAACAGCAAACCAAATAAACAATAACTAAAAAGACTAAATAATAAACCAGCAAATGAATGAGGAGATCATTCACTAGATTTATAATTGGGATGAAAAATTCAATAAAAATATTTATATGACACCTTTTCAGTGGTATGGTTGCAGATGGTGTTTAATTAACGCATATCTTCACACAATAGTGCACACAAATCAAGTGAAAACCAATTTTTAAAAATAAACTCATGAATTGACAACAGTTTGCAAAATGAAACTTTAAAAAAAATTTCATCAATGCGTATGATGTTCAGAGTAGGAAAAGGACACTTGTTGTCAATACACACATCACATATAAGATAACAACTGAGGCTGCAAATTTTTCACTTTGACCCAAATACTTTAAAACCATAAATTTAAGAATGGCTGAAAAGGCAATTCAAATATAGCAGCTAAAAATAATTATCTGAACACATCAGTAGATATATTCACTATTCAGCTCATCTTTAAAATACCCAAATATGCTATTTTCAAACAGGATGAACAGATCTTTTGACAGAGTTACTAACCATTGTCTTTGACCAGAATTTCCATTTCCTGCGAGACTTTGTCGTTCCAGGATGTGAGGCAGACATGCAGCAGATAGTCGCAGCAGACTTTGGAGTCGGCCGAGTCACGACACTTGTTGTATGCATTGACAAGTGACTGGTTGTCGTCTGGAATAACGTAATCAACTGAAACACAAAACATAAACAACGATGTTGACAACAGTTCGTTGCCTTCGACAACAACAACAACCATAATCTATTATCTTGATTCTAACAGCCATCAGCTCTGGTAAGTTACTTTCAAAACATTCACACTCACGAACAATTGAATCCTTTGATTGGCACTTGCAGATAACACAAACACAAGTACTGATAACATAATGCCTGAGTTGGGTGCTTACAACAAAAATTGTTTTTATGGAGTATGTATAAATAATGTGCAACAGTCTGTCACTTTCAATGGGGTACTTACAGAGAGTTGAAATGTGGCTATTTTTTTGTAGGTATTTCATGAGGCAGAAACAAGCTCTCATGACCATGCACCGATTTGGTTGATGTACTTTCCAACATGCTAAATCAGTACAAAAACTTTGATGTGATACTCCAGTCAATGCTAGTGGCTTAGACTTTTGGGCGGGGTACTTACTATCACCTATATTCTTTTGAGTGTCGCACTTTAATACTCAAAGAGGAGGTACCTAAGTACAATATTGCAAAGTAGGGGGCACTTACTGATGGTGGTAGTTCCACCCGCAAGAGCTGCCTTTGTTCCACTGTAGAAGTCATCAGCCGAGACGGTGCCAAAGACGGAGTGCTGAAAATGAGTGCTAGTGTCAATGCCACCTATGACAAACGCAAACAGTAATTTTCAACTAGACAACATCGCTGACAAATTTTTCATGTTGCATTATAAGTAATCTGGTTGACTATTAAGAAAATTCATTCATGGCATTAGGTAATTGGTACAAACTATGGTGAGTTAAGCCAAGGTCAAGCTAGTTAACACAACATGTTGGTTTTATGCAACTTAGGAAACATTAAGTAATGTAAATAAAGTAAGCTAAGTTAGAGAATGTTAAGGTAGAGCAACACGATACAAGACAGCAGTTCATTTTCAGGGAGTGAACTGTGGAAGTAATAAACAATGCCCAACAGAAACAAATTTATTTCTTAGCCAATTATTCAATTTTTCTTCTAAGTCTATGGTATATTTTGTCAGCAGAGAGCCCAGGAATTTGGCAAGACATTTGTTCTCCTACCTGGAATGATCAACTTTCCTTTAGCGTCAATGGTGCGAGAGCCACCAGGAATGACAAGATTATTTCCGATTTGCCTAAAACATCATCAACCAACATTGTTGTCACCAAAAACAACAACAACACTTGCTCAACACCAACAATCACCAAGTTGACATGTTTATCTGGATGAACATAGGGTCAGGTCAAGTGAGGTAACGTGTTTGTTTACGCAACTCATGTCCAATGATCTAAGGATAACATGACAGTTAATAAGTCTGCAGTGTGAGTCCTGTCAGCTCAAACATCAGACATAATGAGGTATTCAATTCTTGCCTGTGTGGACAGAAGTTCTGAAATTTTCCCAACACCTGTTTCCTAAATGAACTCGGCAATTGAAAGACTACACTAACCACACTGTTGATGGAAAGATCAGAGGGCAAGAGAAAAAAGACTGGCCACCTGCCATCACAGGTGGAGGTTTAAAAAAGAGACCCTAACACTTATACCCAAGGTGTCTCGTGAGGTTATCTTAACAGACTGCTCTTTGTAAAAAAAAACAGCCTTCAGAGGCAAAGTACAACAGATGGTTAAACGATCCCTCCTTGGCAGCGGAAGCAGCTCAACAATTGAATGCCGTAACTGGCAACACCAACTAAATGCAATAACAAAAGTGGATCCCAAGGAAAATCCCAAAAGCATCGATTAAACCAACGATTAGAATCACTTGAATCAACTACAGTCCTACACTGCAGGAAGTACTTAATAACATTCAACATAATTACTATATAGGTGGTCAACATCACCGCTGCTGCCACCACAACCACAACCATCATTGTATAATGACATATGAGACAGACCAACAGGAATTTGGGTCATTTGGTTGGCACAACTGCACCCAATCCCTTAATGAAGAGTGTGTAGGCTTCCCTAAAATGTATGGGAAACCAATGCAGCTCATAGTTGCAAGGTTAAAGAATTAATGGATTGACAACATGTTGAGGGGAGGAGAATGTGGTCGAACAAGAAGATCAATGTGGCAAGACTTAAGCATAACTTAACCTTGACGAGCCATTGTAAGGGTGATAGACGGCTTCAAGGAGATAGATACTGGTTGAAGCGTAAACACTACGTGCAGCCAACTCAACATCACTCTTAAGCGTGACCAGAACAGCATGTCTTTGCATCATATCAACCTAGCTAAACGTGTTGCTGGGCGATGTTTTCTTGCCTTGTTCCATTTTCATTACCTCCGGCATGCAGTGTGGCTCCTTTCCAGCCTCCCAGAGCATTTCTATCTGGGGATTTTTATCGTCAAATATGCAAGCAATTTCCCGTACAGTTCCATCCTCTCAATGCCGTTTGTGAGCAAAGTGGTGAAGACTATAGGGAGCCACTTGCGAATACAGTCGTCATCCATGGAAATGTTTACATTCCGATTTATAAGCAGTATCTGCATGCAGCAGATACTAATGTATCTTAAACACCTACAGATCAGCGATATTTAAAGAAAATTCACGGCAGACATAGTTGTGGCTTTTGCAGTACTTAATTAGATAGCGACTGGCATTATGATGATGATGCTGTCCATCCTCATTTCTGAGGGTCGGAGACCAGAGACAACGACAGCAGCTTCCTCCATTCCTCTCTGTCCTGCGCCCGTCTGACACAGTCCACCGGTGGTAATCCGGTCCAGTCACAGACATCGTCCATCCAACGCCTCCTTGGTCTTCCCCGTGCTCTGGTACCCTCAATTCGTCCTTGTATTAGCAGTGTCGATATGTTGTCTGCCCTCATCAGGTGTCCGAAGTATCGCAGTTTCCATTTTTGCACCCTCTCCAGCAGTCTCTGTTTCGGCCGCAGCTCCGCCAAAATCGAGGCATTTGTTCTGTGTTCCCTCCAGTCGACCTGCATCATTCTTCTATACGTCATCATCTCAAATGCCGTCAATCTTCTCCTATCCGCCGCCTTTAGAGTCCATGCCTCACTTCCATACAACGCCACTGACCACACCATCGCCTCCATAACCCTCCTCTTCAGCGCATTTCCGACCGAACGATCTTTCCACAGGCATTAGGCAACAATTAATTCGATTTAACATCAAACAGTTTTCTTTGGATGCGTGTTTCAATATTTCATTTCGCCAAAATTGCTGTCAGAGTTGAACAGAACCAGTGGTCCACTGGCATGCTGCCCACATTCCATATTTAAGTACACGTGGAAAAATAAATGTTACAAGTCATCAAATCGCTTTATATTGTGTAACAGCTAAACAGATGCTTCTGCAAGCGTTTAGCCACACTAAGCCACATTACATTTTGAATGAGCGTACATGTTTAATCCTTTTTTTGACCAAAATATATAGGTCAGCTGTGACCGTTATCTTAAAAATCCACCTTTTCAGCCGTTCTCAAAGGATTGATTGAACTGACAAAACTCATGAAAGGCAATCGAATGACTGACTGACTGACCAAGTGACTTAGTGAATGACTTCTAATCAACCTCACATCAATTACCAAATGAGCCGAGACTCACTAATTAATTATTCCAGTTCAACATAAAAGAAGATTAATCTTTAATTCTCCACATAATTCGCTGACCAACTATCAACCTTTGTGGCAGACATCTTGATAAAATACTGTGCAACGGTGCAACTTGAGTTCTCCGGTTGTTACCAATCCATCAGCAAGATCCAGCCAACACATTAGCCTGTAATTCTGTCTGGTGCATTATATGCCCACAACTTTCTTGACAGCTCTCTGTATTCTCTGATGTTGCATGCATTGCTTGGCCACGACTGGCATAACAACTTATGCAACGTTGCACAGGCAAAACAACTTATGCAACGTTGCATAGGCAATACCTAGCTCCTCCAAACTTGTGATATGTAATACAATGTTGATAAGAAGGATCTTTGCACTTGATCAAAACAATTTTTGCACAGATATTGTGCCTGTTTGTACTTCTATATTACAATGCTTAACAAACAACTTTGCAATTCTGATATGCATTCTATAAGCATTTCCATTCAATTTTCCTTTGAAAGAGTCAGATGCAAACCCATTCAAATAAACTGAAATCCTCGAACACAAGGGCTGGCCATAAAATTCAATGTCAATCCTTAAACAACAGAGTTTATCCTTTTAAAAAACAAGTCAGAGCTGACCTTTGAAGCTGAACTATAAGTTACAGTCTAGCATACAATTGGAACATTTTAAAACTATGATTCCAATTAGATGACAAGGGTAAATAGGCTGTGCTCATAGCTCAACCATTGTTTGTAGTCAAGCCTAGACCTATCATATTTCGACCAAGCTTGTCCAATCTCCATTGAATTAGGAGATTTTACTAAAGTTTAACTTTAGAGACCAACATTGATTGAAATCTTGGAGAATGTTCATAAATTCAATCAATTCAATCAATCAATTCGCTTTATTGCAACCAGAAATCAAGATGACATCAAAAGCAGAAAATATGCATGCATTGGCTACAAAGGGGGGGTCCTAAAGGGATGGACAACCCCCTGGGGAGGGTCACCCAAATGACGTCATGCACCTGGGGGAGGAGCAGGTCGTCACACATTCGTGACAATATGTGACGGCCCTTTACTAAATATCATATGAATTTTCTGTTGACGCGTGATGAGGGGAGGTCAAAAATCGTCATAAATTGCTTGATGTCATTTATGGATGGCCCCTTGTGCACGATTTATTACACAGAGGCAACATGATAGTCATCAGATAAAATTAGATTAGAATCAGCGGTGAACTAAATAAACCTAAATAAACCGTCACATGCTGGTAAATGGACAAAGAAGACAATGTTCTACATGCTGGGCAGTGGGGTCACAGTAAACTAGATTCACACAAGACCCAGATCTGTTCGCACACCTACACAGATCATAGGGCAATGCAATCCAATACACTTACATAACTTAGCATAGCATTAACCCACTCATTCCTTGCAGAGTTTACACGGATGGATGGATGGACGGACGGCACGGCATTTGAATAACCGTGACTGGGAGGGAAAGGTGAATTCAGAAGCAGGTCAAAGTCTAGGCGAAGACAGTCAGCATATAAATCTGTTTTACAACAAGTACAACTTGCAAAACAGCTGCTGCCTCACAACCAAAACAACATCACTAGTTCCAGCTACTGGTAAAAGCATTCAAATGCTTGTGATGGAAAAACATGCAAAAGGTCATTTATACTGATAAAGTCTGATCTATATTTAATCTGGAAAATTGAACATTGTGTGTCATAATGGTAAATGCTTTCATCATAATGCGGTTGGCCCAGTGATCTGGAATGGCCTTCCTCTTGTATGAATGAATGAATGAATGCACAATGTATCGATCAGTTGCAACCTCATGCAAAACAGTGAGCATGCACTTGAGATCACAAATGAATGGATAAAATTATAATTCAAATTCCATTACCGCTAGTGTTTAAAAAATTAAAGGTCACAGAGGCACTTTAAATTGATTCATTCACGATATTTATATAGCACTCTTTCCATGGTACTACTCAGAGGTACTCCCAACTCCAGCAAGGTTAGATATAACAGTTTTTAGGCAAGTATAAAACATGTTCGAGAGCGTCTCGGAAGCAGGTGCAATTCCAAACCATTGAGCATACCGGTACTATACTGGCACAGAGAGAGCATGCATGATTCTGCATGATAGCTGTTCATAATGATATGATGAACAATCTAACTGAATGGATATCATTTATTCACAATCGTATCTGTCAAATGGTTGATGCCATGAATATATGGTTTGGATGACAATGAAAATGATGATCACGACAACAATCATTATGACGATGATGAACATAAATATGCGGCACAAATACAAGCAGATTTTCCATATGAATACTACTTAATAAAATGCATCAACTGAAAAAAAGACTAAATCAGCGTATATAGCAAAACTTACAAACATAAGAAATAACATCAATTACATGAAATTTAAACCCTAGAAGCTGACCTAAGTTACAGCTACAGGTAAGCAAAACCCAGCCATGCATAACAAAAGACTGTTGAAATGTTCTCTATGTCATCAAGTATGTACATACTTGATGACGCCATCTTCGATGTAGATGTCCGCAACAGTCGACTGGTCATCGTTTACAATTCGTCCGCCTTTGATGAACAGCCGCAGCTGAGCGCTCTGCAAAACAACATCAGCAACGTTGTCAACAACAACAACAACAACAACAACAGGATATGCCCTAATAACGATCATAAAAACAGTACAGGCCATCATCATCAGACAGGACTTCCGTAGTCAGCAGTTGGAAAAGGTCTATAAATCAAAGAGGTATGCATGTTATGACTATCATCATCATCTTCATCATCATTCTCTATTCATCATTAAAATTGTGATCTCTATCATCACCATCACCACCACCACCACCACCACCACCATATTCAGTCACTACCATCACCATTTCAATAACCCCCATCACATTTATTATCGTGTCTTATCACATTTATTATCGTGTCTTATCACATTTATTATCGTGTCTTCCCCTATAAACGTTCAAGTTAATTAGAAAGAAAGGAATTGACTGATTAAACAATGTCTTCCTTCAGTCTGACCCAATATTGCCTGATTGATTATTATCTGTTACAAGCACTAGGCAACCTTCATCTGTTTAGAGCAATTGCCATCTGCTCTCCTCCTACAATGGCCAACCATGTATCACCAGCAATATATCATCAGAGACTTTTATATAATGTGCAGTTGCTCTATAGCCCATGATCAGAGATAGAGTGTTGTCACACAGCCAAGCAGCACAGTCTGGCTACGAGACCATATATGCAAATGCACAACAGAGATACAAACACAAACTAAAACACATAAATTCACAAAGACCAGCACAAAGAAGCAGAAACACAAACATACAGATAAGCACAGAGACAAAAGAACACACACACTCACACGCTCACAAACACGCACACATAGAAATATGCACAAACACTCAGAGACATGCATGGTACTCACAATCTCACTCACAGCACACACACACACCCACCCTCACACACACAAAGTTACACACAAACGCATAGACACACACACATATATACACATACACTTGTGGACTGGCAGTCATTGCAATGCAATATTGCAAAAATCAATGGTGTCCAGATAAGCAATGGGGGAGATATATCGCCTGTCCATCCTGCTGTCCCGCTTCATCGATGACTGACCCACCACCACCAGAGGGCACCAGCTGCATCTCTCAAGAGCCGTCATAAATTATCGTGGAAACCTACTTGGGTGTGCAGAGGCAGCCAGCCAGTCTGCCTATGGAACCCTAACAGTTCCCTTGAAGCCTGGCAATATGAGAAGAGCAGCATAGCAAGAGAGACTTGGCCCAGCTGACATGCAAACAGAGCACAGAGTGCATAAATATGGCAATACGAAATGAGAAAAAAAATAACAAAAGAATGAATCATGCACATCTGAGATCTGTCTAACTATATCCATGGCCTCTTTTAGAGTATAGTCTTCCATTGTCCATTTGCTAGAAAATGCAGAATGATAAAGCACTCAACCATTAACAACAAAACCACAACAGCATACACATTCCAATACAACACAATACAGTATCATACGATAAAGTCACATTGACAAACAACAATACAAAACAATACGGAATAGAACAATAAAATCAAAAACTAGCAGCAACTAGAATACAATACAATACAGCTAAAAACAACACATCAAATGCAGCACAATTCGATATTAAGAGCAATCCTAAAAACCACAGTGCAGCAAATGTAGTACAACACAATAATACAAACCCATAATACTTCAAGAGCCTCTTTACAATAATTTTAACTTAATTCAGAGTCTTGGAATGCAAACCAGGACTTCAAAACATGACACACACACACACACACTCTGCATTTTTAGCTTTGAACAGCAACATGAAAAGAAGAGATTCCAAGAGATTCAAGGCGCAACTACAAGATCCAGTATGCATGAAAAGTTGTAAATACCTTCAAGCAGTTCAGACATAACCTCAAAGCCAGAGTTGAGGGCTATAGGTAAGGAGCAAATATACAATGTGGAACTTGCAAATGATTTTTCTGTCCCAGTCTTCAAATACTTCAAAGCATCGAAATCACAGACAAGAAGAACTTAAATATTGCTAACACATGAGCTAGATAAAGCTCTTAGTTGATAGAAGTCCAGTGAAATGTGGTTGGTCCATCAAGTGGACTCCGAAATTTATTGAGACCTCTTTAGTTCATCCATGTCCAAATTCAAATCGTCTAATCAAGAGTATCAGCTACCATGAATGAAGTCACAGATGCCAGCAAAAAAGAGATTCCAAATGACTGTGCAGATGATATAGGAGACGATTACATCCACATAAGTCAGATGGGCCAGCAACCCAGACCACATAACCATGTCGTCTCCACATAAATATCTCACAATGCATCATCTTAAAAGCCCCATATCATTTTATGGTTATATTATATCAGAAACGACTTAAGGTCGTAAGTTCGAAGAAGTCCAATCCCATCATTTAGGGGAGACTTGGACAGGTTTACGACCTGACCAAGATGGGTGCTCACTTTAAAGTTTGGCAAACCTACTGGAACCAGCAGACACTGGCTGGTCTACATGCACTAGATGCATGTAGACAATTAATGTCTTATAATGAAAGCAGTCGCTGGCTAGCTGTAGAACACCATCAGAATTGTCTGTAATAATGAAAAAACATAAGCCCTCACATGCCAAGGGCTGAGAAACTGACGTCGATACCCTTTCAGATAATGCACAATGCACATCCCCAGGCTAATTAGACAGTTCTACCCAGGACGGTATAGGTTAGTTAAGCATCCTGACAGGCATGTAAAATGTAGACAGAAAAATGATAATTTTTATAGAGCATAAAAAGTATATTATCTACTGTCTGCCTGTGTATTCTTTGTTTACAGTGAACTTCCATAAACACCGTAGGAAGTTCATATCAATGAATGCATAGTCCAGCTATAGCAGTGCCTGCAGACATTGGAAGACTTAAATACTCAAAGGCTATTATTTAGCAAAGTCACATATGGAAGAAATGGTTGCTGTGGTCCCAGTATTCAGAAAAAAATCATCTGTGCTCTGAGTCAGTCATTGCCTGGCTAACAAACGCTGAACTGATGCAAGGAAAGCGCTTCGTTTAATGGACCCGGAAAGTAATTACAAGTTCTGCATCTGCCACCCAACTGGAATATTTATGTCTCAGGTTGCCACTTCCAAAAAATCAGAGGAAGAAAGTAGGACACCTGATATATCCATGGAACCTTTCATAAATCATGCACAGGCTGAGCAGTGAGCACCAAATGGGCGTGGGCCACTCAGTCTCCAAGCCTCAGTCAGATTCCCCCCTTGGATTTCAAAGAAACAGAAACCATGCAGTAAGAAACACAGTTACAGTCTAAGGCCTGTCTTTTCTGGCACAGTGGCACACATCATAAAGGGAAAGTAAAACTGCCACACCCCACAGTGGACTCTTCAACACTTGGGCCAGTTGGATGAATCCAAGGACATGGCTGAAGGGGCAGTACTTGAAGGACTTCCCATTGGCTTTCCAGCTAATGCCCACAATAAATAAAACCAATTCATACAGAATAACTAGTGTGTGTATGCATGTGCGTGTGTGTGCAACTGTGCATGCATATATGCATGCATGTGTGTGTGTGTGTGTGTGTACGGTATGAGTGTGTGTGGTGTAGTGGGTGTGTGTGTGTGTGAACAAAGTTCTTGCTCAGTGCGTTAAGCAGAGTTTCACCTCGTGCCACATGCATGGATAAGGAACTCTAAGCATTTTGCCAACTGATTGGGACTCCAGTATCAAATTGTTCTCTGTGGTGTGTGCATAAGATTTCTCCACCTATTAAATATATCATTTGCTCCCTGACTGAACTGTACATAACTAACTCGAACATCACCAATGGCCTAGGCAACTGAAGGCACGGCTTTAAGAGATTTGCACAGGATACAATAAAAATGTTTCTGATAAAACATTACCTGAAATGGAAATCATTTATATTCAATTATATATCAGATGCCTCTTCAAACGAATTTTTATGAACATGATCCAGGGTTGAAGAATCTTTTCCGCTGAAGCTCAAAGACGACAATAATTCAGTTACTAGTCAACTTCCTCTTATGGGCAACACCAAATAGCAGCAATCTCTTAGGCTACCAGTGACCTTGAAGTGGCCCTGATGGTAGCCACTAGTACAGTGGTTCCCAACCACCCACATGCCCAAAAAATTGGCCTGCTATGCCTCAAAAATGGCCCTCAACCTCTCAAAGAATTATCAAAATAAAAAGCAAAAATTGATAATTTGGGCATGATGGAATACATAGTTACCTTCTAAATAACAAATTATTTTATTTGAATGTTTATAAATAACATGAAACATTCTATTTTGATTCAATTTCAACAGTTTTATTTGCCTTTAGTAAATTAATTTCTAGTAAAAAAAAGCATAAAATAAACTGATAAATGTATCAGATTTGCTCTATATACTATCACAATTATTTTTTCCAAGTTGTAAATTTGAACTCCTAGTGGCCTTTCAAAAAGGCCCTCATGTCGTCCAACGAAGAAAAGTGGCACTAAAGTCTAAAAACGTTGGGAATCCCTGCAATAGTATCAAGCATCAGTAAATAAATTATTCTAACCCTCAGCATATCTGGAAGTGGGGGGGGGGTGACCCTTCCCCTCATGAACTCATATTCTGACAGGTTGCACACAGCTACCTTCACTACCGGATGCAAGTGGAGCAGAAATTTCAATCCATCCTTTTTGACCCGGGAGGAATTTTAGGCGTGTACGTCAACCTCTTGGTTCATGGTCAAGCATTCAAAACAACCGACTATAATCATAAAAGATAAGATAAGAATATTCTTTAATATACCAATTGCTATCCGCATTTTGGTGTACATACAAAGTATTTAAACAAACGTACATAATTTCTATATCCAATCAATGACAAAGTGTTTTAGAATAGCATAAAATCCTAAGTCCAAATCCAATATAAATTTTAAATTTAAAAAAAAAGTTCTTTTAATGACCAACAATTTATCATCCATCTTAAGGACTCACAAGATGATCTTTGGTGTAGTGGTTAGCAACATTGAAGTGGTTAGCACGCTAGACTGTCAATCGAAAAGTCAGAGGTTCAAATGCTGGCCAGAGCACACGTGTGGTTCAAGAGTTTGATCCACCTTCATTCCCAGCCAAATCCGCAATAATGAGTATAATTATATACTGAAGCACACTGTTGGTGGAAAGATGAGGCGGTGAGGGAGAGGACTGATCACCCACCCACCCTTATATGCCAGGGCTAAGAAAATGAAGTTGCTAACACTTCATATATCCATGGATGCCCCAGGGCCAGTTGGACGGCTCCTCATTTCTCACAAGAGCTACATAGTAGCCAGCTACTAACCTCATGACTCAATGTGATCAAAACCGCAAATGAATTAGAAACCGCATGGTAGGAAACATAAATTCTCGTTGTGTCAGTCACCTGTCAGTTCTTTCAAGACATCCTAGTCTTGCTGCAAAGCAACTACATAAGTAACAGGTCACGGGAATTTTATGCAAATATATCACTTGAATTGATTCCGACAAAAATGCGGAAATTGCAGTCACGACTTGATGAATGAGCATTCCTTTTCGTCCCCTCCTTGCTGCATTGTTCTTTATAATTCACTCTGAGTCTCAGGTAAGTAGACCGCCTATTCACCACCTATGTACTTACTTTGTAAAAGCACTGTCCTACTTAGAAAGTGCTGTAAACTTCCTTCCTAATCGAGTTAACCACTAAAAACCACGATTTATCTTTCCATCAATATGTCTGCATCTCTGTATCTCTTACTCACTAACTGCATGGGGAGGGGTGGGTATGGTGGGTGGGGTTGGAGACCATTACACAACTGAGCCTCAAAAGAACAAGCCACTTAGCAAGAGTTCAAAGTGCGATCTTATAAAGGCAGTGGTTGGGAATGCTTTCAGTTCCCAGGAATCAATTACTTAAGCAAATCTGAGTCATGGATGACCTCAAAGCTCCTTAACTTTTTTTCACTTGCCCAAATAGACAACCTCGGGCAACGGGTAACACACGCACAGGCAACCAGCAAAACATTCGCACGGGCAACGGGTAACACGCACACAGGTCTCAGATCTGTAAATCACTACAAATTCCTTATGGTATTTACTCTGGCTATGAAAACCATGAGAAAACCCCTGGGGCAGCATTAACAAACACCAGCAGTTTATCATTTCATACAGCAGAAACAATCTGACACTGTTCTCAATGACAACTCAAAGAGCTCTCTATGTAGCACATCATTTACAAGTCAACTCTAAAAGAAAGATCTGGAACCAGTACAGAATAATGTAGCCACAAGGTCCGTAGACAACCATTTGATCAGAGAGCTAAGACAATCTGGCCTATAGCTACACAGCAGTGACTGCCAGTGAGACCTTCTGTACTGACTACAAAACTGTCAGTCAGTAGACAATATTGAATGAGCTTCAACTCCACACAGCTCATGTCCATGAATGTTCAAGCCTCATTAGCGCAGGCCTGCTACCCGGAAGACATTACGACATCACTTGTAAACAAGTACACTGGAACTTCCTTATACAGCTGACTGTTGGAGCCATGTCTATTTTTAAACAGTGAGAACAGTACACAAATTTTTTCCTATCAATGGCGGCCTTTGACACCACAAGATGCCGTAAAACAGTTGGAATCCATATCATGTATCAAAACTAAACCCTCTTCAAAGGCCCAAAATGTTTACGTTCAAAATCCCAATCCTGTCAAACTGATCAGAAGTCATGCTGTGGTGATGCATAGTCATATACAAATTCAATTTCATTACAAAATGAAGCACTGATGATAACAACGACAACGATGATGATGATGACGATGATGACAACAATGGTGATAATCAGGGCTGTACTCAAGGGTATACGCGGGCACACGGGAAAAAATGACAGCGCATACTCAGGTCAAAAAATGAGTATATACGCAGGTATACCCACCTCAGTAAGACCAAGTGGGTATACAAGCAGGCAAAAATCGCGAATTACGAAGGCAAAAATAATGATATTAGAGTGTTTTTCCGCTGTTTGAAAGGTTTTCCGGGCGAAAACTCACGGGAAAAGCTTCGATGACTTAAAAAAGTCGTTAGATTTTTTGGCCAAAAAAGTCTCTTTTTTTGGTGGCAGCGTGTACTCACCTCAAATGTTCTGAGTACAGCCCTGGACTGATGATGATGATTATGATGATGGTTTCTCTGCCCGAAGGCATGTCAATTGTTTTTTTTAAGCCACCCAGGAATGAGATGAGCTTCCTATTTGCTTTCCTCACTAGCAATTATTGGTGAGCAACTTGTCCCAGTTACAAGGTACAGAGCATACAGTTGCACCACCATATGTACCACAGCACATGAAAATAATTACTCAGTCAAGTAAAGGATATGTAAGTGTATTTAATGAATCCTTTTTATGTAGAATTATGGGTAAACAGCAGGTATTCCTAAATTTCATACTGCAATATCACGTGTAAATTAGTACCAATACTAAAGAAAATCAAAAGAATTCTATATCCTACATAAGCTATAATTAAGCTATCAGAGCACAATCATTTTAATACCCCTAAGAAATTGTTGTGTACAACATGCCAAGCAGATAATTGAGGAATTTCTCTGTAAAAGCTGATGTTTAGACAACAGAGGAAAAAATACAAGTAAACAAAGCCACATATGCAAGATGCCAATTTCTCAAGTTGTGGTGAGACCAGGATGTCAATCAACATAAATTCTTACCATCATTGATCACTCACCACCCCTTCACAATCAATCCCATCCATCAAATCACTTGTCAATTTTCAATCAATTAAATCATCAATTAAATCAATTGATCCATCCATCCTGTCATATACATCTTTCCTTCCTCCCTCTCCACCATCATCCCTGCCTTCATTCCATTCAATCACCCATTCATCCTGCTTTAATCTGTCTACCTTCATCCATGCACCACTCCACCATCAATCAATTCAATCATACATCCATTCATCATTCGTTCATCCAACCATCTACCCATCTATTTTCCTTCATCTCTCTGTTCCTCCATCCATTCACTCATCATCAATCCAACTTTTCCCCTTTGCTGCATCCACCAATCCATCCATCCGTCTACCCATAAATCAATCCATAAATGCATGTCATGAAGAAATTACTCAAGACTGAGTTTTAAGACAGGCCGTCTAAACACTCCAACGGATGTAAACACCACATCTATTTATAGCACAGTTTTTGCGAGAGGAAGGTCGAGGGTGGGAGGGCATGACGAGGAAGAGAAGGAAATGGTGAGGAGGAGGAAAGAGTGGGAATGCCACGTGGTCTGAAAGGAATGCAAGAGAAACTGAAGCCTTCTCTTATCCTTGCTACCATAAAATGATAGTCACTAATCTGGATGAGGGGAGGGGGCAAAGGATTTTTTAGCCAGTACACTGCAAACCATATACACTCCTTAAAGTCATGCCTGGCAACAGCAGACACATTGAAGTCATTTCAATGAAGAAACATATTTATTCATTAATTCATTTTGATAATTTATATAGTGCCTCTTCAAGAGATCTACCACTTGTGTGACATAACAAGTGCTTCAGAAAACCTGCATACATCTGAGCACTATAAACCATCCGTGTTTACATTACAAAATGACAAATCTACACTCTACAAGCAAGTTACGTCTCTGCTCTGTACTGCACAACAGTGCACAGATCAAATAACTTTGGACAGACTGCATTTATATATAGTTTTAGTGACCAGATAAAAAATATCCAACTCTAATGTCACTGAAGGTGTGCATTAGGTTATAACTCGACAATTCATCCACAAACACACTGGCCACACTAAATAGACTTCATTAAAGAGTGTCCGCCACTAAATGGCTGAAGCTGACGGAAGAAACACTGCTATCATATTACATGATTTCAGGATGATTCTGAGAAAGGCTCTAAGCCACCTGAGAGTAAGGCCATTATCAGTTGTCAAAGTTTCACTATCAATCTATCATGTTCCAAGTGACTTCAGGCGTTGTCTTGAGCAACTTCATTTTGGGTCTAAAACATTGTCTGATAAATCATCTAAATAATCAGGTTCTGATTCATCGGATTCATCAAATGAATCTTCATTCAAAACTACTTCAGTGACTGTCTCAGAATGACATTGACAACTCTTATATGTATACTGAAGTTTCGTTTATAAGAAGGATGTGACTAATTTTATATTGCAATCAAATACTCGATACAAATTTTATGGCAAATGCAGAACAATATAGATGGTCAATATAATAGACCAATATAATAGAGTAATAAAAAAAAGGCAAGTTAATTGGGGATAAACCTATGGGAAAGGTTCGGACTATAACCCATGAGTTATCTCTGGACAAACTCTGCATGCCAGATTGCCACTGGTTGAGTATACTCGAGGCAAACGGATAAGAGGATAACGAAGTGTGTGTACAAAACTGCATGGGAAACAATTCAGCCGTCCTCAAAGGGTCAACACAAGCTGCAGCACAGTGACTGTGACCTAAAACAAAGTACTTTGGCAATGATAAATGCATACATACTTCATAGCCTCTCTAGGACCAGCTCACAAAGATGTGGCTTACAAAGTTCTAGACAAAGCATGCCCAATGGCATTTTGGCCACATTATTGTGTAGGCCTGTTCTTACTATACAAAACCTTCTGAAGTGTACTCTCTTTACAGAGTAATGTAAGCATAGGCATAGTCAAAATGAGGCAACAGGAAGCAGTTGCCTCATCCTCCCTTTTTACATGCTGGAACTTCAATTGTCCGGTCACCAGGATTGACCAATGATCCGGATTTTGCCAATAGTTTGCAAGGCCCCATTGTTCTTGATTGCTAAGGCCAAAAAAATAATGCTGTGTTTCCGGTAACAGAGCTAACAAAAATTGGGTAGGTAGGTCGAAAAATATTTTTATTTTGGTAAAATATTTTTATACAGTGACTATACGAAAAATTATACCGAAATACTCTTTTTTGCATATAGGTACACGCTGCAACAAAGTACGTGTTCTAAGCAAGTATAAACTGCGTATTTCCCTGTACCTAAAATTGCTCTAGAAAACAATTCTATTAATTTCATTTTGTTGACATCTTTTCTGGTAAGATAAAGTGGGAGGGGAATGGGAAGATGAGCGCGAACAAAACATCACTGCTAGGGGTCGTTCCAGACTGATCGAGCCAGTGACTAGTTACACCTAGAGGTTGCTAGATTTATTTTCCCTAGTCACCGTTAGAGGTGACTCAAGTGAGAATGATAAGGCTAGAGGTTTCTCAAGACTGGCAACCAGGAAGTAGTTAGGCAGGCGTGAAACTCTAAGGCAATGTCAATGTAAATAAAAAAATTACGCAAAATTTTCCGAGTCGCTGCAATAAAAGTGAGTCGGTTGGGTTACCGGAAACACAACATTTTTTGCTTAAGATCCAACTCTATACGGAAGGCAATGTGACCGTATTATGTCCAAAAAAATTTGGAGAAAAACAATTTTTTTAATAAAAAAAAAAATTCATAATTTTTTTCTTAAATAAATTTTTTTTACAAAATTATTTGAGTCGCGGCAATAAAAGAGGGTCGGTCGGGTTACCGGAAACACAACATTATTTTTTTTTGGCCTAAATAAAATAATGATCAAAATTTCAAAACTCTTCTGTGGGTTTTAACTCTGCACCCCAAGAACCCCTCCCTAAACCCCACAACACCTGGATTCATCCAGTTGTCTCCTCTTAGACTTTAAATTTCTCTTAGACTTTAACATTGGCCATGCCTCTGACTACAAGGCAAGGTCAGGCATTATTGGTCTAAGTTTGAAACTAGGTCACCAGTCATCTGTCCCATAATTAAGGTCACATTTAAACTGTACAGCACAGCTAGCATTCCTAACAGCAAACACAAGTTACACAAACCTGCACTTGCTAGATAACATAACTGGTTTGATCACCACCAAATAGACCGCCACCCTTCACCATCTAGCACAGTGTAATAAATTACAATAACTGACATATACATGCTGAAACTCACATGACCCTGCAAAAACAAAATCCAAGAGGTGAGGGAACCAATGTCAGGAGCCCTACTTTTTTCCTTCAGGATTGGATTAGTGCCTTGCTGGGGTGGGGGCAGGACACCTACTAATAGTTTCTAAGTTGAAACAGATGTGCCGTAAGTTTCAATCTAAATGGCAGTATTGAACGGACACAATGCACCAAACTGTGTAGTGAAGTGCAGAAAATATGGTAAGGCGTTCATTGTACAAACCGCTCAATGTTCATTCAGTATTACATACATAGAGCTGCTGAAAAATATAGCCTTCTGGTTAACTCATGAAGGTGTTAGACATGTGATTGATGAGTAATACAGTAAACAAGTCAAGACCTTCGACCTCTTGCACTGGAAAAGCTAAGATAACTCAGCTTATTCCTTCCATCCTTCTTGAAAAAACAAAAGGTCTGATGCGAGGTGATGTCTGGCCAGGTGGGATGAAATGACCAACTTTCTAGGAAAGCTGATGACTGGACTCAGGTGATGTTACCACTGCCACCAGAGACTGTTATCTCACAAATACCAGGTAGTTGACTATGAACCATGCATGGTAAGCTGGAGCTTAGTGTAGCATAAAATGCCTCCTAATGTTGAAGACTGAGACACTGCGAGACAGGTTCCCACAAGCCTTTGTAATTGAAAACTGATCGACATAATCATCATCCTCATCACCCTCGTCATCAATGATCATCATCTCTATAGTCATCATGGTCATCATCAACACTTCCATCATCATCATTCATAATTGTCATCAGATCCTTACACCAGCCATTTGGTGATAAAGGATAAACAAGATCCAATTCTTTCAAACATGGTCAATGGTCATTTGTAAAATCTTGCACAGGTCTTTCATATTTTTTATAATAATCATAATTCTATAACAGGAGTGGTTGTGATGGTGATGGTGGCAGCTGTGGCGACACCAATGACAATAACAATAGCAATAATTGGAGGCACTTTCACCGACCAGGAAACAAATAAATAAACACCTTTCCAGATGCTCTATTTTCTGCAATAGATAATATTAAAATCACTGAGTGGTGATCCTGTATACCTTGGAGCAGAATAAAACAAAACAAAAATAACAGCCCCAACAATAAATACTGTATAAATAAATAACAATAATAATAAATGGTAACTACATGGTGTCAACATCTAATACACAAACCAGTTACCAATCAAACCAGAGCTGCAAGTCAGAACCATTAAAAATCCACTCTACCTTCAAGAGGAAATTTATAAATTGTGATCAAATGACAAGATTGAACTGAAGGAACAGATGCAGGCAGCAACAGTTAGAACTACTAGACAGCTGAACCTGAAACTTATGAAGAGCTTGTAGATCTAGAAAGCTGGAACACCACATTCGATTTCCATTCTTTGGAAAGCCAGAGAAATGCAATTAAAGCTACAATGTTGAGAACCATGAAGTTGAGACAATGGAGATGATAATAAACTCATGATCATAATTAATGGTCATTTGTGCATAAAATTTTGAGTGCCACACCATATGCAGCAGCAACTGAGACACGCAATTTAAAGGGTAAAATTAATTCTGCCTTAATAGATTTGCAGCAATGCAACCGAGATATCTTTATCATCTGGTTTATCATATTGCATTTTCTTGAGCCATTTAGGATACTTGTTTATATAACCCACGGTCTAATTTCACCTACAGCACATTCCAGCAGTGGGATGATATAGGTGGGCTGGGCAGAAGACCTCAGACGGTTTTACCACACCTTCTTCTGTGCGAGAATACAAAACCACATGGGATCTTCTGCTTTTTGTCCCACGCTGTGACTGTGTATGCACCTGCCTGTTTTTCATAATATATTATATAAGCGGCTGTACGAATAGCAAAACTGCGCGACATAAAAATTAACCACTAGTTTTACCTGCAAATGAATAGGAACTTTCTTCAGCGGCGTCCTCGACGATGCCATTGTTCGAACAGCACACAATATTCCAAAACCAATTGATTTTAATTCGCAATTTGATCAGTCTTGTCTCCGCAGTATGTGATGCTATATGACCGACAGCGCCGAAGGGTTGACTACAGCGTTGCCACTGAGGTCGCAGAAATAAACCTAGATTTCGGGACGGCAAAAACCCAGAAAAGCCCAGACTATTTATGTAAGCAATTTTAGACCTTTTGTTCAAATTCAGTTGGATTTTCGCTTGTTTGGGTTAACAAAATGTTCGTCAAATGGGTATAACAAAATGTAGTTGCAAGTCTAAAGACCCTAAAATCTTTCCTATAATATACATGTTAGAGATATCGGTACGGCTTAACAAGGAGGAGTGACCTGACCTGTATGCCAAATTAATCAGTGATTAAAGTGGTTTGGGTGAGCAGTGAGCTGAACGTGAGCAGTGGGAACGCTGATGAAGAATTTTATTCAAATGCATGTGTTTTGGAGTTCCATCATGATCGATGAGCAGTGGGAACGCAAGCCAAGAATTTCGCCGTTCCCACGCGTTCCCACCCACTTTAAACCTTGAGGCCAATTGAGATATCAATTGCGCAAAGCTATTCTTCTGTCCAACCAGATTGTAAATTATTCGTGACGACAACGTCGACAACGTGATGAGATCTTGATTGTGGACTTTAAATTGAAATGAGTGACAAAATTATGTAGCACAACCAATTTACATTGGATTTCACTATAAATACAATGTTTATTGCTCAGTGCACAGAATGTTCTTGCGTTGTAAATACAAGATTTAATGGTCAAGTAACAAAATAAACCCGGATAGTGCCCCAAAAAACCTCAGAAACCCAGACGAAGGCCAAAATATTCAGATCTAGTGGGAAAAACACAGATGTGGCATCACTGGTACTGACTAGTTGCTTGACAGAAATAGACTGGTTCTCTGATGTCCGTGAAAGATGTGTAGTTTAATTTTGCGGAATAAAAATAATAAAATAATAATAAAAAGCTACGCTTCTCAATCAAATGCTTACATTAACTTAGCGCACTCGATTATGTAAATTATTTACAAAGTTTCGTTTTTAATTGTTCATGTTTGCGCAGTTTGGCATGTCTCTAATAATTAAATTCATGGTAAAAATTTCAATAGCTGCGCTTCATTTCTCAGTTTCCTATAAAACCACAGAAATAAAAATAATTGTGGATCAATAAAAAATTTTGTATTTGCTGACATAGATGCATTATTTGCTGATTATAATTAAACTGGGTGATACAACAAGTTTTAATTAATTTTGACATTCAGTACGTATAATTACTTAGGCGTAGTATAATGCGACCAACCCTCGTGTCGAGGATGGTTGAAGGCAAGGCAAGGCAGTATAATTAGAACCGCTGGCAGTTCTGGAACATTTACAATAGCCCCAATTGACCCCTTGCAATTTTTTACTTTTTATACAGTGCTAGCTGAGACTGCAGTGTCCACTTACAACAACTCTCGATTAGGTGTGTGTAATTGAACTTTAAAATTCCAAGATAATAATAGAAAATCACGACTATTATTTAGTTGAAACAGAATAGACAAGGCGTGCTGAACTTGGACTCGGAAGCAAGGATCGACCGTCGATCTATGCTTGGAATGATCATAAAATAGAGGGCTGCGCAACCTCTATTCAAATAAGATCTCTATGTTCTAAACAAGTCGAGGCGTGAAGTTCCCTATTCGTCGTTTAGTTCATCCGGTCGAATGACGTAACTGGTTTTTAAAGATTTGAACTGTTTTTTAATCAATGAGATAAAGTCATTTATGTGGAAAGTCAGAAGTCCGATATCTTTCTCTTGTAAAGTATTCCTGTAGCAATCGGTAATACTTTGCTGAAAGCGTTCTTGAACTGTGTATTATTTGAACTTTTTATGTGATCTGCGAAGCTATCATTTACCGATGCTGCATGGTTAACTAAGACACTAGTCGGAAGTCGGGTCTTTCCGGGTCAAATCATCAGTGATCCGGGCCTGACCCTCTTTACTTAGATTTTGATTTGATTTGGAAAGATGGTAGAACCAAATGAAAAACAAAAACCATTTTTTAAAGTTTTTGGTTCAACTGATTTCCGAGATATCGGTCATTGAACCCATCGATCCAAACAATTTACGGTCGAGGTTTAAAACTGCTGTATCGTATTTCACAGGTTAGAAACAAGAGTAAGATACAAATTAAAACTGAGTGAATGCTGTATTTAATTTGCTATGATTTTTTAAATGGTCACCCAAGGTCGTATGTAATATGTATGCACCATATAATTTTAAGTTGACCTTATACTTTGTATTTAGATATTTGTAACTGGCAATAACCTCATTTTATACCCAGGATGCTGGCATATGTCGTTACTTATAAATGACAGTTCATGTTTAAAATTTTATAAATTAACTTAAGGCAAAATGGGGAAATTTAATTTAAGGCTGTTGTTTCGATTGAAGTGCTAATATTGAGCTTTGTTCTTATTTCAGATGAACGACGAAATTCTATCCCTAACTGTTTAGCCCGCCTGCCTTGTTACCACGAAGTGCCATGGATTACACACCAGTTAAAGAGGGACAAACGCCGGGAAAGGGCCACCAGTCAGCACAGTTGTACTACTTTGGTCAGAATCGAACGCCTCTCAATCGCATTCAACCATTCTCAGGAGTCCTGCGTGGTGACTCGCAACCTCTGCAAGGCTCTCAGCTGAAGACACCGAACAGTGGATGCGGCTCTGGGAGACGAGGCAATGCGTATGCTTTTCATAACTCAAGAACTCCGTCATCCACAAAACCGGGCAAGGTATGGTGCTGGTCAGATTCAACCCATAGATGTCATGTTGCAGTTATTGAGTGTTTCAAAATTTGGCAAATTGTTGCCCATTAAAGCCTGTTTCTGTTTCCTGTTTCTCTGACTTACCAAGTCAATGTCTTTCTTGTACACAAGTAGGATCCAGAAAATTTGTGTCCCAACCACTCGTAATATGCCGAGACATCATGTGTTTTTATTTGGTTTTAATTGTAGAGGCAAGCTCAGAAACCTGCTAACTGGAAATTGTAAACAAGAAATTAACTGCACATGGCAATATGCTTCCCATTTCGAAGTCATTTAGCTTAGTTGACCTGTCATGTCAAAGCGTACAAAAGACATTGACCAAGCACATTCAAAGCGTACAAAAGACATTGACCAAGCACATACAGCCTTTGTAACATGCACTTGCACACTCTAATGGATGATGTTGGATGAAGAGCTGTTTATTGCTCTATCCCTGATGCAGCCATGGCTACGAAGTGTTGGTGCAACTTCTTTTTGGCTTAGTTGACCTGTCTTGTCAAAGCGTACAAAAGACATTGACCAAGCCTTGGCATGTGAGGAGTGACCAGTCCTTTCCACAGCCGTCTGATCCTTCCTATTGAAGTGTGCTGACAATGTACCGATTGCTGCTATATTTGCTAGGGGTACAGATGGAGCTGATATCTTGCTCGTGATGTGACAGACATGTGAACCTCTAAACCTCTCAGTTAACGATTTTATGAGTACTAACATTGCTTACATTTTGCTGTTAGATTACTGTTGATCAAGTGATTACTTTGTTCCCAGACAATTATACTTTTAAATGTGTTTTAATGTGAAGATTAAGGTCAAGCAAAGTTTTAGTGTTTATTTTAATAATTACTATGATCAATAACATAATGAATAACCAGTTTCTCTCTTAACACGTTGACCGCCATTAACTCGTCCCCCAGTCAGTCATTTAACATGGTGTGTAGGCGGTCAATGTGTTAAACTTCAAATGATGGTGTACACGATTTCCAATTTTCGCAAAGTGGGTGTATGTTTTTTAGCATCTGGAGTCACGTTACAATCCTTTTGAAGCTGGGCTTGTTGACGTTTTACATGGTCCATTGTTTAGTCCTAACGTCTTCAAGACATCAACTCCAGGATCTGGGGTGAGAAAATTTTGTTATTTCAGTTAATTTTATGAAATTTCAATTACAAACTCTAAGAAATACATTGCTGATCTCTATATAGTTGTAAGCTTTTGTGCCTAGTAAATTACTGTTTCTTAACAGAATGTATGAGAGGTTTAATCATCTTAAATGATTAAGAAGTGTAATGTCAGATTGGAGTTGAGGTATAGTTTACAAGTGACTGAGCTCTCCATCATTGCAGCAGTCAAAACAAAGCAACTAGAAAACCATTACGATGGACCAACATTTGAATCGAATACTGAATTAAAAGCCAAGCGCTATAGGAAATCCACCTCTGTGCCCTCAATAGCATATGAACTAACTTACTAGCATTAGTATTGTCCAGTTATATTTCATGATTAATGTAGCTATGATTATGCATATATAATTATATATGTTTGTCTTGGATGTTTGTGTGCTGCATTATTTTCTGTATCGCTTGAATGTGAAAGGGACGGACTCGATTCCAATGGTCGATCGACGATATTGCCGTTCTAAAGCCAGTCGACATTGAAGAACCGAGTCCACACGAAGGGTCAGACTTATGGTTTGAAAAATCACGATTAGCTTGAGCTGTACCAGGACTAATTAATAATTGCACTGTGAAACAGTCTGTGATGTGTTTGAGCACACACACACACATGAGCATGCACGTGTTAGAACGATGTGCTTATATGTGCAATGCATGAATCGATGGAACATTCGACTCCGATTTTTATGTTGCAATCTATCAACTACTTTCTTTTGCATTTGTATTCTGATATGTTGTGGTATGTGGTGGATTCCTGCAGATTTAACTCAGTTAGCACTTTCATCCATGGGTGAACATTCATGGTTTACTATATCTCCTGGTGACACCCTGCCTTTTTCCTTGCTTTTGGGACCAGTGTATCAGCACTTACAGAAGTTGGTAGCTTTAAAATCCATATGGTATGCTGTTGCTGGATTGATACGGTTATATAAGAAATTTGGTTTAATAGAGTGATGTGTGTTGTCTTTGCCCTTGTTTGCCTTTCATCTTAATCCAGCATTTGGTCGTACATATTTTGTTAGGATAAAGATTTGTACATTTAGTTTTTGAATGCATTATTCTGTAATTATAGTGTGCAAGATTCTTCGTTTTGCCATGATTCATTATTTGTGAACTCTGCTGTTTACTAAATATGTATGTAGCAATTGTAGCTGAACATTTTTATAGTGTCTTTGAGAATTTTTTAAAGTTACTATTTTGTACTTATGCTCTCAATTTCTGCTAGGCACCAGCCAATCAGTCTCCCAGCAACTTATGTTCTAGCATCTATATTCTAACATCTTATGATCTTTGTTTTTCAGTGGCGTCAATTTGGACATAGAGGAGCGTGCTCAGAAAGCAATAGACACCTACTTCTCAAGTCAGATAATAGTACCCTCGCCATGGACGGACAGTACCAAGAAAAAGCCATTTGTTCTACCTGCAACGCCAGGTGAGATTAAGCATGTATTTATGTACGGTATTATGTGATCAGTGAATTTCATTACTGAATTTATATTGGATGAGTTGAAACTCATTAACTAATTAATTTTCTACCTATTAATTTTATTGGGCAGCAAAAATCAGCAAACATTTCTTGCATTATTTATTCCTACATGGGGGTCAGGGATCTTTGAGGTTTTTTGAATTGATGAGGTTGTATCGAACTTTCTTACTGATAGGTGGAAGCAGCATCATGGACAGTCCAATGATATTTTCCACAAAGTCAGAGGCAAAACGAGCCAGCAGTCTGACTCCTCCAAAGCAAAGATCTGTCAACAGGAACCAACTGCCAATTCCGTCGTCAAAGAAAGAAGGTGAATGCTATGTTTTATTCAAATGTCCTACATCAGTGGTTCCCAACCTTTTTT
Source organism: Lumbricus terrestris (assembly GCA_949752735.1). Lineage (NCBI taxonomy): Eukaryota > Metazoa > Annelida > Clitellata > Crassiclitellata > Lumbricidae > Lumbricus > Lumbricus terrestris. The sequence goes on along the minus strand of OX457038.1, from coordinate 49,347,447 downwards.
GACTTTAGGGCCATTTTTTCTAAGTTGGAGGACCACTTTTTCTTAGTTGAAGGACATTAGGGAGCCACAGGGCTAAAATTTAATTACTGGAAGCATATAAAATTATTATAATTGAATCAAATAGAATGTTTGATGTTATTTATAGATGTCAAAATAAAATAATTTTGTGATGGAAAATAATTATGTTCTATCCTGTCCAAATTGTCAATTTTGTCATATATTTAAATTGTTAATTCTTTGAGCGACGAGTGCCATTTTTGTAGACCTGGCAGGCCACTTTTGGCCCGTGGGCCACAGGTTGGGAACCACTGTCCTACATGATGTTTAATACTTTAGGTGTACACTGTGCAGTAATTTGCAGCATTCAATGGTGTATTTTTGTACAGTGGTAGCTTAAATACTAGCCTTACATATATTAGATTATCTAAATTGTGAGAGGTTATCTAATATGTAATGTTTTGGAATTAGAATTTTGTGTCCAAGTTTTGTGATTTTTTGCACATTAATTGTTGTTGAACTAAAATATCCATGAAATTCTGAATTTATTCCTAAATTGTGATTTTGTATGTAAGTGTTGTTTCTCCATCATTTTATATCACTGATATGCTTGCACATTCTTCTGTATTATAAGGTATATTCCTCTTGATTATTTGCCATAATAAATGATTTGATTTTGTGTAATTTTTTACCTGATATCAGTCAAACAATGAATCTCTTTACCATTGAATGAAACCCTCTCTAGCACTGTGTTGCACAACAGACGAGTACAGTAATATTATCTTTGCCAGAATAAATTAATTGAAAAATAAGGGATTATGTGAATACACACAGGTGTATATTCATAAGAGGGTATATTATGTTATAGCAATAATTAAGTAAGAACTTTGAGTATGTTTTTTGTGTTTTGAGTAGTTGCTTCTCAGACAGTATTAACGTTACCAGTGGATTTTGATCTCGAAGCAGTTCTAAGTAAGTTCCAATATTTAATAAAAATTTTGACTTTTATGTTTTTCTGTCATGTGAACTTAACTAGTCAAAAATCAGCATGCATTTGTCATTATTAAACATTAACATCTACCTGCAGACTTGTCCATTTTCAGAAAATATGCTAAAGTAGACTTGCATACCCGTCTGTGCTGACAAAAAGTTGGTAATTACATTAAGTATTCTGGTCAGAATTATTCCATTCAGGGACCAGAGCTCAACTTTATACCTCAGATGTACTTAGTTTTGCAAGCAAGAGATTGTCTGCAATATTTTAAAGTTTCTGATTTTTTTGGTGCTCCTGGATTTAATGTTTCTAAGTTCAACAAGTTTTACACGATTGCCATAGTATTGTAAAAAATACTGAAAAATTTACTTGCATTTTTGTTTTAAAATGCCAAGAGAATATGTCATTGGCAACTATTTAGTGCAGATCTGTTTACTTATAAATGGTCGTATGGAGATACAGTCTTCAAGACTTTGTTAACAGACCTTAGGTTGAAAGGGAAATACAGTGTTGTAGGATTTATTCAAGTCCTAATTTGGCTAAAAGCTGTTTGATGTAAAGGCATTTGCCATGTACTCTGCTATCAGATAATTTTTGTACAGTTACTTTAAGAGATCACATTTGCTCTCTGGTAATGGGCAAACGCGATTGTGATTTGTGTACCAGCTTCTGTTTCTGTCTACTGTCTTCAGATCTTTTAAAGAATAACGTTGTCTGAATTAAACTCAAACATATGGATACACATATATGCCACCTTGGCTGAGGCAGCTGAGGGTTTCTATGTGGGTTAAAAAGCCATGCAGAGGCAAATTTTGCTATAATTGATCTTGGTTGCAGAGCTCTGTTATCAGGTGTTTGAGGTAGGACTATATTATGATCGCTTGCTCTGGATCTGCACGGCCGTCTTGAAGGCTTTTTAAAAGCTCAACTGTAGCTGGTGAATGTTGTGCTGTATTCAGGTGCTGTGCAGAGCTGATACACAGTGTTGTGCAGCAAGTTCCTGTACCAATTGTTAACACATCTGTGTTGTATCTAGGCGTCCTTTTTGGCTGTGATGTAACGACTTATTAAGTGGAAACATGCATGAATGGGCCGCACGTTAAAGGGTCTCTACTGTATTTATGCTTGCGGTGGAAGCATACAAGTTTCTTTAAAAAAATTCTCTTGCTTTAGAAACTCATTACAGTCACTGTGGTGTCGAACTGGCAACCATGCCATCAGCATCTCGACAAGGAAGTTGCCATGACGATGATGATGTCGTAAGCCAAGATGCACTCAGCAACTCATCACTTCGACGCAAATTATTTTTCCACGGAGAGGAGGGAACACCTATCAGCCCAGTGAGGTAAGCTAGCAGACACCCAACTAGACAAAATATGATGGTTCGCATTAAGTTACTACAGTAGACACCTCTTGGAAAGTGGGCCTCAGAGTTATGGTCTCAGGGAGGTGGTTACCATGTATACACACTCCAGTATATGAAATATGTGGACAGATGTTTTGTGGAGAATACAGTACATGTATGTAGAATTGTAGATGACATGATCTTTGACTCCTTCACAGAGTTAACATTTTCTGACTTAGTCAGTGATACCTAAGATGGCTACAAAATAAAATAAAGAACTTAAAGTTAATGCTGTAAATTTACTAAAGTTCAGGTGAATTACTTAGCACTTTTATGACTAGCTCAAGTTGGTTGGTTTCTCCATCGCTTTTAGTACATGCACATTGTTGCGGTGTTAAATGTAGCCAGAGCAGTTGCTATTTTACATCAGATAAGAAGATGTGATCATAACTCGGTTGATATTTGTGTGTGTCTGTTGCACTGCTTTCAAGACCATTGCTGATTATATGTATTGGAACCGAGTTGATTTTAACTAAACGAAGTAAACAGATGCCATGTGATCTTAAACCTAGAATGTTGTTAGATGTGAATAACTGATTTAATATGTTTGGGTAGATTCGATTATACAGGTCTGCTAAATGAACTGTTGAAAGATTGTTTCTTCTCTATGTCATTTGTATTGTAAAGGGCGAGTAGAAAACAATCGGATTCCGAGAGAAATCCTTTGCCCAACATTCTATCGCCAATCCAGTCTGCTCCTCAGGGACCTCTTTGCAGTTCAGGATGTGATGCCATAGAATCTTCTCAAAATCTTGATCTCTCACATATTGTAAGTCCAATAGTTTCTTAATTAACTTCAGGAATTGAGTTGTACATACATGTACAGGGCGAAATATAATCATGGCACATGTGCCATGATTATATTTGGTCGTGTCATACTTTGTTAAACTATGTTTCTGATCTTTTGTATCACGTAGTAGGTGTTTGCCTGTCGAATGCAAATGCTGTTTACTTAGTCTCAATGCAATGTTTGTTTGTTCTGAATTTGTCAAAACTATGGTGCATGCGCCTTGCTTTTTGAGTGCATGAGAGTTTTTTTAAAGGGAGCTTATCCGTTCTGGGTTTTACATATTTTATCTTCCTCTGGATTTAAAGTTGCTTTTGTCTGAGCTCTCTCCTGATACTTTAACTTTGAAATGCTTGAATTGGTAAATTCGTTGGTGCCATTAGTAGTGAGGAATAGAGCAATGTTGAAAAGTGGTTGTTGCATTTATAACCCAATATGTAGTTTAGTGAGTCACATGGTCAACTCATAAGAAGGATTGTTTTGCTGTTGTTGTTTGGTCAAAGGTTTCACGGTACTGCACACTGACATATATTGCTAATTTGAAACATTGAACCTTTGCTAATTTGTAACATTGAACCTTTAAAATATAGCAGCTTTCCTGGGGTAAGTGAAAAATTGAGAAATAAAAACATTGTGACAAAAATATGTTTTTAGTAGAGCAATGCTAACTGTAAAACTTGAGAAATCAGATCTGAAGACTTTTTAAAATGTGATTGTTGTAATGTTTGATATTTCAGGACCGTTTCTCGTCAAGTCCCATAAAGTTCCTTCATGTAACGCCGACTTTTCGACGCTGTTCTACGGCTCCACTGCTCATGGATTCACCCGCATTATCTCCAATTCGAGCAGACATCTGCTCCAGCACTCCATCAGACGCAACAAGTAATCTGACATAATAGTTTCTATTATTACTGGCAGTATTTAAAGTATGGACTGTACGGGTAGTTACAAATTTACTTAAATACTACATACAAGGTAAGTGACTTAATTTGAACTGCTATACTTTCACCTATTGTGCCAATGGAAGTGTAGTTAGGAACAAGAACATCTGTAGCAAGTTAGTGAATCTTAACCCTTTAGTGACGAATTGCCCATGTATAGTTTCCATATGCTTTGGTGCACAGTCATAGTTATGCCATGACTTTGACATCTGTATCAGTCATCATGATTTGAATTGTATGGAGACCATTAGAGAATGTGTTTGTTCATTGTGGCTCAACATTTGATTGTCTGGCCTTGTTCTCTGCATTCAAAGATTGTTCACTTGTTAGATTTGTATTCTTGCATTTCACTTTTGCTGGAAGGCTCTTCAGTCATGACATTCTGTTCTGCAGGTAATTGCTTACAGCAGATTATTTTGACATGGCCATTTGTCTCTCTTCAAAGTACTGTGTTGCCAAGAAACCTTTAAGGGATTTAATAGTTTTCTTTTACTAGTCACTCGAGTGTTTGGCAAAAGCGGTGCAAATTTATTGCCTTTGTAAATGTTAAAAGAATATTCATATTCATTGCAAAGGAAGGTCAGTTGTATGCAACCGAGGTGTTAAGGATAACTGCTTAGACAACATTAGGAATCTTGTCTCTCTTACATTGATTGACGTATGATGATTGCTTGTCTTTGCTTATTTTCTTCAACAAAATGCTCAGTTTCTTGTATTATGACATCAAATGTCAAAAATTGGCTTGCAGTTGGGTTGGTACATTTCTCCATGTGTACTTGTGTTGTAACCTACCCATGAAGTCTTTCATACTATATGGCATCATATAAGCTCATGACAATTATCTGTGAGAGGTTTAGCTGTTGTTATACAATGTTCGATTACATTACACATGTACACTGTGTCCCAATAAATCGAGACCCCTTTTTATAATGTGAATAAAACAGGCAAATCTTAATCGATTTTCAAAATTTTTAAACTGTTTTTATCCTGAGATAATTATCTTACACTGATTCAAATATTACGTTTCTGGAATGAACATTGACGTCACAATTACGTCATTAACAGAAGCCAACAAGCACGCACGGGTTGAGCGGTCAAGGCAACTGTTAGATCGGTATTCTGCTCACATGGTAAATTTTATATGGTTCACGGACGAAAAGTTGTTTACCATCGTTACACGAAAGAACAGTCAAAATGGCCGTGTGTATGCGGCCGCCGGAACTCTTAAGAAAAACATCTCAGATGTTCGTTTGCTTCGCACTCGCTCAACATTTAGCCGGTCAGTCATGGTTTCGGTTGGTGTCTCGGCTCTTGGTAAAACACAAATCCACTTCATAGAACCTGGAGTAAAAATAAATGGAGCTTACTACCAGGATTGTTTGATGTCGGAAAAGTTGTTGCCATATATCTGGGAATGTTCGGAATATTACACGTTTCAGCAAGATGGCGCTCCGGCCCACCGAGCGCGTGAAACTGTTAAAATGTTGACAAGGGAGACCCCTGATTTCATACCCCATAATCTTTGGCCACCAAACAGCCCGGACTTAAACTCGGTCGATTACAAGATTTGGGGAGTAATGCAAGAGAAAGTTTATAAGACAAAGATCAGAGACATTGAAGAACTTCGTGAACGAATCATTAATGCGTGCACGGGAAGAATTTGATCAATTGGTTATTGATGCTGCAATTGGCAAATGGCGAACGCGCCTTGAAGCTTGTGTTGAAGCCGAAGGCGGACACTTTGAACATACCTTGTAGTATAATGTTAGTCAAATTTTAAATAAAATTTAACTGAAATTTAGAATTGTGAAATAATATTTAAGGTATATAACGTAGATTTTTTTAAAAGAAAAAGTTGTGTTCTGTAGGCCTACTTAACATTTGAATTATCTGATGCAAATGACGTAATTGTGACGTCAATATTCATGTCAGAAACTTAATATTTGAATCAGTGTAAGATAATTATCTCAGGATAAAAACAGTTTTGAAATTTTGAAAATCGATTAAGATTTGCCTGTTTTATTCACATTATAAAAAGGGGTCTCGATTTATTGGGACACAGTGTAGTATTTTACATCAGCATATAGTGATTCATGGTACAGAGAGGCATTTCCCAACCAGGTGGCACTCTGCTGTAGCATCCAAGCCTGCTATGAAGTTGCTTGCAGGAGTGCCACAACTCTGTGGCAGAATGGGTAAAAATGTGAGATTCTACTGATGATTGTGCTCCTGAATCTTAATAATGATGATGCATCTTGTCTTGTACCAGGCATATTTGAATGGTTCAGAGTTTTTTGATTAGCTGCCTGCTGCAAACTGACAGATTGTGGTTTTGTGATGATGGTGGTGGCGGCGGCAACAACAACGATGATGATGACGATGACAATGAATAATGCTGTTATTGTCTTTATTTAGGTTACTCTGAAATCTCACGGGTGATAGCACCACCACGATCCAGTTCAAGCGATGACTGTTGTCAACTTCAGACGCCGCAGCTGTCATCTTCCACCAACCAGATTCATGGAAATTTCGCCATCACGCCTGTCTCTTCAGCTCCAGGTATGAAGGAACAGGCAATGCAGGCAATATGGTGTTGGAATAGTTGATTAGAGTGAGACATTATTTGATAGTTAGTAAGCGAGCATTTGAGAGGTGATTAATAAAAATTTTGTAATGAGGATTGGAATGTCCATAGGAATCCAAAGAGGCATCGAACAAGATGGCTGATATGAATCGACTTCTTCTGAATATTGCTCTGCATTTGATCATTGATCAAGCCTGTAGAGAAGTTCAAAAAGATGCTATATAAATAATGTTATATAGACAGATAGATGTCTTGATTAGATTCGTGTGGTTAAATGCTTATAGTGTGTGTATTAGTGTGGTTCACAGATACATGGTAAAAAATAAAGTTCAAGCTAAAAACCAAGACACCCTCCCCGTTTGTTAGACCTATCAATAGTATTATTGAGACAAAATTTCAGCTTCCTATTCCAACTGGAAAGCGGTGCTCAACGACTGTGTTACTTTGCATGGGCCAATGTATAGACGTTAATGTAGAAATACATGTGTCGAGCATTATATTCCCATACAATCAAGTTTTATTTCGAAATAAATCAAACATTTCTGTAAAATGACAATATGTGTGATACTTAAAGAGTTGGTCAGCTTGAAATCGAAAATTTCAGTAGTTTTTAAATTTGGAAAGTGTCAAAAAATGTCAAAAAACATCATTAAATCCACAAATGTCTATAATTGTTCTTATTTTATGACACCAACACCCGATGCAGTCTTATACTCAAGAAGGCCTTGCAGTTTGCAAGCACGGTGTCAACAGCAGATTTCTTGATTGATTGAGTGAGGGCAACTTTCCTATTTGCCTTGACCACTCGGAGAAAACACAGCTTTTTTCTTCATCAGCGATGAGTCAGTTGAATTCCTCGAACAACTTCACACTTCTCTCAGCCGTGTTGTTGACCACTCTTAATTGCTGACTTCAGTCTCTGCCCTGCTGATAATCCTCATTCTCAATCTATTGCTCAGGTGTAAGTGCAAAAAGAGAATCACCAAACTTCAGGTGTGGCAGTAGTGTCAGTGTTCACTGGGTTACAAAGTCGCCCAGGCAATCCCTCTCCTTCAGCACCACATCATTACCCCTCAACATCCTTTCACCGAGGATTTGCAGTCATTACGTAAAGTATCTTCACCTTATCTGTAGCAGGCAGTTGGCAACATAACAGTGTCAGACCTTAAGCCTCATCTGAAAGGTACAATGTACTAGTGATTTTCTAGGACATTCATGGCAGCAACGCTGATCTCCTATAGATAGTAGTCACCTGAATCATAATTATTTCCTAGATGAATCAAAATTTACCGATCTTGTCCTGGAGTTTCAGCAGCAAGAGGAGGTTTTCGCCCATGCCTTTGAGAGAAGAAGGGAACCAAATCACACAAATGGATGAATCTGAGTTTCTTCCTACTTTCTTAGATTGAATACGTCACGTTGACTGCTAAATCGGTATGTTTTGATGGCATACAGTAACCTGGCCAATCAACGTGTATGGTAAATTGGGCTATCCAGTTTCTTATTGAGGGCTGACTTCCAAGGACAACCATTGACACCTCAATGATTTCTTGGTAGTCATCTCTTAAACTGACTTTATTTTCAGCAGACTACTTGAGAAAACCGAATGATCTCTCATGGGAGGCTTCAGTAATGGATGCGACTTATAGAACTCGGATGTTGTCACGTGTTACACCATCCCACACATTCTTAAATCTCTTATATATCGGATTATATTTTGAATTAGATGGACCACAGCACAAATGGAGATTTTCCCTAAAATCAATTCCATCCCAATGACGACAGCAGGCCAGCCACAGAAACTTGTTACCTATTATGTCTTCTTGAAAAACTTATACTCCTCCAAAACACCCGGTGTTGACATGACATTGTGTTGTATCAAAGATCAAGGCTTGGACATTATCAGTGAGTCTTCATATTAAGTTCAGAAGATAATGAAAGACTTTGGATTTAAATTATATCCTGCATAGAGGGAAAGTTGGGCACAATAAAGAGTTTGTCCACACCATCACCTGAAACTAGCACTGACAGGCGGTCAACATATCCAGTGTGCTGCAAGTGGGTACAAATTCAGATCTTACAGTTTCAGCATGCTCCATCCTGGTCATCGTAAGCACTCCATGTGAATGGTATTCCGTGAAAGTGACAGGACAAAAGATCGCACACAAGCGCTGCTGCGCAGTGATTGACACCAACAATCTCAATGCTTCATGATCAGATCAGCGTATAATATGTCATTGCTATCAAGTACATTTGCCAATTGATGGCTAAACAGCAGTCTAGTCTTGACTGCGGTAAGTATAATAGCACAACAGAAACTATTTCAAGGTCATCTACACGACAATGGTTGAGGTTTTTGATCAAGCAACAATGAATTAAGATTTCTATCCAATACAACTATATGGTAATATTTCTACGTCGTTGAGCACAATCTTCCAGTAGGACTAGGAAGTTGAAATTTGGTGTCAATAATACTATTGACAGGTATAACAAATTGAGAGGGTGTCTTGGTATCTAGCTTGAATTTTATTTTTTTGAACCACCCTAGTGTGTATGTACTGACATCAGCTACATGGAGATGGTTAGAGGGTGACTCATGAGAGGCTATTCTTGACCTAGGAAGTGTCTGAGACTTTGTAAACACCTTTGCTGAAGTTGTGTGATAACATGATTCAGCTGCACATTGTCCCGTGTGTATAATATTGCATATATATAGATTATAGATATATAATTATATGTGTATATATATATCTATACTGCAAGTATGAAAATTTGTCCTGTGTCTATGCACGGTGTCCCAAGAAGGCTCTGAAACGGAATGCTCTGGCGTTTAAAAAATGCAGCAAAGCCTTCTCTTACAAATTTTTATATCAGTGCAGCTAGTATGCATATATATATATATATATATATATATATAATTATTTAATGATGAGGTTCATATTCAAGTTATTATTCTTATCTGGTTGATGTTATGCTTTGGCATCACTTGGCCTCCCACTGTCCACTTCATTCCTCCAATAGACTTGACCTCTTGGTCCTTGGTACTAGAACTGCTATTTTGAAGTCTTGATCATTGGAATGTGCTTTCTTCATGTCTTTGCTCTGCCATTGTTTCTGGCATTCTCTCTCCCTTCTCTCTTCTCAGAATCTACTTGCAGGGTTTTGTGCACTAGGAGCGCTTCTGAACAGTTCACCCTGCTAAAGGTGCTTGCAATTGCACTAATTCAATGCAATATAAAGTGTAGATCTAAAGCAATCTATAGATGTAGCTTATATCGGTACTTTTCAACTTTTTGTAAAGGTTGCAGAAGGCAAAACCTTTCAACCATTGATGCCTCTTTTGAAATGAGAGTTGATGATTCATACCAGCCTCCTACGGAACCCCAGACAGGGACAGTATCAATCAGTCAACTTCAACCTAGTGAATTGTTTCAAGATAGCGAGAATCACAATCCAGTTAACTTCAAGGACGTGCTCTCACACTGGCTTAGTTCCGGTGATGTTGTCTGTGATGAAATGACTTCATTATCACAAGACCCGACTCCCTCATACGACTCTCAAAGTGCACCGCATGCTATTAGTGTGGACACTGGTTACCAGAGCAACTTCCTCCAGGTGACTGGAACCACGTCAAGCATCGGAAATGGATTCTGTCTCACGACGACAACGACGCAGGACTCCGTTCAGCCATCGTTGCTTGCGGAAGATATGAGCTGTGATTCGAGCTTCATGAATGCAAATCAGATGGCTAACTTTGCTGCTGTTCGAGAAAAGGTCGGGATTTGTAACTCGGCGAATAATGTCGGATATGATCGAAGTGGCCGGGCAATCAGTGATGGATCAACGGCTGTCAGTCTGGAGACGCTGCACAAAAATGAGTGCAGATTTCAAAATATGGACCGTGGTGGGTTATTCAAAGTAAATCTATCAGTTTTAATAATTGCCTGATATAATGATTACCTAATTAATATAGTAAAATGAAGATTTAATCGTTTAGTAATCTGATTCAATTTCAGATCCCAAAGAATTCATTATTTTACTAATGTTCTTTACTTGCAGTAGTTTTGGATCACAGTTTAAAAAATTTCAAAATTTCGTGTTGTTTGCATCTGTTTGGAACGGTTGAATTGCTGTGTTTTTTAAAAGTGCTATCAATCAATCACAATCAATCACATAAATTTATATAGCGCCCCTTCAAGATCTAAATATATAACCTATATAAATGTTCAGATACATACTTTTATCTTTAACTGCCCTGTTAATCTGTGTTGCTTTCAGATGATCCATCCTCTCATGATGCAAATGGTCCGAGCCGCAGTCAATCTCAGCCGGATATCTTCCTCTTGTATTCTGAAAAGTCCTCCGTCTGAAGTCAGCTATGTTAGCATGATTCCACAGAAACAAGAGCTTCGAACCTAAGCATTGATTGAAAGACTTGGGTTTTAATTGAGACAAACTGTACTGTACTGTTTTTTAAAACTAAAATTATGATTAATCACACGTGTGCCTTTCACAGATTTCAAGTCGTTGTTGAAAGTGCCAGTCTTACGTCATTTGTGTGATGCATTTGTGAGAAAGTGCCATGTCACTTCAGAATGTTGTTCTATACGACTTGTCATGTGAAGTTGAAGTTCAGCGATTCATTTTAATTTCTTATCTTTATGGTGTCTCCGTTATATTGTCTTTCAAAGGTGTCGCGTAGATGATTGTGTAACTCCAGTGTGTTATTTAGAGTGATTGTGCGTTGAAGTTCCATGTGTTACTTTGTGCAGCAGTTTTTTGTGGTGTTGCGTATATTGCCATTCTAAAGTGCCATCTGAATATGGTGCTATTTTGATGTGCTGCACCAGTGTGCCTCTGTTGCTGCTAATGTGCTCATGCTGGCATTCTAGAATTTCTGCTCTTATGGTATGTTTACAGAGTATTCCTGGTATGATGTCAGCGTGCCATTATTGACTCCATTCTCAAATGTTGTGCCTGATACTATTCAAAGGTGCCATTCTCAATGTGTTTTATCAGGAATTAGAATTTCTGTCTGGTGCACTTTCCCTATCAATTGTATTCATTCAAGATGTATGATAGAGATTATTCTGATGCGCCTATAATTTTGAATCTGTTTTAGGAAGTTTTTATGTGGGAGGTTGAACTATGTATCTCAGTTTTACAGTTTCGCATGGTTAGGGAGATGTGGATTGTTTTATTAGTAATTTTGTTGCTTATGTTGCACAACTCATAATTATTATTTTTTATTTTTGTTGTTTCTGGACTTCCAGGTTATAATTGATCCCTCACAATTGGAATGACATATGGACATAACAAATTCTTTTTCGATTAAAAGGAACACTTCTGAATGGCAGGAGAGAAATTAAATAGTAATCTTCGTCTAATTTCAAACTGACCCACTGCAGCATGATTGTAATTGATAGCATGAATGGTTGATCAAAAGTTATTACAGAAGTTGAATTTAACTGTGGCTGCCATAAAAGGCGTTTTGGGAATGGATTGTCTTGCTATTGTATGATGTTCACGATAAAAGTGCCATAGAAAGTAATTACATTGAAATACGTAATGAACTTGGGAAGATATGGAACAAAGTCGGATTATTTTTACCATAAGGTGTTGTGTGCCAAAAAAGCTTTGTAAATTCTCAGTCTGGAATGAATATACATGTATCTGGAACGGTGTCAAGTGAACAGTTGAGATGTTTTTTCAGCCTAAACGTTTATGGGACTGATGAATGGGAATATGTCTCCCATTTAGGGGGCCAAGGACTGGGTTGGGTGGCGGCTTCCATATGCAAAAATTTGAACCAGCAATTTGATTTAACTTATTTTACTGGAAAATGAAATTTTAGAGAACTGGTTTTCATGAAAAGTGTAGAAAGACTGTTAAATTCTTGTGTTTATGTAGACTGTGATGCTGAAATGCAGATAAAAGAATAGCCTATAGTTGTTGCATGTTTGCTGAATTTGCATGATTTTCGTCAGATTAGAACATTGGATTTATACCATTTTTTGAGGAATAGAAACATGATTGAGAGTGTTATGATGTGTGTAAATATGACTGAACTTTGCATTAGTTGAAGGTTAGCTAATTGTTACCATCTAGGCTAGTGGTTTCTATGGTGCCATTGTTAACAGAAGATATATATGAAATAATGCTTCTATCATGGTTTTTTTGGAAAAAGAAGATAGGCTAGATACCATGTAAAACTAAGCTTTACTGTGATCTCAAGAATTTCCATTACCCATTATTATTGCTTGCTGGGTACAAAATCCTTCAAGTAGAATCTATTTATCTTTTTAATCAGAAACTAATGGATGTCCCTTTTGTTGCTAACTGTTGCCTGTCATGATGTAGATGTTACCAGTGAATTCTACTGTACCGTCAAAGGCTCATTGCAACCCTACATAAATTAATGCCAAACTAAGCATTTATCACGTTTGTGGATAACTTATTTTAAATTGGGTGTTGAATACGTAATATCACATAATTGGTGGTTAAATGGAGACTTTAGGCTACAGCTGTTATAGCTGCCTAATCCTCACTTAACAATGATGTTTTGCTTTTATTAATTTTACACTGCTGTGCCATTTAAAAGCAGTTTAGTTTGTATGTGCAGTTTGCGCACTTCTAAGTAAGAGAAATGCAAAAACATCTTCCAAAAGGTTTAGCTTATTGACATTTTTTGTCTGCTAGAGAGGCGTATTAGGCATATTTTGGAGATTTGTCTTTATTGATTCACATTAAAAAACATCAAAATCAGTTTAGTTCCAGCCTGAACTATTTACAATGTTAGACCTGGTCCAACAACAGCTCATCTGTTGCAGAATGAGAAGCTCGGTTTTGTCTTCCTAACAATTTTAGCCTTAGGCATAAGATGAATTTTCACCACTAAGTATATGATATGGTCAGTTACTTTTTTAGTAGGGCTGGGCTACACTGTGGGAGATTGCTAGCGCGGTAGATAACTGCAGAGGGGCTACATAATGTTTTGAACAAATCAATTTAAACCATACATTTACGTAAAACATGTTTGGATGCTAAAATAATTTTTTTCCCTAAAATCGTTTTGAACTTTAAGCCTTTAAAGAAATCTGAATCAAATTGTTTGAACCAAACTGCTAGTGGTATGTGGTTAACGATACTGAGCAGAATGCCAACATTTATTTGCTTAACTGATATTGACAGACACTTTAATTAATTAGCAAAAAGATTTTAAAAGCAGAAGCATTGATGGTTAGGGTTAAAGTAAGGTTTATATGTTTCAATTATGAACACGCATGTCACCATGTGAGGCAAATAGAAGATGCTGTATAAATATCGAGATACATGCGTGCATTAATTGCATACCAGAGTAGAGAGGTAGAGTAACGAGGTTGAGGGCATTTTAAGCTGAAAATTAAACAAAACAAGCTGTTCAACAAATGGTCAACCTTCCACATTATATTTTCATTCAACTGTTAACTGCTTTTCAGTTTCAGAGGACACACAGATTTAAATATCATAACACAAAACGAAAGACAACATGTTAGTGAGTTCCCCTTGCTCACACTGTGGGTCTAGATCTTTCACATGCCATATGAATGTCTGACTACTACATTACATTACCTCAGATTATGAGCAAGATGGAAATGTGAGACCTTATAATCACAGTCAAAGAGATATACATGTTGTCTAAAACATAGAAAACCACAAATGTCTAATGTAACAATGTTGTTGAGCAATGCGCATATAGCACTTGATACTGCGACGTTATGTTCACAATTCACATTCCACGTTGCACAAGCAATGTTAAAATTGAACAAATGTGGTGCAGTGGTGTGGTCCAACCAGATCTGATATCCCTTGTATTGCTATATTTTTTGCATCGAATTGCACAGACCTATTCTGCCAGTGCTAGACGTGAGTTTTTTTATTATTCAAAGTTGACGTTGGAATCGATCCTGTTTTTTGTACAGGCTACTAAGGCAACTTTGACCTATTTGTTAGTATGCAACTACATTTTTATCTTGTCCATTCGCTTGTCTGATCATGCGTAGACATTAAATTTGCCATTCAACTCTTGGTTCTCTAACTTCTCTTCCTCATTTCCTTCATGGATACTTGCAGTCTGTTCTACATATCCTGTTGCTCCTAGTTTGTGAGCTTCCACAAAGATCTCCATTTAAACGTCCTCAAAATTACGCTTGTTATATTTTCCAGATTTGAATCACTATAAATTTGCTGTCCTTGTATGATACGAGTTAGGCCTACTTTTACGCGAAAATCACAGGTAACCACAAAAGAAGGGAACTTTCAGTCCAACTTCTTCAGACTATCCATAAATGCAGATAACTTGTCTATAATTATGCAAGTCTCTGCTGTCCATGACTTCCTCTTTTTACAATTGCAATGTTACAGACAGACTCCCATTGAAGAAATACATTTTCTATGAAATTCGAATTTTGCTTCTGCTGCCAATAGGACTTTCAACTCACTTCTGCCATTCATAATTTTTACTTGTCTAGGTCTACTCACACTAAGTTACAGACTTGAACACACCTAAATCAACCACCTGAAGATTACATTGTTGCAGGTGTGAGTAGTTGGTCAGGAACAATCGAAATAGGTTACAGTCTATCATTTTATAATAATACAACAGAAATTATGTGAAAGCCTGAATACTTAATAATAAATGAAGGTTAGCAGCAACATGTCATTGTATTGGCCTGTTGTTACTCGGCATATCTAATGGAACACAAATTGGCCTACACAGTACACATGCATGTAAAATAGCAAACTTCAAGAACCATTACTCTCTTTATTAAGTGTTACTGGCCTCAGGCACAGTAAGTTGTCCTCTGTTTACATGAATCAGTATAAGCACATTTTCAGAAGATTCAATTTCCGTATCTTTACCACTGAAAGTGATACACAGTTTTTTTCGTTAAGATGAGGTATTATGCACAAAATTGGCCAAGATGTTGTGATTTATCTACACAATAATTGTTAGCGTTACCAGGCATTATGTACCTGCACCATCATCCCTGACAATCATAATGAGGCTATAATCACTTCGGCCACAACGGACCATCGTCAATTGCCATGACTCAAAACCGACCAGTTATAATTATAATAGACTAATAGTGCACCTCAACGTGGCCGTTTGCAATGCAAACTGTAACAACGCAAGGAAAGTGACTTTCATCACAAGAAATGGTGCTATATATAGTGTAGGCAAGGCCGTAGCTAGGGGGGTGTTTTGGGTGTTTGAACACCCCCCGAAATGGAAAATGTGAAAAATAATATAATGCATTTACGAGCATATGACGTAAAAACCATGAAATAAAACCATGAAAACACCCCCCGAAATTTAAAAATGTATTTTTTTGGGAAGGGAAATTGGTGAAACACCCCCGAAATAAAATCCTGGCTACGGCCTTGAGTGTAGGTACCGTTACAGAACTGAAGCGCAAACACGTAAAAGCTGCTTACTTAAGACAAAAGTAATCAAATAACTTGAGACCTTTCAGTTAAAAAAAGCGCATGCCAATAAATTGTAATTGTCCTTTTTCATGATGCATACAAGTCATGAACAAAATAAGCCACCTAGGTTGGATAATGCAGAAAGTGGTCGCACACGTACATACACTTCTGTTACAACCTACACATCTTATATAATGTAAATATACTATAATTATTTGGTAAAGCTTCATTTAAGTGCATTTTTTTTCAGCTACGCGCTTGTCGTGAGTCGGACTCGTGACGTCGTCAATTAAGAGCGACGTTTACGGGGCAGCTCAAGTACTTCGGCCATCATCAGGTGCGCCTGTTCCATCAGGTGCGCCTATTCCACCACGGCAGCCAGATAGACGGCAGTAGGCCAAGATTCTGATATTGGGAGTAGACCTACCGCCACCCACTCGATCGCTCCACAGAATCGAATGATGATGATGATGATGATGATGACGATGATGATGATGATGATGATGATGATGATCTGCCCGAAGGCAGGTTCATTGGCTTCACGACCCTGGGGATGAAATGAGTGAGGTGGTTTCCCGTTGCCTTCCTCAGAATCGAATAACATTAATTAAAACAGTCGACTATAATTATATAGTAGCTTAACCTACGGATGAATAATGAAATACGCTACAAATCAGCCTAAAACTAAAAGGGAGTTCAATTTACATGGGAATAATAAAAATTCGCTACAATGGAGTTTTTAATATACAACTATTAGGCTACAGGCCAAACAGTAGGCCTACGCAACAAAACATAATACTTTTCAATGCAGCCATGCAGTTATTTTTCCTCTAGGCTATAGGCAATAGAGTCAGTGGCGGATCCAGAACGTCTCGAAGGGGGGGGGCAAAATTTTCGGTCATCTTTAGCCGCCGGAAAATCTGATAACTTTTTAGTCGTTTGTCCGATTCTCACGGAAAATAGACCATTTTATCCGCCAAAAAAGTTGACGACCCTTTTTTTAGTCATCATGCACAGACTACTTTTTTAAAGGGTCTGCCGAACTGATGGGAGCGTGGGACCACGTCCACTCTCCACGCCAAAATGGCTGGTGAAAAATAAAGAATTATCTCAATGGGGCCATGGCCGGATTAATTGCCCCCCTGGATCCGCCCCTGGCTAGAGTAACTCAACCTGTCTGATTGTCTCGTCTCTGTGAAAACAACTTTTAAAACGACGGCCGTTTATATATAAGGGTCGTTCATGAATTAAGGACGTCCACAGAAAAAGGCACTTTGGACCTTTCATCCATCCTGTCCGCATGTAGCCTTGCCCCATCTCCAGACCACTATTCGGAAGTCCGCACGCCACAACCAAAGCCAATGATCAATTAATGTCCGCATTTCGATCACCCTCCCTAGCTCATCCTCTAATTGCATGCGGACGTCCTTTATGGATAATAATCATTCTCCCTTACTGAATGATCACATTAAAAAAGTGTAGCCTTCTGCCACATTGCAAACAACCATAAAAGTTCAACCTTTAGACATACACGAAATCTAGGCCTAGGCTTACACACTGGAGCCTAGGCCTATCCTACAATTTAAAAATAACCAATAGTTTTAAACACAAATTAGAAGCATTTGAACGAGTTTTTACAATTCTAAACGAAGTATATAGGCCTATACCTGGCAAAGTTTCTACTTGTAAAGCCAAAATTGTTTCAGATTAGGCCTACCCCGTTCACGCAGATGGCATTTTAAACAATATATACAACAAGCTTGAAATCAGTTTTTTAAATTGTGCAGGCACAGATTGGTTGCAGATAAGTAATCATGCCTACTCTCTTTTAGGATAGGCTCTATGTAGCCTATAGGCGTAATTAAAGCCCTAAACCCGCATAATGATATAACATGGATAGTAAATTTTCTTGTTTAACGAATAATATTAACACAAATTAAGCTAATGAAACGTTAGCACGATGTATAACTCTGAATTGGCTAAATTAAATGTAGACTATAATTGTATAGTTCCTAAGCATAAGACGTTTGCGGATTATGATTCCTCAAACGATAGCCTACGAATCTGAATTATTTGATTCAGCTGTATTCCTAGTAAAAGCTTGAAAAAATCTTCGTTACCAGTCTGTTAACATGGTTAAGCGTACGGTATGCATAATTGCTTAATAAGTGATCATTATGTTGCTGAAAGCAGCGTGAGAATTGTGGGAAAATAACTGGGGGTTGGACTATGATCCGCTTGGAATTGTGGTGTGAAAACAGACTTTACTATAGCGCTCTATGAAAGACTACGGGGGGGTTGAAACCCCCAACTCTCCATGGCAATTCTCACCCTAGCTCAGTGCTTAAAGGTCTGTTCAGGTGTGCTGGTCAAATAAGTGACAGGACGGCATAGAGAACTGAATATAACTGCCTGGACGCCGTCCATGACGGTCCTGACACACTATAAGCCCTGCCCTGGCTGAAAGAGTAAAGGACAAGGATGTGACAACTGGGGTGATTCGTCGCTCCGCTATGTATAATATGGCTACATTATTTACTTCCTCAGAGGTCCGCAACGAGATTCTGGATGTAGCTTTTCATGTTCGAAGTGGTTGAAGTTAGGCTACTTCAGATGGTGGCTACAATGATGGTCCCTGATAGTAGGTTATTCGCAATATAAAATCCATATAGGACTCACCAATATTACCCATGCATATTCCCTACCGATACCTGCGTTGATGTAATAGGAATTATTGCAGCGGGGGAGGAAAGATCTAGATTATTGGCACGGGGGGGACTAACGAGGGCGTTAGGACTCACCTAAATTGTTCTCAATTTTTCATTCCAAATCGTGTTATAAAAATCCCAATATACAATTACTTCATTTTTGCAAAATGTGCGTGATAGCCTAATGTGCGTGATTAGCCCAAAATGTGCGTGATAGCCTACGAATCTGAATTATTTGATTCAGCTGTATTCCTAGTAAAAGCTTGAAAAAATCTTCGTTACCAGTCTGTTAACATGGTTAAGCGTACGGTATGCATAATTGCTTAATAAGTGATCATTATGTTGCTGAAAGCAGCGTGAGAATTGTGGGAAAATAACTGGGGGTTGGACTATGATCCGCTTGGAATTGTGGTGTGAAAACAGACTTTACTATAGCGCTCTATGAAAGACTACGGGGGGGTTGAAACCCCCAACTCTCCATGGCAATTCTCACCCTAGCTCAGTGCTTAAAGGTCTGTTCAGGTGTGCTGGTCAAATAAGTGACAGGACGGCATAGAGAACTGAATATAACTGCCTGGACGCCGTCCATGACGGTCCTGACACACTATAAGCCCTGCCCTGGCTGAAAGAGTAAAGGACAAGGATGTGACAACTGGGGTGATTCGTCGCTCCGCTATGTATAATATGGCTACATTATTTACTTCCTCAGAGGTCCGCAACGAGATTCTGGATGTAGCTTTTCATGTTCGAAGTGGTTGAAGTTAGGCTACTTCAGATGGTGGCTACAATGATGGTCCCTGATAGTAGGTTATTCGCAATATAAAATCCATATAGGACTCACCAATATTACCCATGCATATTCCCTACCGATACCTGCGTTGATGTAATAGGAATTATTGCAGCGGGGGAGGAAAGATCTAGATTATTGGCACGGGGGGGACTAACGAGGGCGTTAGGACTCACCTAAATTGTTCTCAATTTTTCATTCCAAATCGTGTTATAAAAATCCCAATATACAATTACTTCATTTTTGCAAAATGTGCGTGATAGCCTAATGTGCGTGATTAGCCCAAAATGTGCGTGATAGCCTACGAATCTGAATTATTTGATTCAGCTGTATTCCTAGTAAAAGCTTGAAAAAATCTTCGTTACCAGTCTGTTAACATGGTTAAGCGTACGGTATGCATAATTGCTTAATAAGTGATCATTATGTTGCTGAAAGCAGCGTGAGAATTGTGGGAAAATAACTGGGGGTTGGACTATGATCCGCTTGGAATTGTGGTGTGAAAACAGACTTTACTATAGCGCTCTATGAAAGACTACGGGGGGGTTGAAACCCCCAACTCTCCATGGCAATTCTCACCCTAGCTCAGTGCTTAAAGGTCTGTTCAGGTGTGCTGGTCAAATAAGTGACAGGACGGCATAGAGAACTGAATATAACTGCCTGGACGCCGTCCATGACGGTCCTGACACACTATAAGCCCTGCCCTGGCTGAAAGAGTAAAGGACAAGGATGTGACAACTGGGGTGATTCGTCGCTCCGCTATGTATAATATGGCTACATTATTTACTTCCTCAGAGGTCCGCAACGAGATTCTGGATGTAGCTTTTCATGTTCGAAGTGGTTGAAGTTAGGCTACTTCAGATGGTGGCTACAATGATGGTCCCTGATAGTAGGTTATTCGCAATATAAAATCCATATAGGACTCACCAATATTACCCATGCATATTCCCTACCGATACCTGCGTTGATGTAATAGGAATTATTGCAGCGGGGGAGGAAAGATCTAGATTATTGGCACGGGGGGGACTAACGAGGGCGTTAGGACTCACCTAAATTGTTCTCAATTTTTCATTCCAAATCGTGTTATAAAAATCCCAATATACAATTACTTCATTTTTGCAAAATGTGCGTGATAGCCTAATGTGCGTGATTAGCCCAAAATGTGCGTGATAGCCTACGAAAATCCAAGGGAGAAAATAGGCTTCCCTCGGTCCCTGCTGTGGACGCCCATGTAACCTACAGAGCCAACGTGAGTCTCATTGATATAATGCCCATTGGAATGCTGACGGGGTTGTTAAACACTTTTCTTATACCTTGCCGTTGAATAGATGGGCAGGTGACTGAGGTCGCATGCGAGGGTAGACCAATTAATACATCCAGGATTCCTTAATTGGTCCACCCTACATATTCCACTGTAAAAGAGTTGTTTTAATCTGCAGCAGTTCATATATTCATCCGAAACCTGCTTCTTTAGGTCAACTTGTGCGAATGTTGAATCGGTTTCTACTCCATCGACATCCCAGTAGCCTAAAAAATAGCAACGAAAGCAATTGATAATATTATACGAAAGCAATTAATAGTAGCCTATATTAGTTGGCATATTAATACTCTACAATTCCTACAACAAGGGGCAGGACTTCATCGCAAAGAGTTCTCGATTCTTAAGATAGGCTATTTGTTATTATTGTTTGTATGCGTGCTTGTTATAGGGCCCCGTCAAGCTCCCTACTCAGAGGCGCTCCCGACTACAGCGCGGTCACTGCATCGGAGTTTCACGCCGAAGCGACGCTGAGCAATTGCGACTTTGCGAGTGAAGGACTTGCCCAAAGTCCCTAAGGTCTAAGAATAAGACAAGCATAAAGCGGATCTGGTTCATAAGGATAGGCCTTATTCCTGCCAACTCGTTCGAGAAAACTACATGTATAGGCCTACTGTCCGGATAAGGCATAGGCCTAATACTAACAAGGATAGGACTATATGACTATGAGGACAAAACTTCACAAAAGCTATGTTAACTTGCTGAACTATATAATAGGCCAACGCTTGGCAGTGCCATTGAACCCGACTGGGTAGCCTATCATATATAGGCCTGTAGCCTATATATATAATCTAAACCTATAAATACAAGTTGTAACAATTTAATGAACCAATTTTCTTCTTATCCACCCGACCGATTTTTCTCAATATTTACAAAAATACTTTTTAGCACCCCTGGACGACACTATCGGGCTTCGCGATCCAAAAATCTTACCTCTTTCCGAGATTGAACATTTTAAATGTCGGCCATAAATCTAACTTAAAATTCAAGCCAAAACTTTTTTCACCAGGCCATTTAGCGAGCTCATAGATTTCTGACGTCATCACTTCTTAACCTCATTTTCGCCGATTTATTTTATAGCGAGCGGTTAAATAGATGCCGGTCATTAATGTTTCAGTATTTAAGACGCCATTTGTTTTCGCCAATCGTACTTATTAACCTCAATCTTACCCTTTTCCCCGAGTTCTGAACATTTTAAATGTCGGCCAGAAATCTAACTTAAAATTTAAGCCGAATTTTTTTTCACCCGTCCATTTAGCGAGCTCATAGATTTCTGACATCATCACTTCTTAACCTCATTTTCGCCGATTTATTTTATAGCGCGCGGTTAAATAGATGCCGGTCATTAATGTTTCAGTATTTAAGACGCCATTTGTTTTCGCCAATCGTACTTCTTAACCTCATTTTTCGCCGAGCGCCGAACTAATAGGGACGCAGTTTAGCAAAACAATGCTACAGATAGGCTACCGGTAAACATTAAACAATATCCTATCGTGTAGATCTGTCTAAACATTATTTAGGCAAAAGAACCAAAATTAACAGCCCCGAAGGATCGGTTGGGAGCTGGGTTGTGGTGAAAAACCAAAATTTAACGAATCGGTTGGGACCTGGGCGAAACTATAGTATCCGGGACCGATGTTTATAACATGGGGAATAGTATAGTATATAGTGTCTAATGACGACACTAACCCTAACACTAACCCTAACCGACCCTCACGACGCTTAACCTGATCCTAACCGACCCTCAGGACGCATAACCTGACCCTAACCGATTGGAAATTCCCAATGTTATAAACATCGGTCCCGGATACTATAGTTTCGCCGGGACCTGGGTTGGGGTGAAAAACCTAAATTTAACGAGCAACGCATTAGATTTTTAACCTCAATAGATTTTTGACCTCATTTTTCGCCGAGGGCATATCTTTTGACACGCGGTTTCGCAAAAATGCTGAATATATAGCGTAAACATGAACGGGTGTGAGCTGGGTTGGACCGAAAACCTAAATGTCACGGGCAACGCTGGGCATTCAAAGTGGTTGGACCGGGTTGGGCCCGATGGAAGAAGGCGAGGTGAGAATGGCGACCAGAGTGGGACCGGATTGGGGCTGATGGGAGGCGAGGTGAGAAGGGCGGCGTTGGAGCGGGGTCAGGCGTGGCTGGGAACTAAAAATCGAAATTTCCCGGGCAACGCCGGGTAGTTCAGCTAGTATTATATATATATAGGCATACACGGTGAGCCATAAAAACTGTCTCTACATAATATAAAACGATTCGTGAGCAACATGATGCCTGATTGAATTGTCTATTCAAAAGTTATATAAATTATTCATTTAAAAACCTTAATCAGCCTAAACTATAATGACGTCACGACAACCCCGTCAAACGGTATTTACCAGCGATGATAAACAGCTTAACATTTTAAAGATTGGATAAAAATAACAACCCATCGGGTTTTTTTGCAGCTCGAGGTCGTAGGCCTATAAAAGGTGGGGTCGTGGTGGTGATCACTCCTAAATGTTCTTCTTTCATTATCAGTAAAACTGCGGCTTTTTCATCGTCAACCCAGGCCATGGAGGTCGCCCAGGAACGACCAGAACGGAAGACAAAGTAGAAGCGTAAACCGTTGGTGCTCAGCCATGCAGGAAGATATGCCGCAAACCCATCGTACGAGTGTTAAGGTCAACTAGTCAAAGAACGCTATTATCTTCTACTAACGCAGGCCTTTGGACAGACATTGATAGTGGGACAACGGCCGCATTTCATCTTCCAGCAGGATGATAGCGAGGCAAACTTATAGAATCCAGGATCGAATGACGACACTAACCCTATTTCTAATCCTAACTGACTCTCACGACGCCTAAACTGACCCTAACCGACCCTTACGACGCCTAAACTGACCCTAACCGACCCTTACGACGCCTAACCTGTTCCTAACCGACCCTCACGACGCCTAACCTGTCGGTCCTGGATACTATAATTATGCCGATAGGGCATAGGCCTAATCTAATCTTGGGCGGCTACATGTTGAGTTATCACAAACGGAAACGGCTGATTTCAGTCCGACTATTTCATGGCCACTTGACAGCCTCGATTATAATAAGCTGGTAGACTATATAAGATACGGAGTGTCATGCAAGAAGAGGTCTACAGATAGGCTAACAGTTACTCAATGTCAACGAAGTTATTGACTCGTAGTATCACAGGACGAAATGGATCAGTGCATCATTGATAATTAAGTCAGTCAAGCGGTCACGTGGAATGTGAACCATATACGGCGTTTATGCGCATGCGTGGATGTCCATTGACCTTTGACCAAGTAGGTCATTTGAGCACAATATCAAACTTTCTTGATCTCTGTCTATAATTGAAATCTCATTGACGTAATAAGATATGTAACGACGTTAAGACAAAAAAGCCTGTAAGCTTATAGGGCTATGGTTATTATTATGACTAATCGTGTAGGCCTTTAGGTCATAGATAGTGAAGAATTTTGTCCTGGGTAAATTGTAATAGGCCTAATTAGAAATTCATGTGGCACCATGGACTGCAGATAAAGCAGATCAGATGTAGGCTTCTAAGCTTAAAAGATCACCCATATCGTGGGCCTATTCCATTGAAATGCCGCGCTGGAGGTTTTTGAAAGGGCGAGGGGGAGAGAAGTCGGTGTATAATTTATTTTGGGGAAACAGATTGTTCGCATTCACTCGCAGTCAGGGCTTAAAGTGTGCCTGGACGGTCATGGACGGCGTCCATGCACTTGTTTTAAAATCTGAACGCCGTCCAGCCACTTATTGGCGAGCACAGACTGGAAAGGTAAGGGGCGTCCAGGCACTTCTTTTGGAGAGGTAACTTATTTTTCCACACTTTAGGCACTGCTCACAGTGCCAGAAATTTCTAAAGAGCAATTAATCGCGATGCAGACGGATGAGTTGAGCGACGGGAGGCATATTAGGCCTACACGTTGGCCTACGTTAATTGTGTGGGAAACACCGAATTGTTACCGGTAACTTCCTATCTAGTTTAACGGCCCCATCGTCAGGGTAAAGTTGTCTGACTCACTGGATTATTAAAGAAGTCTTGCCTTGGACGGCGCACACGCATAGCTAGCCCTCCTCCCCTTAATGTCGACGTCTACGCGGCATTCATATGTCGCGTGCGCATGCGCAGTCAGTCGGGTCGAGCCTAGAGTCACACAACACGCGTGGATTATTAAGTTTACGAAGTTCTGAGTTTCTCGGAAGTTTACCGGACAAATTTTGTCCAACCATTTTTTTAAAATTTTAAACCATCTAGAAAAATTGATACTCTCCTGCAGCAAGAAGAACACTTCCTGTAGGAAGTAGACCTACGTATGACCTGACCTAGGCCTATGTACAAGCTTATTGAGATGTTGAAACAAGCAACATGGAAGCCATGTTTCAACCATAGACAAATTGGCTTGAAAGTAGACAAACTTAATGAATTCATTGTGTGCTGTCTCAACTTATTGAACAACTAATAATAAATAATTGTATGACTCACTGTTTGACTGCCGCTGATTCGCAATCCAGGGCAGTCACTAGATTCATCCGCTTCCGGTGCGGACCTTGTCCTGCGATCATTCGTCTGACCCGATACGTGACCTTCAAGCGAGATGTCCGATTTCAAGGACAGTTCGTCCATTGACTGATTCAAGCCCATCTCTTGAACCGGATGTACAAGATCCTCACTGACAGTCGCAGGTTTCTGATCAACGTATCCAAAGCAGAGCGAAGCCTCGTCTACCCAGCTGATGACGTTGCGTTCGATCGGGGCGACGCCCTCCGACTTCTTCTGCTGCCCAGGATCAGTGTGGCGCCTTTCCTATAATTACAACAGTAAAGCATATAAAGACATTCCTCTAGTTAGACGATGCATCAGGCATTGAGCTGCAAAAGTCGGATTCCGTTAGGCTTACTCTTTACTGATTCCGTTATGTTTACTCTTTACTGATTCCGTTATGTTTACTCTTTACTGATTCCGTTATGTTTACTCTGTATAGTCCGATCCAGTCTGTCGCTGTACTTCTACAGTGACCGTGTTGCAAAGTGCACGACATCGAAAATTTGGTGGATGAAGTTTCGAATGAAACTTTAGCCTATTACAGTCGAGAATCATAATTGACCTTAACAATAATAATTATGGTGCGTGTTGTTAGGCTGTTTCATTTTGTGATCAAATCAAATTGGCAACGTCGGACATTTTTAATTCACACTGGGCTTGCGCAGGCTAATCCGGCAGAGTAAGCTATCTTTTCCCTGAAGCATTTTGAGCCTGTAAGTGGGGGCGCTGTAAAAATCCTAAGATTACAATTACTATAGAAATGTAAAATAGTTGAATGCATTGCTTCAGTCTTACCGATGCGTTCGTGTGAAACATGTGAATGTCGACTTGCTCGCCCTATAAAAAGCAACCACATTCCGCATGTTGAATGATTTATAAATAGCCTACTATACCAAATGTGTCAGAACCTTTGTCAAAGCATTCGAGATTCGAATAATCGTGTGAATGTTAATGTAGTGTATAAATCACATGTTGACAACTTTAGTAGAACTATAGGCCTATCGGCCTACGACCCTGAAGAAAAGTTCGCCCTGTTGGAAGATTGTTGTCATCGCAAAGGCAACTTAGGTCTAGTAATAGACATAGGCCCTATCTAAGTTATGTACAGTTAATTAAAAATGAGAGTAGGCTATATAATGTGTTCACCGTTTGCTTTTTTCTAGCAGTATTTTACATAACTGTAAAGGTGCTTGTGCATAAGCTTTTCATAGAAACTTTGAGAAGTATAGAGGAGAAAAGAAATAGGTCTGTAGATAGTTAGACCGTACTTTTTGCTTTAGCTATTTTTATGGCTAGTGCAACAATCGCTCTATCAAAAGAACAGTGTAGGCCTATTGCATTTGTTACCGCCATGCATATAGGTCTATTAGGCAAGGTGAGAATGGGTGTTGCTGAACAGTAGCCAATGTCATCAATCCCTTAGCTTTGATATGGGTAATAGGTATATTACGACTAATACCATTCATCTCCTACGGGGAGACCGGTAAGAGATCCAGAGAATTAAGTAGATATAAGCCTGCAGATAGCCATAGTACGGATCAAGTGGATCAGGTAGTTTTCTGCCAGCGAATGAGCAACGTCGTTGAAGTATAGGCTAACTATGAAAGCCGTTCGTTCTGCCACGCAAGGCGATCTGGTTGCCTTAGGCTCTCATAGTGCTGCTTTATAAAAGCTTCCCTTTGAGCTATGTAGAGATTTTAAGCCCATATTATTAGTGTCCTCCAATCCTGGTGCAAGCCAAGTTTCCCGGAGAGCTCGTAAATAAGCTGGTGCCCTGCGCTTGGCTTTCGAGTGGCGCTATATAAATTAGGAGATTACGATTACGATTACAAAAGCAAGAATAGTAACATGTAGGCCTAATATGGTAAGTATATGAAGGATCCAACCTAATTAATCATGCTTCTGCAAATTTTGTGCATAACCGAAATATGTGACCCAATGAAATTTGAATTTAACCTCCCAAAAGTTCAATGTGGATGTTTCATGCAATGTTAGAGATGAATATAGTTTGGATCAGAGTCAGAGTCAGTAGCCTATGCGATGATATCATTTTATCCGGAAGAACATCAAATTCAAGATTATCATCATAGTCTATCACATCAGTTATTGTTAATGATGTTGTTGTTATTGCTATTGATGTCGTTTACATTGCATAGTCTATGCCAGTGGTTTCCAACCTTTTTTGACTTGAGGGCCACTTTTTCTAAGTTGGAGGACACGATGACCACTTTTTCTTAGAACTTGAAGGCCATTATGGGGCCACAAGGCTCACATTTAATTAACTAAAAGCATATAAAATTGTTATAATTGAATCAAAATAGAATGCTTGATGTTATTTTATAGGCGTCAAAAATAAAATAACTGGTTATAGAAAATGATTATGTGTTCTATCCTGTACAAATTGCCAATTTTTCATATATTTTTTTAATTAGGCTATTTGAGAGATGAGGGCCATTTTTAAGGCCTGGCGGGCCACTATATATTGGCCCGCGGACCATGGGTTGAGAACCACTGCATGGTCTATGCAACTTAGTTTCAGCGCCTTTAGAGCCCGGGGTGTCGCTGAAGAGTATCAAGTTCTACCTTGAAGTTTTGTGCCGGTGAACTCCATGTGTTTTCCTGATCACCCTCCGCTGATCGGTCGAGGCGAAGATGCAGGATTTCCTCCATCTGAGTCATCTTGAGACCTTGAAGGCGATAGATGATTGGACGAACGACGTCAACCAGAGGCTTTTTACCCGGAACGGCTTTGTGGCTTCTCTCATAAATTGGCACCTTCACATTGTTTTTCATTTCGTATATCATGATGAACAGCGATACGGAAGCTACAAGCAATACATCCGCGTCTCATCAGTGAGAGAATCCTCGTCCGATAGGGAGAGGTAGCCCACAATAAAATATAAGATGGTCTACGATACGGCTATAGATACTTAGATAGATACGGTAAGACAGAGCCGCAACGCAAGGGAAATCAACGTGCTGATGTAAGATTAGGTGTGGTAAGATAGAGAATAAGTCTATATTTGATTTTTGTGCCACTAGGTTCAGCCTCATATGAAAGTTACTATAGGTCAGTGTTAGTGAGTTTATCGTGCGGGCAGTCATGCTTGTGAATGGATGATTGGTTGAGAAAGTAATAGATCATCATTCGGTGAACCAGTGAACGAAATCCTACCGAGTCTAGCGTTTTCCAGTATAGCTAAACTTTCGCAGAGTCCCAACTTCTCCAGCTCATGCTGGAGTACCCAGATCGTGCTGCCCGGTTTCTCCATCCAGACGTTAAGCACCTCCAAGCCCAGATACTGAACTAGTTCCTTGTTTAGGACAGCGTCAATCTCGTTGCGCTGAAGCAAGTGGCTCGCCATGACCCTAGCCAGCTCCTTAGGGATGGACTGGCCCAGTTCCTCGTGTTTGTCGTAGTTGTTCTGGATCATCTCCTTATAGCGTCCCTTGAATTTGTAGCCGTCATCGTTCGAGTCTGACGCCGGTTCACGGCTGATGGATGATGGATAAGGGGTAGCCATTGAAGCGAGCGAGCAATCGATCCGTGTGCAAGAGACGTCGGTAGTGGGGTGGGGTTAGCGGAACCGGTAGAAGAGGACTTGCCTTCCGTCGGAGTGTTCAGGATAGTGCTACTGGTAGCCTACAGAAGGTTGCATGTCATCACGAGAAGTTTAGATCACGAGAAGAACATCATGGTAATCCTGCTACAACAAAATAGTCAAATGCAAATCCTACGAAAACGAACCATATATCGATTCAACTGAGTTCAGTTTTCAATTCAAAATGTCGTTTATCAATAGCATCAGTAGGTTTTGGTCATCCAGATGAAACATATATGTCCCGCTATACAGACAGTTATATTCTTTCACAATAAAACATTTTTGAAGATTTTGTAGCGGACTCTTGCTATAGCTTGACCTTGTGACGCATATGTAATTAGCAAGATTTTGAAAACAATGCTGCTATTAAAAAAAATTGCCAGAAAACGCAGAAGATTTTCAACATATATTGGGTGATTTTTGAGAGTCTTTCTAAGTCAACCAATCATTTTGGTCAAGTTAGTTGAAGGACAACTCCATAATATTGAAATCGCACGTTCAACACTCAGGCCTATCTTGTCAATTTGATATTTTTTGCAAAAAATTTGTCCAATCACAGCAGCTCCATTAGGAAAGAAAATCATAACTTCTAAATGTTATGTGAACGGTGTGCAAACAGAAGTAGGCCTAGGCGTCTATATATACGAGAGTTTGCTAGCAACTTCATAGCTTATTACTGGCTTATTATTATTATAAGGCTTCTACTTCCACCATGAGAGCAGTTCTCACCTACCATCAGTTTCTTTTTATAGAGTAACGTCTGCCGCGTCTGAAATGGTTAAACTGATCTGAGGGAATATAAATCTGCGTTCAAAAGTCGAAAGCTCTTGTTTTAATTGTCCATCAGAGTTTGCGTGTGCAGAAATATAAAAATAGCACAGAAGTGCTATAATTATGTTTCTTTCTCTATGATAGGCCTACACTAGACCTATACACGTACATGCAGCCTACTTGATGAACAGACATGGACAGCTGCTGGCAGGGTTTGTTGCTCTTGCTGTTACTTAGTAAACAGCTAGACAGGATGGGCTGTCATGAAATAATAATTATAGTGACGTTAGTGTCGATAACACGGTTGCAAAAGTGGCAGAAAATTTAAACAAATAAGAGCCAAATAGCCGGAAGTGCGTGGACAGATATTTCCCGTTTTGGTCTTTCCCCAACAAAACAAGGTCATTCAAAATTTCTTCAGCCAGTGCGTTGTTATGTATTTCCAAGAAAAAGAAAGTTATTGCGTAGCCTATGCACACTATAATATTGCTTTAGGACAGTGTAGGTCTATAGTAAGTCACGAAATCGTTTATTAATAGAAGTCCTATAAGGATGTCTCTGTGCAGAAATACTTCCTTGTTTTGAAGCTGTTGTAAATGCATGGCGTCAGTTCATGTAGCAATTTCTATAGCAAGTCTTCTACGCGAAATATATCAATAGCTGCATGTTCATGTTTAGCGACTTGTGGCGCAACTAAGATGATTGTCGCTGTCCTCCACAATCAACTAGGCTTCGGACTGGCATTAGGCCCTATGCCAATGGTAGATGAATGCACACACTCATTGATGCGTTTCTTCATACATTTCAATATGCATTAGCCTGCTGACTATACAGATAATGTCAGCAATTTGTGTTATTGTGCAGGTCCAGGTTTAATACTTCAGGTGGCGAGACCGAATAATGCCGAGGTCTACTGTCGGAGCAATTATTACCGTCAAGGACGGATACAGAAATTTTCGAAGGGTGGCCAAAATTTTCGTTCTCGGGACAGGGACAAATTTTCGTCTTGGTCGCCGAAAGATCTGATGACCTTTTTAGTCATATGTCTCGAATTCCCAAGACAAAGACACCCTTTTATCCGCCAAAGTAGTTGATGATGACCTTTTTAGTCGTACAGACCGTATACGACCTCGTGGGCGTGGGGAAGAGCCTGCGGGACTACTCATGGGGGCACGTCAGCTTTCCGAGCCGGAATAGCTGGTCAAAAATAAAGAAATTTCTAAATGGGGGGGGGCATGGCTGGATTGGCCCCTGCCTCTGGATCCGCTTCTGATTACCGTATCGCTAAATTGCAACTTCTATCAGACGTACCATATAGGTAATAGGCCTCGGCCTACGCTATAATTGCGCTAGATCACTGACGAAAGGAGGAACGAAGAGCAAATGAATGAATACGAAAATAGCGCAGATGTTCTAAGTCCGAATTACATCGAATTGAATGAATTCATGCAGTCAATGCAGTGCTTCATTGTTAAAGCTACTATTTTAACTATAAGATTTTGATATCATTTTTTAACAGATTGAGCGGTAAATCTTGAACAAGGTTGCATCTCCGTTCTTTGCCCAATAGAAAACAATGTCTAGGAATAAATATTCAGACAAGGCACGTGATCATAAACTCGAAGCTTCTAAAGCGCCACTCGAAAGTCAAGCACAGAGCACCAGTTTATTCACAAGCAAGCACTGTGTCAAATCAGATGGGTTTACCAAAATAATGGTGGTTAAAATAAGATTCGATGTTTTTTTCCAGGAATCCAGATCAAAAGAGGAGACAGAGTGGCAGATGATAAGGATGACTGGGTGCGGTTCAGGTCGTGAAGAATTGGAAGAAGGAGTAGGATCAGTTGCGTCAAGGTATAAATTCTGAAACAGGTGAGACTTCAGTTTTGAGTGGAAAGATGAGGATGATGGATACAATCGCACAAGAGCCTGAGTCGGATGATGAGAAAAGAGTAGCAATAATGACGGAGGGATATAGCGCTCTCGTAAGGTTATTGGAAGGCACTATATAAATGTCCATAGCCTATACAAATTCATGCATACACACATACATTACATACACATACAATATGCATGCATATTTTTGCATGGATCTACAATACAAATTATACGCACACATGTCATGTATGCATATGCATTGTATGAAGGTTAAAAATCCGTCGTCCTTCGTACATGGAAAGTGAAAGTCTCCCATATTCCGACGGACCACACAATCCATTGTTACCCCACTTTTAATCGTGTGACAGGTCAATGTCCCAGCTGTGATCATGACAAAGCTAGCCATAGATTGGTCATAAATCATAGCAATCTGTTTCGCTATCCTCTATTTACTTTCAGTTTGGTTTTAGTGTTCGACGTCCTTCTATAATTTGCCACTTAAATCGCAATCGAGCCGAGTTTCGTTTATGCTCTATGGACGAGTTTTACAGAATTGAAAACAAAAACCAGTCACGAGCAAATTAATTATCGTAGTCCAGGAAAATCTATTTTCAGCAGAACATCATTTTGTTGTTCCCATTTCTCTTTCACGCTCTTCCCTCCCACCCCACAACTTGTGAGAGGGGATAAATCGATTCTTTCCTGTCTTCGTCCTCCTTTGCCTTCCATGCACCCCTTGTTATGTTTATAGCATCCCGTTTTCCTGCCATATGGCCCTGTCGTAGCCTACTTCTCCTGCCATTCACTCCCTCGCCCTCCATTTCCAGTTATTTCCCCATTTCCGGTTCTCTCTCTCTCTCTCTCTCTCTCTCTCTCTCTCTCTCTCTCTCACACACACACACACACACACACACACTAATTTTTAGGCCTATGTAGAATATCAGAATATCTTATTCTTATGCAATCTAGACTATGAAAGCAGTTGCCGTTCTTATAGAACTCGTTCAATGCCAATATGTGTGTCGACAATAATTCACATTACAATGTTTGGATCGATTAATTCTTAGTCAAGTCAGGGATGTCGTGTGCAGGTTATGTCTTATATTAGGCGAATACCACAGATGCCACGACCGTTCACGACAACTCGCTTGACTAAGTCTTAATTCATGAAGACTTCCTGCTTTAAGACTTTAGAACTTTTAGAACTTCCTACATGTACGTGCATACCTTAAAGCCAGCACAGAGATAGGCCTAAACGTTTTTACATTGTCATCAGCGCAGATCGAATTACCGTAAACATAGGCACCCTTAGACAGGGGGATCCAGAGGGCAATCCGGCCAAGTCCCCTCCCCATTCAAAGATTTGCGCAGGACGTGTACTCCCCCATCAGGTTTTCAGGTTTCAACAAGCTTTCAATCGATGCGGCGGGAAAAGGTGAGACAGAAATGTGGCATATATGACTAAAAAGGTCATTAGATTTGAAATAGCCGGGGTTGCCACTGGTTTTTAGAAATTTTTTGGACAAAGACTACAAAAAGGTCATCAGATTTTTTGACGAAAGACCAACGAACTTTTTCTACCCAAGACCAAAATTTTTTGCCTCCTTCCAAAATTTCTGTATCCGCTTCTGCCCCCCTACAGGTCACAGGTAGAAACAGAGGTAGAGCAAAAGAGAAAACTACTGAGAAACATAGAAGTTGCAACAGAAAGAATAAAATGAAACTGATTTTGGAGAAAGGAGGAACCAAAGATAATATATATTCGTTTTATTAATGATTATTGAGAGATATTAATGTGAAGGTAAGAGAAGGAAAGTAGAAACGAGAAGGAAAACGAGAACAGCCACAATTATCACGATTAATGTTTTTTGCAATGGCTTGAAAATTGCAAGGCAGGAAATTAATAGCATGGGTTTTCACAGAGGTGATTTTCACAGAGGAGCCGAACTGTAAATGCTCACGTTTCACTTTGCAAATCATTTTTTGGCATTATTAGTGCTCTAGTGGAAGAAATTTGTTTAAAATGTAATTTAGTTAGGGTCTACTTCTGGTTTAAAAATGGTGTAAATTTTCCACGGAAGCAAGTGCCATGAACTAACTCACAAAAACTCGGTCATATTTAGGTCCCTACTACAAGTATAGCCTACCCCACTTTATTTGTGCACCAAAACGCATCAGCCGTACATTTTGTTTCCTTGTCCTTACTGATCTTCATAACTTTTGTCTTTTTGATGTTAATTTTCATGTTGTAATCTTCTGATGTCGCATTTAGCCGATCCATCATTCGTTGCAGATCCTTTTCGTTTCCTGCCAGCATCGCTTGATCATCCGCAAACCTTAAAGCTCTTAACAGTTTTCCTCCTACTTTAATTCCTTCTTCTGTTCCATCTATTGCCTCTCTTATTAGCTCTTCTATGTATATATTTTGCTTGATGCATCCGGTTGTGACAACCCGCTTCTGATCGTAATCTGATGTGACAATTGCAGGCCCTATCACTATGCCTGTAACAAAGTACCTAGGCCTACATGTCGGCTACGGTACACGTGAAATCTGTGAAGAATGCGTGCAGCAGATCCACAGACACCACAGACCAGACGAGTAACAATAGAAATATCATTAACGTCATAATCGTCATCATCATATACAATGTACAATACTGATATAGGCCCTATTAGTCCTTTCATAACAATAACAATAATAATGATAATGACAACAATTTCTATGACGCGATAACACAGCACATGCCGTCATAGATTGAGTATTCGTGACTTTTGGGTTTAATATTCGTAAATATTCGTGAATATTAAGATTTTTTAATATTCGTAAATATTCGTGAATATTAAGATTTTTTAATATTCGTAAATATTCGTGAATATTAAGATTTTTTAATATTCGTAAATATTCGTGAATATTAAGATTTTTTAATATTCGTAAATATTCGTGAATATTAAGATTTTTTAATATTCGTAAATATTCGTTAACGTATTAAAGTGAACCATCGAAACCGCAATGTTGCCCGGTAAAGCAGTTTAAGTTTCTGTATGTCTCCATGACATTCGCCTTCATTCAGGGCAAGGCTGAATTAAAATATGCAATGCGCTTAATATGCTGAGATCGGGATAATTTTTGCTTGTAATCTGGCACTATTATTCCCTGCACTGGCATTATATTTACTCTTCCTACTACACTGATATAAAACTGCGTTATCAATTTGCAGTTGCTATTATAGGCAGTTAAAGTTTATTTATAATTTAGCCTATATACTATTGCAGCTACTGCCAACTGCCATCGATGACTGTGCCTCTTTTCAGTTGGGGAGGATGGTCAGAAGTCAGACAAAGTGACTAACATTAAGTATCGAATGTGATAGACCTATGAATGCCGCATGGCCACATTGACCAGACCCAGCAGAGATATGGACGTTTTTAGCAATAAAACTAGTAAAGGTATTGTAACTTACTGATATAGGCCTATGCGTAGGCTAATTCAATTTTGTACAATTCATTCAGTAAAAGTTAAACATTTTCATAAATAACAAAATAAAAATTCAGAATAAAGAATTTCCTGAAAGAACATAATGTTTTACGAATATAATATTCGTTGGCAGTTTTAATATTCGTTAATATTCGTGAATATTTGAAAATCTTAATATTCGTAATATGCGAATACTCAATCTATGCATGCCGTTACAAGAGCGCCTGTTATCCGACGTAATGCGATGCTATAACACGGATCAGATAACCAACCGATCGTCCGCTTTGAATGACTGGAGATTGTGGGTTTATCCTGTGTTATCGAGATTGCTTTTATGGATACTCAGATATATAGATATACAGTGAAGACATGGAGAAGAGTAGTCCTTCAAACGAGCACTGAGGCAGCCATTGGTATACAATCATGAAGTGTTAGCGACTTCATTTCTTTGGCCTCGGTATATAAGGGCGGGCGGCAAGCACGCTAACAACTAGACTACCATGCTCGCATAGATGTGATCAACCACTATATAGCCAACTGCAATAAATAAATGTACCATAGTCTGCTGTAGGCCTAATACGGGCTACAAACTACGCATTAGTCTAAGCCTACTGAAACAGAAGTTTCGAAGGCCTGGGAACAGTTTTTTAAATGTAATGAACTCACCATAAAAGCTCAATCATATCTGCGTAGGTATCGTATCATTCTGAAGCTATCATTCTGAAGCTATGTCTGTCTGATCACCTAAAACTCAGTTAGAATCTAACAGTCGGTGAAGATTTCGATAAATCGTTTTCTAAAATGCTGGTTACTTCCTGGTGGCCATGCAGGCCAAAACCACAACAGCCTTAACAGGCGACAGTGGACCTCAATACATAGGCCTTACTATTATGTAGCCTAGATATATAGAGAGCAGAATAAGTCAATATGCATCCGACAAGAATCAGTATAGACCCTATAACAGCTCAGCACATTGAAGAGATAAGTTCAGGCTCCGGTTTCTATTTATCGTTTTACTTGATAATTATTATCAGCCTTACGTTCGATGATGTGAAGAATTAATGTAGGCCTACCATTAGCGAGGGAAAAACACACGTTTCGTAAATTTATTTTGGCTGACCAAAAACTTTCCAGCACGAAACCCTCGCATACGCAAAACCATGATTCGAAGCAGCACGTAGTTCATTGACGTCATCGTTGCCTTCAAAAGGGTCATTCGTCTATTAACTCTATTTCACTACTATGGCATGTAACGCATAGATTTAGTAGGTCACTATACATACCTGAAATTATATTGTATTATGCCAGCAAGATCTGTCTGTCTGTATCTATTTCTTTGTCTCTGTCTGTCTGTCTCTATCTGTCTGTCTCTGTGTCTGTCTCTGTGTCTGTCTATGTCTGTCTGCCAGTCTGCCTGTCTCTGTCTGTCTGTCTCTCTCTCCCCAACCTTATAGGCCATTTAGGCCTATAAGCCGTATTTATAGGCTACAACCATGCCACACTCTGTAGGCGCATGATAGTCCGATCATAGCTTATATGTCGCCAATGACGTTTCACTAGGAAGAGGATGTAATTCTGAAAAACCAGGGCTGAGTTGAGACCTATAGGTCCCTGGACTTTGTCTAGGCCTACTCATGATATCATGGTTGTCAAACCACAGACTGGTTCAACATTGGTTCAACATAAACGTATTATTATTTGACCTTATTCGATTAGGCTAGACCTATTGTTGATTAGTAGTGCCATGCAGTTTTCGAAACAAGAGTAGCATGCAACTTCCTATTTACAAGTAGCCTTAATTGTTGTTGTTAATAATAATAATAATAATAATAATAATAATAATAATAATAATAATAATAATAATAATCAATTAATAATCAAGGAGTTTCTATATAGAAGCGCTTGAAATGCTCGAGGAATCTGATTGGTAGCTATCAGGATAATTTTGCGAAATACATTTTTTTATCAGGTAGAGCTATGCCTTTCGGTCTAGTTAGGAGACATCCAGTTCTCAAATATTCTCCGTCAGGTGGCGCCACGGTATGCGTAAATTATCATTAGTCTAGCCTAGTTAAGAATGCAAAATGAACAACACTAGTCGGCTTTGTGCACAGCATTCTTTAACGATTCATCGTGTCAAGCCTACTAAGAATCAATGGCGGCGCTAAAGCAGGGTAAGCCAGGTGAAAATGCCCTGGTGAAAAAGCCATACCAGAATTTTGCCCTGCCGAGCCTTTGCTCGGCAGGGCAAATTATTGTCCTAAGACTGGTTGCTTGTAAGACTGCCCTGCTTAAAAAAGTTGTCTGGCGTCGCAACTGCTTAAAATCAACGCACTGCAACGGGCTTTCTCTGTCATTGGCCCATGGCATGGAATGGGATTAAACTCATATACTGTCTATGCACCTTATGCCTTGGGTTTGCTCAGATGCATTTTATCGAAACCTTAAAACAGTACTTTTCAGCTGAGGTTGGGTCGGGAGCGCTCCCGAGTAGTAACCTTGAAGCTGCGCTGTATAAATATCCAGAATGAATGCATAATGAAAATAAATGAATGCATAATGAAAGCATAATGAATGCATAATGAATGCATAATGAAAGCATAATGAATGCATAATGAATGCATAATGAATGCATAATGAATGCATAATGAATGCATAATGAATGCATAATGAATGCATAATGAATGCATAATGAGTGCATAATGAATGCATAATGAATGCAAGATGAATGCAAGATGAATGCATAATGAATGCATAATGAATGCATAATGAAGGAATGAATGCTAAGAATGCAATTTCCTTAGACACTGCACCCACATATATCCATTGTGTAAAATAATAAACTGATCTTTCGAGACGCTCCGCCTCAAAATATGGAGCGTATCCTGAAGCGTACGGTATTTGATTAGGCCCATGGGCGGAGTTTATCATGGGCTAGGGGGGGAGCTAAGCCCCCCAAGAAGATCCAAATTCATTTTTTTCCCATGTAAATGGTATCTTTTCCCGGGCTTAGCCCCCGAGAAGGCTTTAGCTCCTCCAAGAACGGAAACCACACTCCACCCATGATTAGGCCTATGCCACTATTGAAGCGAGGTCATCAGAAAGACGCGGGAAGTAACATGATAATCACACGTACATGATGTCATCAGGTTGCGATGTTGCGGTCATGTGATGAGAAGGAGATGATGATGATGTTTATAGCAGCAGAGGTTACCGGACGTGGCACGGTGGCAGTCGAGGTTGGCAAAAAGAGATGGGGAGATATGATACAGAGGCAGCAAGACCTGATCAAGTCTCTCAGATTGACGACAGAAGATTTTGGTGACAGAAAGAAGTGGAGGAGAAGGATCCGTTTGGCTGATCCATCATCCTTCTTTGAAGGGATCAAATATGCTAAAAACTATAATAATAATATTGCACTAATAGTTAGCCATATGTCACTGTATTAATTACGCTAGATAGTTATTTGTCATTAGTAGGCTAGTTAGCTGCGGCGTCAATGTAATAATTTAGACATGTGATTAGGGGTCTGAAACTCTGGATCGCGTCACATGATCAAACCTCATCGCAATGCACCACATCACATCGTATCAGGTCTACATTGTATAGGGCTATAGGCCTATCGTTGAACACATATCACATTTCGGTCAATGATTTCATGACGTAAGAATCTTCTTGTAGCGCTCGTCGTGGTTGTGATTATTCAAATTAACACTCAATGTCAGCAGGCGAGAGAGGGGTGTTGTGCTTAGGTCAAAGGGATTTTCAAAGAGAAAAATCCGGAAAACAGAAAACAAAAGAGTCAACATAAAATAGAAACCAGGCAGGTCATTTGATAATAATTAAATAAATTATACTAAATTAATTTAACATTAGCCTAAATTTGAACGGTAAATACCGTGCTTGCCGTTAATGGCATCAATAATTTATTGCTGCTATGAAGTAACGAAAGTGGATGTCATGTGAGACAAAGATTTATTAAGGTGAAGCAATGTCGTATATATATTACGCTCTGCATCTGAAATCTTATCTATCTTTCATAATAATTATTATTATAATAAATTATCATGCGGAAATCTACATGACGCTACATAGCGCCTTCGTGAGATTCTTGTTAAGGCGCTATATAAATGGTCATATACATGCTTACATACATGACACCTACCAGAACGCCTCAAACATTCTGTTTTGTATGATAATAATTGTCTTTACTGAAATGATAGCAAGAGAACAGACTCTCTGGCTAATGTGGTCAAATCACGTGGTCTTTTAATAGATTGTTGTCTCACGCAGGTTGCGTTGACTCTATGTAGGCCTAACAGTCATGAATTAGTTGTTCACGTGTAACTGATTGCCATAGGCCATTGGAATGTGGTCGGGGTACTGACGCAATCTTGGAGGTTTATAGTATATTAGATCCAAAGATTCACCTGCCAGGCGCGTAACACGGTAACACCTTAGGATCCGTATCGGAAATGAACATCATCACTACTTTCTATCATAGGATCTTAATGGGATTTTAATTCTGTTGTGATTACGGTGCGAAAAGTCCAATTAAAAGAAACGGTGCGTTGAATCGAAAATATGACACAACTGACATGACACGAGTTGATCTGACGGTTCTGTCAGACCAACTCGTGTCAAAACAGATTGCATGGGTCGAATGAAATCGAATGAAGTCATATAAATGCAGCAAGGAGAAAGAATATAATAGGTCGCGTGCTCTAAATACGCTGTGGCCTAGATCTATAAGTTTTCTGGTTGGAGGTGGTGGTTTGCATCTTCTGCCAATGCTAAACCTTAACTTGCACGTTTACCTTTTATTGAGCAGAGGCAACCTAATAGCCACGAACATAGCGCTACAACTAATTGGCAGAGAGAGCATTACAACACAATATCGTATTTTAGTCGTTTTTATTCCTCAGATCAAATCCTTTCTACTTGCTGCTTTTTTGTGTCCAGTGTGCAGGTTATTTTTTCCAGTGTATAGGTGATTTTTTATTTTATTTTAGTTATTTATTTTTATTTTTTTCTCGCATTTGCTAAAGCGCCCCTTCAAGCTCACTACTCAGAGTCGCTCCCGACCACGGCGTTGACACTGCATCGGAGTTTCACGTCGAAGCGCATGAGCAATTGTGAGTGAAGAACTTGCTCAATTAAGGTCCCTACACGGACTGGCTTGAGATAAATTCGAATCTCTGGAACCCTCCGGCCCCATGATACCGAACCCACCATTACACCACCGCGCCCCCGATAGTTACATATACGGGTTCCCTTTAAATGATATTGTCATGTGTGTTAAAGAATAATTGTCTTGCAGCAGCGCCGAGCCTTTTCAATTGTGGAACTCGCGATCTGGAATGGCTTCCGACTAAAGTCACTATAGACTTTTACGATTGGTTTATAGGTTAATCACGCGTAATTTTTTATAAGTCACTCACGTCACACTGTCTCAGCTGTGACTTGGCTGGGAGCGCTTCTGAGTAGATCTCTAGAAAAGGCGTTATATAAATTCCCGAAATGAATTAATTGTATCACGATGCATGCTAGAAGATTGTCTTGCATCAGTTGCATGTCAAAGGAATGCGTTGTAGGCATTGGCGGCGCCAGGATTTCAGTTTTGGGGGGGTCGAATCCTCGCGGAGGAAATTTTCCATTTTCAGCCGCCAAAATTTCTGATTTCCTCTTTTAAAGTCATATATATTTGGTTTTTGTCTTAGTTATCAATGAATGCCGTGCAGTAAAACCTTAGATCAGATCCAAATAACCAAGCTGTTGTCCGTAGATATATAAAGAAACATAGGCCGACTCGAATGCCGCTTGCTTTTCTATACCATAAGCGTGGTACATAGTACTATAAGAAGACATTGACATTGTATATTCTATTTTAAAGCGAAGTCATCCATTGATGCTTCACAGACGAGATCATGCAGCGCCTTAATAACTATATCAAGATCATCTGGCGCCACCTAGAGCCTACACCATCCAGCGCCTGATTAAGGCGAGGTCATCCGGCGCCTCTTCAAAGGCGACATCATCCTTCGTATCCTCACAGGCGACGGATGATATAGGCTCTGAGGAACCTGTCATGGGCGCCCACATATATCTTTTGCTAGAGGAGGCAAAGCACAGTAGTTAGTCGTAGTTGCATTTATTAACAGAAGCAAGAAAAATGCAAAGCAAGAAATCAAGAACATGGGTTTTTTTCATATAAGTTGCCAAAATTTAATGTAAATGTCTCCGTTTCTCTTTCTGTAATCTGCAGCCTATAATTAGTAGGTTATTATTAATGCCTTAGTGCGAATAAATTTATTTAAAAAAATAGTAGCTAAAAACCAGGTTTCAATTTTTATGAGAAAGTGCCCATTTTGTATGTATTTGCGGGCGACCATGCAATCTTATTATGTTAGAGACAACATTATTAGGGCTATAATGCGCTTCGGTATTTTAGCAGTTGTTATCCTTTCATTGCCTGAATGCTCTAGCGATTAAGACAGCAACACTAAAGTTAAAGTATAATAATAAAATATCAAACATAGCTTTCATAGCGACATAGATATTCTAAACAGGAAATCGACAGTGATAACTAAATGATAGCAATAGGCTTAATAAATTAAAAGTGTGGGGGCGGTGGTGTCGTGGTGGCGTCGTTGCCTTGAAGCCGGAAGGTTCGAGGTTCGAATCCACCTCAAGTCGCCGCGTAGGGACCTTTGGCAAGTCCTTCACTCGCAATTGCTCAGCGCTTCGGCGTGAAACTCCGATGCAGTGTCCGCTCTGCAGTCGGGAGCGCCTCTGAGTAGGGAGCTTGAAGGGGCGCTATAACAAGTGCGCATACAAACAAAACAAACAGACAAAAGGTTATTCTGGACATTTTATTTCATATACTGGTTAACATTTGAGTCCCTAATAGATGCTGTAAACCTCGGGGCAAAAGTTACATTGTAAGTGGACTTTAGGCGCAATAAAGAATTGGTGCAAGACATTGACTACACGACCCATTAGCCTACTGGAAGTTGACCTTTTGAATCTGACTGAGTAACGTAGATTGCATGTCAACCAGCCATTCTTGTTGCCAGTGTCAACTGTTAATTGAGACAATGCACGTGGTACCCAGTCAGGTATGAAGTTCCAAGAATAAATCCCCCGTCTTTGATGGAACTGAAGCATGACTGACGGAGTGATTGAAAATGATCGTCTCCGATTCCATTTGTCTTTCCAAGGTCGTTGAGTC
The DNA here is from genome assembly GCA_949752735.1 of Lumbricus terrestris. NCBI lineage: Eukaryota > Metazoa > Annelida > Clitellata > Crassiclitellata > Lumbricidae > Lumbricus > Lumbricus terrestris. The sequence goes on along the minus strand of OX457038.1, from coordinate 49,304,923 downwards.
ACAAAATCTTAGCTTTGCATTAAATTTGCAGCAGCCTAAAGATGATTTTATAATTCAAATAGCCAACGTGCGTGTGGTCTGAATAGACAACGGGACATGCTCAAGAAACCTGGAGATTGGATGAGTGGAAATAATAATGCCTCATTGTAATGATGTGGGATAAAATGTCACAAAGAAACTCAGCAAACGCACAGAAGACGTTTACCACAATGTCGATATAGCGGATCGACGCCATTAATCGCCAATGTTTGCTCCTGACAGTGTCAGTCCCAAGTCAGGATAAGGGAGGAGGGCGACTACATTGATCTTTGTTATCACACAGTGTCGTCGTTAAACTGAAATACTACATGTACTATAGTTTCATTTGATGATCGCAGTTAGGCTACACATAATTATGGATTGCAAGGCTCGTCGCATTGATCATCGGCGATTCGGCGTAACCAGAAATCTTGCTGTTGATAAAAAGAAGGCAGTATGCTGAAATTGGTTTTGTCATTACATGGTGTATGATCTATTTGCTGAAAACCTCTTTAATAGTCTTCCGACTTTTGCTCTCCTTTTCTAAAGTATGCTGCTGAGGTGCTTTCTCCAACCGTGCACCTGCAGTTTAAATGTCTTTTCCTGTTGCTCTTTGTCGCAATTCTTCACACTGCATCTTTTAATATCCCATAATCTTTTATTCTTTTAATCTTTTATTATTCATAATCAGAATGCTGCGTTGGATGCTGGGAGTTTCACTCAGGGATAGAAACAGGAACGAGGACATCCGAAAGAAACTTGAAGTGGCGTGTGTCTCGGACAAGATACGAGAGGCCAGGTTGAGATGGTACGGTCATGTGATGAGAAGAGAGGAAGACAGCTGCCATAAAAGAATCATGAAGGCATATGTCTATGGACGACGCAGTCGGGGACGACAAAAGAAGAGATGGGAGGATGCGATACGGGAGGACATGAAACATCTCAAACTGAAAAATGAAGACACCAAAGACAGAGGAAAGTGGAAGAGGAGGATCCGAGTGGCTGACCCCTCCGTGGAGAGGGATTAATTCAAGCCTGAAGGAAAAGAAGAAGAATTTTTTATTATAGACTATAGGCTAATTATCGATATCATGCATGCGTTCTCGCTTAACACTTTCTTACTTGAACCAAAGCTCAATTTGTTTAGGTCAGATCGCTGTTTCGATGATTCGTGACCATTTCTCGCACGCACAAGTTTCTAATCGCATCCGTGTTGAGTCGGTTTTTGAAGTAAAGGTTAGTTCTGGAATGTTTTCAAAGTTGAGCGGAATTAGGTTACCTGGTACGGCGATTTAGATTTCAAATGTACAGTCGTCAACTGATCAACAGACGAATCAGCCGAGAGGTACCTCGTCGTTGTTCACGTTCACGTACATGAAGCGTCGTAGGCCTACATGTACATTCTGCGAACTAAAAACGGGAACTGTTAGAAACAGTTCTCGAGTTTCGATTTCCATCGCATCATTAGACGACAGGGAGTTGCTACGGTAGAAATTAATCAGTTCGGAGACAGAGCTAAATCTGTTGGAGCTGAATACGAAGTATTTGCGTGATCCTTCTGTGCCGCTTCTCATGATGGAGAAATGGACCACCGTCTTGTTGAATCTGCACATAAATTGAAAAAATTATCTTTTGTACGTCATTGTCAAAGGTTCATTAAAGTTTCAACCATACAATCGATTAGTCAAACAACTATTCGACAACAACAAAAACAACACAATAATACAACATCAGCAGGAGCAACAACAACAGCAACAACAGCAACAACAATAGCTTTTTTAGAGTATTAAGTGTCATATTGCTAGAGTAAGATGTAGATATTTCTGATTCAGAAAGACGTCTATATATATATATATACATATATATATAAGCCTACTTCATAGAATTATTCTAATAATAAATTATAATCAAAAACATTTTCATCTAAAATTATGGTAATTGTCAGGATAATTATATCTATCACCCCTGCTGCTCCTACAGTGCTACTATCATTGCTACTTCTATGCTACCTATGGTGCAACTACTGCTACTGCTATAACTATGTTTGATGATGATGATGACGATGACGATGACGATGACGACGACGACGATAATGATAATGATGTTTCATGCCGTCTGTTTGTTGTGTCAGGATTTTAGTCCCATTCGAATAATGGTTCAACTTAAAATTCAGAAAAATTTCCATAGAGGAATGTTAGCACGCAGACAGTAGTCTTTACCTGTCTGCATATAATTGCAAAAGATTTAATTTAATTTGCATTAAAAATAATCAGATGCAAATAGCAGATGACATCTGAGTTGAATACTTGAATATCAGGCGACTTACACAACGGATAAAGCGAGCACCGAGTTAACTTTGTCGGTTCGCCGCAAGATGTAGACACCGTTCGTCCTCAAATGACCTCTAAGAACCTCATCCGCCTGTTGAAATGCAGAGGACACGCAATGTCGGTGATCTAGTATACGACTAGACTAGTATCAACACAGAATGGTTCCCACAATACAAACGCACTGATACAGCGCAATGAAATTCGCACCAGTACAATACAGAGCAAAATAACTGCTGTCAGATTAAGAGACAGATAGAGACAGAGAGACATAGAGACATAGAGAGACAGAAACAGAAACAGAGAGACAGAGTGAGGCAGAGACAGACAGAGACAGACAGAGACGGAGAGGGACAGAGACAGAGAGAGACAGAGATAGAGTAACAGAGACAGAGACAGAGAGAGACATAGAGAGCGAGAGAGAGAGAAGAGAGAGAAGAGAGAGTAGTAATATACAGACACAGATAGAGAGACAGAAAGAGGAAGAGAGACAGAGAAAGAAAGAGAGAGACACAGAGAGGGACAAAGTGAGACAAATATAGATATATACAGAGACACACACAGAGACTGAGGCAGAAAAAGAATGAGAGAAAAAAAAGAGAGACAGAGAGACAGACATAAACACAGATAGACCCAGGGAGAGAGACAAATGGAGATACAGAGAGCGACACCGAGAGATACACAGAAAGAGACGCACTCAGAGACACATATGGAGAGAAACAGAAAGAGAATGAGAGAGACACACACAGACACAGACAAAGAGAAAGAGAGAGACAAAGAGAGAGACACACACATACAGATAGATACAACAGATAGAGACAGAGAGAGAAAGACGAGCCACCGACCTGCTGTATCTCCCGCCGGATCTGTCTGGCTCTTTGCACCAACTGCTTAAAGCTTTAATCTTTGACCCGGTCTGTATCTAGAGCGACTCTGAGTATCTATCTTGAAGGGGCGCTATATAAATTACTTCAATGAATACATACATGCATGCATACACACATGCATACTTACACACATGTATGGTTACTTAGCCTACATACATGGGTAGATGCATACAAACACAGAGAGAGAGAGAGAGAGAGAGAGAGAGAGAGAGAGAGAGAGAGAGAGAGAGAGAGAGAGAGAGAGAGACATACATAGCATGTACACAAGTCTTTAAAAAAATCCACGCCTCTTAATTGTAGCCTATAGTAAACTGCGTCTTAGCCTTCAGTCGAGATGTGCATTGAATCGTGGATGATTGTGCCTTTCGATCAGTATACATGTACAGACCTTTATGCGTCTTGTTTCGTCCGTCGGTATTTCCGGATGAAACCCCGGAAGTGTGGAGTAGTTCTCTTCTTGTGTCGCCACCAGGTGTCCAGGACTCAAAGGAAAGTCGTCCGACGGGGAATCCTCAGGGTGCTGCACCACTGGCCCCTGATCATTATCAAATTCGATGGACGATAGCGATGGGGATGGGGAGAGTGAGGTCCTCGGCGTCCGTGGATGGAGTGCAGGTGGAGGGACCTCGAAGATGAGCAGGTCTTCCGCCATGTAACTTAGACCGCCTCGTTCGTCGAGAACATGCTGCTGCCTTTGACGAAGCTCCTCCGCTGTTCTTCTCTACACACAAGCAATCATCTTAGTTATAATCTCTAAAATTTATATAGCGCCACTTCTGGATTCTGCATTCTTGTTATACGCGCACAAAGCGATCTATTATACAGTACAGTGCATTGCAATACACTGTGACATTGTAGGCTATAGTACCGCACCTACATTACAATCCAATGGATAAAACCACAGCATATAGTAATAGCTCAAAAAAGTAGATAGACCAGTGAGTAGGTAAGTAAGTAGATGCTATGTGCAATTATTGTGCGTATTGGGTTTCTGACGGCGTTCGCCGGTTCAACGAATCAAATCGCTTATTCAGGGCCACTGTTCGGTCAGTTATGTGTAGTTAATACATTTGGAAAAAACTGCGATATTGATACAATGCAGTATACTATGCAGTATACACTGTATACACAACCAATGCGCTAGATACAATGCGTTACAGATACTAATATTGTAGGCAACCATGTGGCAATTGACATAGGCTACATAGCTAGTAGTTAGTGCCTTCCTTGCAACTACTTCCGCAAGAGTTTAAGACCACCATGCATGCACTGGCTAGTTGTTATGTAACTCAGCTAGGTAAATATGCAAACTAGATAAGGTAGTGTAATCGTAGTCTGGTTTCTTTTCCTTATAACTGTGTACTAATTACACGTAGGCCTATCATGTGAATTACTACTTACTTGTGCACGCCGCAGTGGGAGCAGCTCAATATCGATCTGTTCACCCTGAAAATAAGAAATATGACATGCACTGTCTTGTTATAAAGGACGGTAGCAAAGTAATCAAAATCTGACGGATTTTGATGCAGTTGATCGACGGAGTCATCTTGATGCAGGAATGATCTTAAGTATTTCTTATCCTGAATATTTCTTTGTTTTCGCTCATCTGTAACCAACTAAACTCACCTATCCTCTTGCACCTCACGGTCTCCTTCGTCTCACTTATTCAGCATGCTCTCGCCAACCGAATGAACTGTGCAAAAATTCATGAAGAATAACACCGTCTGCACATAATTATACGCTCACATAAAATTGTGACTCATCTGACCATAACTATAATTATGTCTATGTCGCAGCACACTTCTGAGATAGAAATAATATTATGATAAAAAATTCCATTTTTTGGACACAAAGGGATAGGCCTAAATAATATATGTTTTAAGCAAATTAAAATGACAATTTGCAAAAAATAAAATTTTAATGATATCTTAGAAGATTTTGAAGTGGATATTGTTTTAATAATTCAATGACTTTCCTGAAATTTACCACTTTCCAACCATTAATAACCATATTCGGCTTAAGCCTGTCATAGCAAACCAGGAATGAGTAAAAACGTCAGACTTCCTTCCAGCCTATCAGGTTACAATGAATCCTGTTTAAGCTTATAATTATATTGCAAATTGCATGCAATTCTAAACATGTATGCTAAAGGATTGTGCATTCCAAAGATATTAGAAACTTTTAATGTATTTTTCTCATAATTGTGATTGGAACACTTGAACCATATTTTTACTCATAACTTTGGGCAGGAACATGATAGAACAATAAAGCCTACGCCTAGGATAACTTCATTAGACATAGACAGTATACTTAGACAATCTTATATAGGTATATATTTGATTGACTGCTTTGTGTAGCGTATACCTGATAGCGGTGTGTCTATCAATTTCCGTTACCAATAAAAGTTAAACGAACATAAAAATTAAATGAAGAGACTTTACTTTTAGGATGGTATATGATACTCAAATTGTGAAAAATCGATTTAGGCCTGCTTTTGGTCAGATGA
>OX457038.1:49246685-49294185 GCA_949752735.1 Lumbricus terrestris | reverse complement strand
CGCGAGATCTTTAAGTATCAAGAGCGTCATCTGTTTAGACTTCTTGTAGGCCTATATATTAAAATGTCACCATTCTGTGTTCAGATTCTTGTAAGCCACTTTGCATGCACGTAAAATTCCATGCAACAATTATTTTATTACGGTGAAACGTGTGATGAGTCATTGGTTAGGAACTGCAAGAATGCCTAACGCGTTTAAACTAATTTCTTGTGCCTTTGGTTTTCTGTAGCCTACTTCGGTTTTCTGTAGACTGTACCGATCATATGCAGCAAAACGTTTTAAGCCTATCTTCAGCCTTTAGTCTATATAATTATATAGTTGATGTGATGCGTGTAGTAGACCCTACAACATTTCTACTCCTCAAAATCGTCTGCAGAACATTGCGAACAAACTTATGTGGACACTAATTGCACTGTATAAAAGCTGGATAAAGAGTCCAGTCAATGCACACATGAATCCGTTGGGGTTGATCTACATGACTGTATACCCTCTAAATGTTTAACTACATGTAGCCTACACACAAACGAAACACTTGCTTTGCAGAATCGAGACGATTCGCAAAGACTCGCGTAGACAAAGCTGCGACGCTGTAGCCTACGGTGATGTGCTCTTACCATTGATACAACGATGATGAACTGCTGCTGTAATAATATTTCGTTCCGACCAAATAAAGATAAATAGATCCGTTGTGATTTCCAATTTGACGAATTTTATATCTTTATTGGTAATTCACGAAGATTAACATAACACCAGGGATATCCGGGTATTTTCAATTTCAAGATGGCCTATAAGCAGGAACAAACTAATTCGAAAACTGTTGAGTAAGCTTAAGTGGTTTTCAAATAGCTGAACGAGGAACTATAAAAGCCTGAGCAACTGCGTAACTGAACTTCGAACACAAAACGGACTCGCAACTTGTTTCCGCTTCATTAAGTCTATTATCACTACTCAAAGCAGCTAGCTGACCATAACGCCCTGGCCGCTTTGATTATTACAGATTTCAGAGACAATGCTGTTGTTATCCACCCGTTCGATCCGAAACGCCTCGCTAAGTTCTGTGTTGAGACTCGAGTCACTACCTGCATTCTTGCATTCCTGTGACCGCGGTATTTCTGAATGCATAAGCGCGCTTCAGTTGCCCATAAAACCACAGCTCGCGGTTGGGTAAAAGAAGATTTTCCCTCAAAGGTATTTGATCTACAAGCGAAACAACCATGCACTTGCGAACTTTCGATCAGAAGACTGAATGGGAAGCATATCTACATGTATGTCGACAGAAGCAATGATTGATAACATTCATAATTCACCGATCACGAAAGACGGCATGCGTGAACGATGTGTCAGAACAGGACAGTGTCGGAACGGACAACTTATGCTAGACAGAAGGACTGGGCAAGACAGGACGGCAGAATTGGAGTAAACCTAATAAGACGGAATAGAATGGTGTATATATATAATATATATATACACACACACACAGAACTGGTAGGACAGGTCACGACAAGGCAGTGTTGAGAAATAGAGTAAAATTAAGAAGACGACAGAAAAGGACAAAGAATGGTTGGAATAGACTTGCAAGGCAAGACAAGGTGGAATAGGACAAAACAGTTTGGCAGAATAGAACAAGACGAGGTAGAAAAAAGGCAGAATAAGAGAAAGCGTTGGAATTCTTTTTAGACCTTTGTAAAGAACAACGGACAGATCAAGGAATGACCAGAATTCTTCCAGGATTAATTCTATCCATTCAAATCAGAAAACTTTCTATTCAAATCTGAAATGTAAGATAGAGTAGGCCTAATATGATGCAAATGTTTAAAATATTGCCTGTGCCCACACAATCCTACTTGGATAATGGATTCCAATGGGTGAACCTGATAAAATTCTGCAGATTTGAAATAAGGTAGCCTATGCAGTAGGCCCTAATCGGAATTGAAGAAGAAATGTCGGATTTTAAATTAATAATTGGACTGATTTTACATGATAGTATATCTAGGCCTATATGCCGACGTCAATTGTTTGGGCGCTGACAATTTTTTGAGCATCTGCATTATATTAGGGTCTGCATTAGGCCTATCTTACATATCGATTTCAATAGAAGTTTTCTGATTTGAAAGAATTCTCGACATTCAAGATTCTCCTACTCAACAGTCAACGGTCAACATAATTATTCTTCATTGACGAACTTTTACGGCTTCTGTTAATGCATACAGCCATGCGCTTTCGAAGTTGCAGGATTTGTACAAGAAGAGCGCAAATAGCGCAAATAGAGACCCTTTAAAGATGTTCTATTTCTGACTCTATGTATACTGACCTTGCTCGACCGGACTTCTGACCATAGCGTCTAGAACGCATAAGTTACCTATACGCGCATTAGATCACTGCATCACGGGAGGGAAGTTCATAACAGCATTCTTACAAGCAAAGCAAAACACTATGATTTATGACAAGTGAAATGCCATGGGTAGACCTATGCCCTATGTCGTATGCGTCTTTACTTCCGTGTTATAGAAAAGATCTGGTCTCTATACGATACCTGTAGCCTATACACAGATAAAAAAAACGTCTCTAACCATGCGACTGCCTGGACTCCACACAAAATTCCAAGCGTCATAGCCTATAATTATTATTTTTGACGATTTAACACGAATGCACCTCCTGCTATTGGTAGCCATAGGCCTTTAGACATTCGGGCACATATATACTCAGAGAGTGAGCCATATATATATATTTATGCTTAATGTGTATATAGGCCTATATGCAGATATAGGCTATGCATATTATATATTATATGTTAACTAGGTATAATATTTAGACAGTGGGGCCTTTACCCATAATGAAGACAGGAGGACTCAATTAACCCTAGTCATGAGGCGACATCAAACCTCGCATAACACAGCAGAACTCACATGATCAAATGATAATTATATTCCAATGATGCACAAAGTGAAACTTCGAAATCTAGGATACATTTAGAAACATCTATGAAAAATACCCATGCTCCTAATTTCCTGTTCTGCATTTTATTTTTCAAACTTTTGCCAATGGATTTACCATCACCGCTGTAGCTTATTCTGTCCTCTTCTGCGAATTTTTTCTGCTGGCTCCCATGTAAGAGGCGTAGGACTAATTGTTGTATTATAGACTGTGCTAAATGTTTTGATGTACGTTTCTCTATGTTGTAGGCCTATAGATAGTGGTGTTAATTAAATGTGGCCTATTAAACAATTACCAGCATGTAAATACCAGTATCTTAAGTAGTACAGCATGGTTTGAAAGAGGGTGATTCGCCTCTTTGGACTTAACGATGGAGAGCAGGGAACCACAAAGAAATAATTAAAATCTTGACGGCTGGCGAAGATCGTCTACTCTGGCAAACGCCTTTTGCCTTCTCTGTAGCAAGACCCTGCAAAGGGATCAGTTAGCCTATATACATAGTGAACATTGGGTTGTCATGTAACTAATGGCCAGTTTGCTTCGACCACTTCTGATTGATTCGATAAAAGAGTTTATGCGACCTTATAGGCCAGGCCTACCGATCGCAGATTCGAGTTCATTGAAAACAGAAATTCGATCTGGCGATGTTCAGAAACGATATTATTTTCGAAAAGCATTGAACTGACAAATTGCGGTGACTGCAATGCCATTAGAGTCATTCTACCCAGGCCTATCTCTAATTTCAATTGCGTTTATTTCATGATTTGGAGTAGATTACCCTCTTTTGCTTTAGAATCTCGCAGATCTTTTCTCGCTTGCCACAAACAATTCTCGATAATTAATTCTTCTTTGACCAAATCCTGTGACTTGGTCTCTCTGTCGATTCTTGATCGAACTCTTTCGTAATTCTCACCGTTATTCGATTAAAGGTCGAACGTTTATTTCCTTCCTCTGTAGTTTTAGCTGTCAGATCAGATCGTTCACTCGGTCGAAACTATTAGTGAACCTTGTGGAAAGTCAAGTTTGTTTGGAACCACATGTATATAATTTATGTGTGTTCAACTTTCATTGCATAATTTTAAGATCAATCGTCCTAGTCACCAGTGGCGGCGCTGCCATGATAGTTCGCGGCAGGTAATTTGACCTGCCTATTTTACTTTTGACCTGCCTGATGACTCGCGACAAATTCTTTGGAATTTTTAATAAACTGATTTCTTCAACCTGCTGAATAGGCTTAACTCCCACGACCCTGTCGTGACCTGCTAAATTGCTACTGCTGCACCGCCACTGCTAGTCTCGTTGAAAGTAAGACATTCTTCGCATCTAGATATTTCATGCAATGACTTTGCAGTGGCGTAGACAAGGGGGTTTCGGGGGTTAAACCCCCACTGGCCTAGGAAACAAGTTTTTTTAAAGGTTATTTATCCACTTAAATAAGGAAAACAAAACAATTGCTTGTAGCAACAACTGTTTTTCTTACTTTATTTCCTTTGTTACTTTATTCCCTTTTAATTTAATGTAATACTGTTGGATTGGTGTCAGAAAGGGCATCCGGCCAGGTAAAAAAAACAACCCCCATCATAAATTCCTGGCTACCATAGGCGGAGACCTGGGCCGAGAATTGGGGGGGACGGAAAGACGCGAGATTTTCCGAAAAATTTCTGACGACCGGCGAAATCTCGGAAAAAATTTCTATTTTCGATTTTCGCCGCCAAAAAAGTTGATGACCTTTTTTTTTTTTTTTTTTTTTTTTTTGGTCATCCGCCCAAATCTCGACGAAATTTTTCTAATTTCGCCGCCAAAAAAGTTGATGACCTTTTTTTTTTTTTAGTCATCCGGCCAAAATCTTGCACAAAATTTTTTTCCGCCGCCAAAAAAAGGCTTGGCACTCAAACATTGGGGGGGACAAATGCATGGGCCGTCCCCCCCAACACTTTTATTGGGGGGACCGTCCCCCCTGTCCCCCCTAGGTCTCCGCCCATGCTGGCTACGCCAATGTGACTGTGTGCTAGTACAATGACAGCATTTTAATTCTCATTGGCGATGCCAAACAGGCCCTAATTCAAATTAAAAGAACAGTCTTACATTCCTCGCATAGTTATTATAAACATGGATGCGTCAATGACCACGACTGTTGTATAAAAAGTAGTGGGCCAAAGTAGTGGGCTCTAGGTGAGCACTACAGAAACATTGGGCATGCGTCGACCGGCTTTTAAATAGTCTATAATTCCAATATAGGTTTACAAACCAACTTTGATATGCTAAGAAGTTACAGTGGTATTTACATGCCCTTACACACGTAGGCTATGTACACACGTTGGATTATGATACGGGGCAGAGATGGAGTGATTATATAGCCTAAAGGCGTTATATCAAGTTTATATACTGATTAATTGATAAACTCAATGGATAAAAATTAGAGCCAGCAGAATAGGAAAACTCGCTGTCTATGGCCCGAACGAAACGTTCTCGATTTATGGAAAATGAGACTTTTGCCTTGTATCTGAGACTTTTGCCTTGTATCTGAGACTTTTCCCTGTATCTTAGACTTTTCCTTGTATCTGAGACTTTTCCTTGTATCTTAGACTTTTTCCTTGTATCTCGACCTGGACTATTTTAAATGCCAACGACCTCTCTCTTTTCCTTCCCATTCCAGTGTTGACCTGCATGGATGGTAGTGTTCTATTATCAAATATGGAGCCTACTGCCAAAGCGCTTTGGAGTGACTCTGGTCAGTAATAAACTAATAACTTCAATTTCCAATCACAGACCGTAGCCTGCTCTCCTCTCCGCTCTCACTTCAATTATGCTAGGCTGCTAGCTCTGTGTTGGCAGGCATATCACGGCAAACGAAGACAATTACAGGCTTCAACGCTTCAAGAACTCTCTGCGCGTCTATAGTTCTGCGTGTTCCCCCTCATTCAAACTTTTGAACTCTATAGCGACTTCCTGCAGAATGTTTTCGTCAGCAGGTCACAAGGCCTGCATTGAGACACTGAAAGAAACAGACTGCAACGAGAGAGAGAGAGAGAGAGAAAGAGAGAGAGAGAGAGAGTGAGTGAGTGAGTGAGTGAGAGAAAGAGACACGAACACACAGACAGAGAGAGGCAGATAGAGAGAGGCAGACAGAGAGAGGCAGACAGAGAGAGACAGCGCAGATATAATAAATTATTTCAAGCATTCCTTAGCGCAATGGAGCATAGTGATAATTGTAAAAGCAAGGCAGGAGACATGGTTTAACACTTCAGTAAATGTACACTGCCCATTATTTGATTTTTTATTTCCTAACTGCAATGGTATCATTTTAAGCTGTCGTCTTAGTAAAATTGCTTATTTTTCAATGCTGATTGTGGTGAAGACTTCCATGTCCCACATAATTGCTTACAATGTTTTTAGCGTGAGCATTGCACGCTAAAAACATAGCGGTAGCATTTTAGACTTCCATCGTAACTATATTGATCATTATGGATAAACAGTGGATAACACTATAGAAATTACCCTCCTGGCCCTGTCTCTACCCTAATATAAGGCCTACATGTAGGCCTACGTCATACTTGTAATTTATAGAATAACAAATTTTTCCTACAATTATTTTGTCGTTTGTCTACAAATTTTCGGAAAAAATTCTTTTTCCCGCATGTGTGGGGCCCCTAAAGGCTAAAGTGTGGAACCCCTGTTCGGCCGAACATGTTGAACATGCCTTAATCCGGCCCTGTTCACTCGGAATAGTCTCCGAGGTTCAAGGCCGTAGCTAGGGGGTGTTTTGGGTTTTGAACACCCCCTCCCCAAATGGAATAATAGGGTATACGTTTACTAACACATGATATAAAGACTAAGGGGATTTAATTTTGAAGCACGTACTTACTTTTGTGTGACATTCTGCAATAGAACAGAATCAGATCATCTGATCATGGTGATAATTATTAATTTATTATGGAGGCTGCTGAGGTTAGCTTATACTTAATAATGTTATTAGCTGAGTGTTTACATTGGAAGATTTGGGAACATTCATGAATCCAAACAAGCATTTCTAGATGCATGGCGGCAGAGGATTAATGCAGGTAGGCCTAATGCTATTAAGAAAAAGGCGGTGGAACTACTAAAAAATTAAAGAAACGTCAAGAGACAAGGTATAGATGATCTACATCGTAAATGTTTACATAAAGTGAGGGAAAAATTGGAGAAGTATTAGCAGAGATATCTAGCAAATCAATGCAAACTGGAATGTAGCAATTGAATGAATAGATGGCTTCATTTAATATAGCGCCATTGTTTAGAAAGGGAATCAGAAGCCAACCATGCAGGCCTAACTATTGACCAGTCAGTTTTTAAAACCGATGTTGCGTGTAGGGTCATGAAGAATTTAACGGTCAAGGACAATTTGGTGGACCGCTTAAAAATGAGTATAACGTTGTTATTAAGGACAGGCAACAAGGATTTGATAGATTTCACTCATCTTTGTAAAATCTGTTATCTTTGAAACTTTTTTAGTATCTGCGTGTATTGTATTGTATTGTATAAAAACACTTATAAAGCGCCTCTACTAGGGTGAACCGTTCAGAGGCGCTCCCAGTGCGCAAGGCCACGAGAGAAAAAATAGGTTTTAAGAAAAGAAAATGAGGAGGAGGGATTACCTGTCAGAAGTTGAGATCGAATAGAAGGAGAGAGCGTATTCCAAAGAGAGGGGCCAATTGATGTAAAGGAACGGGACTGAGCCATAGCCGTTCTAGTAGGAGGTACTAGAAGTTCAAATCTGTTTAAAGAGCGGAGTGGACGATGTGAGGAGGCTGAAACTGGCCTGCGAATTCCATTGGTTAGATATTTTGGAGCAAGACCCCGTTGTGCTTTAGAGACCAAAATGAGAATTTTGAACTTAATGCGTGCAGTTAGAGGAAGCCAATGGAGCTGCTCAAACATAAAAGTAGAGATATGAGAGTAGCGTGGAAGGCGTGCAATTAATCTGGCGGCCGCATTAAGGACCGACTGCAAAGGTGAGAGTCGAACCTTGGGAAGACCAATTAGAAGAGAATTACAGTAGTCAATTCTGGAGCAAATGAAAGCATGGACCAAAGTGGTAAAAACAGAAAGCGAAACAGAACGCCGAACTGCCCTTAGACGCCTTAAATGAAAATATGAGGATCGTGTAAGATTAGATATATGGTCTTTAAATGAAAGGGAACTATCTAGAGTAACACCCAGATCACGAACAGTTGAGGAAAAGGTATAGTGAGGAAATAGTTCAGAGAGGAGAACAAAATCAATTTTCAAAAGCTGCTGAGGTGTGCCGAACCAAATAAACTGTTTTGGAGGCATTAAGAGAGAGACGATTTGATGACATCCAGGAGTGTAGGGAATGTGAGAGAGACTGGATGCGTTCAACTAAAAGTAGCTGGGATGAAGGAGACCCATGGACATATGCTTGCACATCATCTGCAAAGAGATGACTGTCATGAGTTACCTTTAATGGTGAGTTAGGCCCTAGCCTATTACGGACCAAGGTGTTTAAGACTATTATCAAAGTACTAGACTATAGAACAAAGCACAAAACTCGTTTAGAAATTATTAAGGTAAAAAGACAACTGAAATTAAACTGAAAGATATAATACAATAGAGCAAATAATATCGTCGATAGACTAAATCTATAGCGCCCTAATCGATGGTCGTGCCCTCCCCCAGACCCCACCCAACAACTGGTCGATGACTCACGTTACCGTTCGCCTGGCGACAGTTTCTGTAGGTGTGAAGAAGTCCTACGGGTTTCACAGCGAAGGGCTTCTGTCGGCTCACTGGTCTGGTTCGGTTGCTCCGTTCTGAAGTCGACTTCGTCCGTTTCCTCGTTCCAGGATGGAAGAAGAACCCAGCGTCCAGAGTTGCAGTCCTGCTGGCGTTCCAGTCACGACCGCTGACCGCGTCTTGTAGAGGAGTGCCTTCCGGCACCGCCCACCTCCGGTCGTAGAAGTGGCGGAGAAGATGACTCCGTCCTCGTCTGATAGCACCGTAGCACCGTTGTGCTTCGTATTCTTCTGGCAGCACGGTTGTGCCCCGTAAACCCGCCTGGTAGCACCGTTGTGCCCCGTAAACCCGCCTGGTAGCACCGTTGTGCCCCGTAAACCCGCCTGGTAGCACCGTTGTGCTCCGTATTCGCCTTCCGACCACTGGACTCCGACGGTTGACTTCCGACGATTCACTTCCGACGATTGACTTCTGACGACTCACGACGATTGACGACGATTGACCCACGACGATTGACCACGATTGATCCCCAGACAGTCTGTACTCTTGCCTATATAGCCTATCCGCCTCCAGACAGATGACCTTTACCCCCGGCACACCTTCTTGGACCCAACGACCATCGACGACCATCGATACATTAATATATATAGCTATGTGGCACTAAGTATATATTATAATATTGTCACAATGTTCCTTTAAGCATATAATAATTATATAGGCCTAAGACATAGCACAACATAGATACAATTATATAAGCATACAATAATGGCCTAAAGATATTCACAAGGGCAACTCGTGACAATGGCCCCACACTTAAGAGAAAACTAACTTAGCTTTTCTTTACAACTAAATTAATAACGATTGCCCTGTCAATATCTAGGTTTACTCATCCTAGTTCCTATCAAGACCTACAGATGGCGGCTTAAGAAATCGGCTCCCACATTTTCAGACCCTTTTATGGAGCGTATAGTAAAACAATAAGGCTGCAAAATTAAAGCCCAGCGCATTAATCTCCCATTCACTGGATTGGCTCTTTGAATATGGATCAGAGGTTGGTGATCCGTCTCTAGCCAGAAGTGTTTTCCAAACAAGTACACCTGGAACTTCTGTAGCGCCCATACTATTGCAAGTCCTTCTCTCTCAATCGTTGAGTATCGGGTTTCTCTTGGTAGAAACTTTCTACTAGCGTATGCAATGGGATGCTTAACGCCATCTACTTCCTGTAGTAAAACAGCGCCTGCCCCATAATTCGAAGCGTCCGTCTGCAAAATGAACTCTGCGCTCCAGTCCGGCAATCTCAGGATTGGATAATTCATCAGATGCTGCTTTAGCTCCTGGAAAGCTAATTCTTGCGCGTCACCCCAGCTGACTTTGTTCGGCTGATTCTTCCTCGTCAGATCAGTTAGCGGAGCGGCGATGCTGGCAAAGTTCGGAATGAACTTTTGGTAATATCCAAGTAGTCCCAAATACGAGCGAATCTGTTTCTTGGTTTCTGGTCGTGAAGCTTCTGCGATTTTCTCTATTTTCTCTGCTTTTGGCTGAATCATTCCATCACTTATCTTATGTCCTAAGAAGTCGATGCCCTGTTCTCCAATTTGACATTTAGTTGGTCTAAGTGTTAGACCGGCCCTTCGTACTCTTGTAAAGAAGTCCTTAAGAGAACTCAGATGATCTGGCCATCCCACAGTGTGGCATAGGACATCATCAAGATAGTTGTCCAGATTTTTACTTTGATCCAAGAGCTTTCGCATGGCTCTAGAAAACGTTGAAGGCGCCGTTACCAAACCAAATGGCATAGTGACAAATCGATAGAGTCCACGGTGCGTTATGAACGACGTGCAGTCCCTGGATTCTGGTTCGACTTCGATTCCCCAGTAACCTTTTGAAAGATCAAACTTTGAGAAGAAATTGTTGCCTGCTAACTTGGCAAAAATCTCATCGGCCTGTGGCATCGGCTCAGCGTCAAACACCGTGATTCGATTCAAGTCCCTGAAGTCCACACAAGGACGATTGGATCCGTCTGACTTTCTTACTAGCAACACAGGAGAGGCATATGCTGCTGTGGAAGGTTCAATTACTCCTAACCTGATCATGTCATCGATTTCATTGTCCAACTCTTGCCTCATAGCATAAGGCACAGGATATGGTCTCTTCCGCACTGGAACCTTCGACGTTAGCTGTATGCGATGTCTAACTAGGTTGGTCCTTCCTGGCACATCACTGAAGATGTCTTGGAATGCTTCCAAGAGGTTTTCGACCTCCTTCTTCTGATCTGTTGACAGATCAGGGCTTATCTCCACATCTCTGTAAGTTTCTCTTTGCAGATTGCTAAAGAGTGGCAGATTTCCTTCCCCTGTCATCCTCTTCTCTGCATCAGACAATTCTTCGACGACAACAGCTGCTCCTACAGCTTGAGTTTCGTCGTTCACGGCTTCCTCGCTCGATCTAATCTCGCTCTCTGTTTGACGCTCATAATAGCGTTTCAGCATGTTCGCATGGAACGTCTTTGTTCGGTGAGGAAACTGGATTACATAATCAGCTTCTCCAAACCGTTTCAGTACTTGAAATGGACCTTTCCATTGCATCTGCAGTTTGTTGCTTTCTGTAGGCAACAGTAGCAGTACTTTGTCACCTGCATCAAACTTTCGAGGCTTTGCATGCTTGTCAAAATTTCGCTTATATTTATCAGCGGCTCTTTGAAGATTTTCTTGGGCCAAATGACAAGTCTCTTGAAGACGATTCCTCAGATCGACAACCTACTCATAAGTCGTTTTCGCCTCTGGTTCAGCAATGTCTTTAGTCCACAGTTCTTTCAAGATAGCCATGGACCCTCGCACATGCCTTCCGTAAATCATCTCAAATGGACTGAATCCCGTACTTTCATTACTGACCTCACGATATGCGAACATCAATGGATCTAAGTATCGATCCCAATCTTTCACTTTCTCTGCACACATCTTCCGAAGCATTTGTTTAATGACTCCGTTATATCGTTCAACCAATCCACAGTTCTGACTGTGATATGGAGTGCTGAATAGTTGCTTTATCGACAGAAGTCGACCTACTTCCTTCATCATTGCTCCTGTGAACTGTGATCCATTATCACTCAGCAACTCCAATGGAGCACCCATCCTTGAAAAGATGCTAAGCAATGCTTCTGCAACAGAACACGTGTCAATTTGCTTAAGCGCGATACACTCAGGATAGCGGCTTGCACAATCCACCAATGTTAAGATGTATCGGTGTCCTCGCTCCGAGCATGGAAGTGGTCCAATCAAGTCGACCACGCATCTCTTAAAGACCGTGTCGATTATCGGCATTTTAATCAACGGCACTTTCTGAACTCGCCCCTTCGGCAAGGTTCTTTGACAAATGTCGCAGGATTGACAGTACCTTCCAATATCACTGTAGCATCCTGGCCAAAAGAATTGCGATAGAATTCTCTCTTGAGTTTTGTGAATGCCCAAGTGTCCTCCAAGAATTGAGCTATGGGCTATTTCCATTACTCTGGTTCTCAACTTAGATGGAATTACCAGCTGCTTCACTTCATCGCCGAAGTTATGATGTGGTGATCGAAACTTGCGGTACAGCAACCCTCGTTCCACATCAAAGCGTACGATGCGATCGACATCGTTCTTGACAGGCGTTTCTTTCTGTGTAGAATATTCCCAGCATTTCTTCAATGAACTGTCTTCAGCCTGCTCCTTCTTCAGCGTTTCCAATGTGACTTCATTCTGAAATTCTGGGACTCTTAACTGCTTTGGCAATGCTTTCGCTTTCTCTTTCATATTTCGAGTCTCCACGGCTGACGTCACATTTAACTGCTCTTCGGCACTCATCTCATCTTTCCCTGCGTCAATTAACAAGACTAGTCTTGTTCATGCACTTCAGTGCTCTTGTCAAAGGATCTGGGCCGTAGTTCCGCTCCAGCTATATTTCCGATTACGAGGTCGTATAGTGTTTCCTTCATGCAGAGCGCTTTCACTTTTCCTGTGAAGTAGTCCGTTCTGACTTCAATGATAGCGGTTGGCACTTTCCTCATAGTTTTGTCAATCAGAATGCACAATTCATGCTTCCCAGTCATCTGATTCTTTTTCACCAGCTTCTTGGCTACAACAACTGACGAACATCCGGTGTCTCGAAGCACTTCGACCTGCTGATCACCTACATAACCTATCGTCGTTTTCATATCAGTTCCGTATTTTCCCGGTCTACTTGCTTCAGCTATGACGTGCGCTTTACAACCACATCTTAGTTCGACATCTTCACCATCCGAAAGATTTTTCAACGCCTGACCAGCGTTTTCATCACATCCTTCCTTGACCAGCGTCCTTTCTGGATCAGTAGAAGTTGCTGTCGTCCTATGCGTTTTCTTATCAACTGCAGAAGATGTTGGTTTATCCCTGTTTTCAGCTTTTTGTTTCTGTGCATTTCTAGGCTTCCAGGAAGTCTGCATTCCTGCTGCTTTCTGTGAAGTAGGCCTATTCATTCTAAATCGGCAAGAATTATAGGAATGTCCTGGCCGATTGCAGAAAAAACAAAGCCTATCAGTAGCCCCATTACGACTTTGGTCTTTCCTTCCAGTCCTCTCATTTTCCTTAGTGAAGTCTGGCTTGAGAAATTTTCTCTCTGTTCTTATTTCTTTTTCTGCGAAGTTCGACTGGTATGGCTGCTTTAGCCTTCCGTCGTGTGCCTCTGTGTAGGTCTCCGCTAATTTAGCTAGTTCCTGAAGATCTTTTGGCGCTCTTTCTCTCAAGAAAAGCGACAATTCTTTGCTCACGACAGAGAGATACTGCTCCTTTACCAGCAAACTCTTCAGTCCTTCAAAGTCTTGAGTGACTTTGGCGAGCTCAATCCATCTCATCAAGTAGCTTTCTAACCTAGTTATGAATTGTTGAGGCGATTCACCCGTTTCCGGTCTAGAAGTATTAAACCGTTTGTGAAAGCCTTCCTCCGTCATTTGATATCTTTTCAGAAGAGCATCTTTCAATACGTCATAATCATCGTATTGTTCAGGCGGCATACGCGCATACACTTCTAAAGCGCGTCCCTTCAAAAGCGCGGCTAAATAAACTGCCCATTCTTGCTTTTTCCATTTTCGAATAGACGCATATTTCTCAAATCTTCTCAGATAAGCGTCCATATTATCTTTGCCATCCTCAAATGGAGGCAGCTTTGGTCCCTTCCTCGCATTGACTGTCCAATCCGAGGTCCGCTCCTCTTCCTCATCCTCTTCACCATCCTCTTCCGATGCTGCGTTTTCACTCACGCTTCTGATGCTACCCGGCCGCATAGCTTTCCCTTCGAGCTTAGCTTTTTCCAAAGCCATGGATTGCTCATGCTGCTCCTTTTGCATTTCCAATGCCTGCTCGTGCGCCTCTGTCTTCATCTTTCTCTCTAATTCTAATTTTCTCATTGTGCATTCATCGGCTTCGGCTTTTGCTTGTCTCTCAAAATCCAGCTTCTTCATTGCATTTTCTTCGGCGTCGGCTTTAGCCTGTCTTTCCAAATCAAACTTCTGTCGCTCCATCTCAAACTTTTTGAGTGCGTTTTCTTCGGCTACGGCTTTAGCCTGTTGCTCCATATCCAACTTCTTGAGTGCGTTTTGTTCTGCTTCTGCTTTAGCCTGTCGCTCCATCTCAAACTTGCGCAGTTCTCTGTCAGCTGCTCTCTCTTCTCGGTCAAGAATCCGTTTCTGTCGCGCTTCCTCATCAGCTGTGTGCTTTTCCACAAACTGAAGAAGCTCAGGCCCTTTCAAGCCACTCCTTTCGGCAAGTGCTATCAATTGCTCCATGTCGAGAAATAATTAGCAGACTGGGCTAAACTGAAACAGAATATCCCCTCAGCGACAAATGCTAGTCTATTCAGTCTAGATAATTATCTTAGACCCCACTATAGGCGACGCTAAAAGAAGTATGTCTTTAAACAATCCCTCTGGCCTATTTTATGCAGCGTACAACACCTACCCTATCCTAGCATAAACAATATTTAGCAATGCTTCAATGCGTTTAGCTAAATCGTCTATCAGTGCCTAAATCCCCGTCTAATTCTATCGAGACAATGAAAGCTATGATATACTAATACCCCGACACTAGCCTAAACAAACTCAACCATCCCACCTACGCTGCCACCACATTGTCATGAGTTACCTTTAATGGTGAGTTAGGCCCTAGCCTATTACGGACCAAGGTGTTTAAGACTATTATCAAAGTACTAGACTATAGAACAAAGCACAAAACTCGTTTAGAAATTATTAAGGTAAAAAGACAACTGAAATTAAACTGAAAGATATAATACAATAGAGCAAATAATATCGTCGATAGACTAAATCTATAGCGCCCTAATCGATGGTCGTGCCCTCCCCCAGACCCCACCCAACAACTGGTCGATGACTCACGTTACCGTTCGCCTGGCGACAGTTTCTGTAGGTGTGAAGAAGTCCTACGGGTTTCACAGCGAAGGGCTTCTGTCGGCTCACTGGTCTGGTTCGGTTGCTCCGTTCTGAAGTCGACTTCGTCCGTTTCCTCGTTCCAGGATGGAAGAAGAACCCAGCGTCCAGAGTTGCAGTCCTGCTGGCGTTCCAGTCACGACCGCTGACCGCGTCTTGTAGAGGAGTGCCTTCCGGCACCGCCCACCTCCGGTCGTAGAAGTGGCGGAGAAGATGACTCCGTCCTCGTCTGATAGCACCGTAGCACCGTTGTGCTTCGTATTCTTCTGGCAGCACGGTTGTGCCCCGTAAACCCGCCTGGTAGCACCGTTGTGCCCCGTAAACCCGCCTGGTAGCACCGTTGTGCCCCGTAAACCCGCCTGGTAGCACCGTTGTGCTCCGTATTCGCCTTCCGACCACTGGACTCCGACGGTTGACTTCCGACGATTCACTTCCGACGATTGACTTCTGACGACTCACGACGATTGACGACGATTGACCCACGACGATTGACCACGATTGATCCCCAGACAGTCTGTACTCTTGCCTATATAGCCTATCCGCCTCCAGACAGATGACCTTTACCCCCGGCACACCTTCTTGGACCCAACGACCATCGACGACCATCGATATATTAATATATATAGCTATGTGGCACTAAGTATATATTATAATATTGTCACAATGTTCCTTTAAGCATATAATAATTATATAGGCCTAAGACATAGCACAACATAGATACAATTATATAAGCATACAATAATGGCCTAAAGATATTCACAAGGGCAACTCGTGACAATGACCGGCGTGTGTACTGTGTTCTAATCCTGCACGTTTGCAACTTTTTGGCCAGCTGTTATGTGGTACTTTGTCGAATACCTTGACAAAATCTAGGTAAATTAATTACATCTAGGCTACAGGTTTCCGTCATCATCCTCTCATAGACTTCTAACCACTTTGAGCCAGTGTTATGTTATGTTAATACAATACAGTCAATTAGTATATTATCGAGTTTTCTACAGCGCACCATCAAGGTAATCTACTCAGATGCGCCAGTGGCGGTGCTAGGGGGGGGCTAAGCCCCCCTAAAAAAGGCCATCCATTTTTTCCCCATGTAAAAATAAAAATTTTGGACGATTTACCCCCTTTAGCCCCCCAAAACTGAAATCCTGGCGCCGCCACTGAGATGCGCTCCCAGTCCAACAGCGGCAAAATAACGCAGTTTTGTTTAATGAGAAAGGAACATAGTGGTGTGACCTCTTTAAGCACAAGGTGAAGCGCAAAAGTGAACCTGTTCCAGGTTCTAGAACCTGTAGAGAAAGAGCGCTGCTGCATTATAGCCGTCCGGCTGTCCGAGTACCATTGTACCATTTGCAAGTTGAGCTCTGGAATGGTATAAGTTGGCTACTAATCCAACTGTATTACAGTGTGTAAAGTATCAGCCGCCCAGACCCCGCTATTAGAGCTCACGACGCTTCTCCAGACCCCATAGTCAGTTCATTCGGTTGCTTGTCGGCTTGCTCAAGGTCGAGTAAATACCCCCCCCAACAACAACAACAAAATCCTGGTTCGGCCTCTCGCCGATGTTGACGTTATTCCAGTCCAGAAAGACTCCGTTTGAGAAGACAAATAAAATATAAAGATCGTGACACCAGCCAAAGACAAGACCAAGAAACGTGTGCCCTAGCCTATAGGCCTGCTAACTACAAACAACATAATATTATTTCAACCAGATAATTGATCATCGTATAGTCCTACCTTCGCTGCCTCGTTCTATGAAGCCATGTCGGGAAAAGAATCCACATCCGAACTTCCAGGTGGAACTTCTTTTCAGAAAGCAAATAAGCTATGCAAATAATAATTATTTCTGAGCTACGCCGTTAGAGTCAACATCGCTCTTTTCGTTGGTGAAAACTCGATTCGCCAGCGAAAACTTCACTATGTAGGTTCCCCTGATGTTTCTAAATTCTGCCGTTATCAAAGTGTCAAAAGTTTAGCCTACGTATCGCTGGCTGTTGAGTTCTCTGACGATGGAACTGGACATTCAAAACAAAGTTGTGGTGAGGATCCTTTAGCCAACGAGAGCCTAATAATTGATCTTTTTTCTGTTCAACTTTTACTTCCTCTTTTGGCGACCTGTAGACCTATAGGCCCTACGATAATAGTTAGGTGAACAGGCCTACTCTTTCATGATCTTACACACGCATATGTATAGCCTATAATTATCATGTTCATTCCTAATGTATAATATTGTACATGCTGATTTACCTATCCTAGGCTGTTGTGTCGCTCGATAGGCCTAGACCCTCATATGACTCCAACCTGAGTAGCCCAGAGAAGTATTGAAGGCCTATGCAAGGACTATAAATAGGCCTAGGCCATATCGAGACTATAGAAGCCAGCGATGGCTAGCAGTTTTATAAGGAGTTCTTTATTCACGGCCATAATCTGACGCACTAAATAGCAGCTTTTTGAGCTGCCTTGCCAAGTAGGTCCGCCTTATAGTGCACATGCACACGCTCATATAAACTGTTTAGGCGTTAGGGTAAATTATTTGCATCACATCATAATCAGTATAGCATAACACAACTTCTAGATAGGCTATACACAATGTTACACATGCGATTAACGATCAATCATCGGCAGATAATACAACTGATTTACAGAATTACAGAAGTTATTGTTATAACAATTATCAATTATCATCATGTATCCTTATTACAGGAAAGCAGTCTAAATTTAGACTACGGTAAAACCAAAAGAAATCCCATTGCGCAACCTTCGTTTTGTTGTCATGTATTTTATTCCCCGATTTGCGTGTTTTAAATGTCGCTTATAGCCTACGCATGCCTATAATTAGGCAGAAACAATGATTGGTTCGTGCAAAACAGATGCTGTGTGACGTCAGGCGGATAAGCTTACTTTTTATATTCATGTATATTTAACGCAAGTAGACATTTAGTGCTTAGGCTAAATTAGAAAAAGAAGAGACAGAGAGAAAGAGATAGAGAGAGACAGACAGACAGGCAGACAGACATAAAGAGATAGAGAGAGAGACAGAAAGAGATAGACAGACAGACAGAAACAGATATATAGAGAGACAGACAGACATAGACGGGGGTCACAGTAGATTTTCATGTATATTGCTTCACAAAATATATTGATTGTCTCTTTAAACGTAGGGCCTATGTACTACTTTTCTTCGCATCTGTCTGTCTGTCTCTCCCTCTGCCTCTCTGTCTCTGTCTAGCTCTCCTTGTCTGTGTATCGATCTGCCTGTTTATCTGTCTCTCTCTCTGCATGCATGTCTCTCCATTTGCCTCTGTCTCTCTGTCTCTCTATCACTCTGTCTGCCTGTCTCTCTGTTTTTCTCTCTCTCTGTTTTGTCTGTCTGTTTCTCCTTCCCTCTCTCTCAGCATACATTAGTTCTGCATATAGAGACAGACCTACAGACAGACATTGTCAGGGCTGTTACTAAGGAATTTCTAGAACTGCACAACTCCTTCTTCCCCTTCCCATCCTCCATCGTAAATTACTTCCAATCGGATGATGATGACTTTTTTGCTAGTTTTAACTGCACAGAACTTGTGACAGAAGTGCTTAAATACAACTGCACAAGTCCATTTAGAACTGCACATTTTGTGTACAACTCAACTGCGCGTTATAAAAAGTCCTGGACATTGTGTTAAACTATTACGCTATATTTAAACTATTGAGCCTTGAAGATACACGCAGGAGAACAGACGGATACGTATACTGTATAGATTTGAATACACACACAGACAATCACAAACAGAACCGAGACATAGATGTATATAGACGGACATACAAAATGGAGAATTATATGCAATAAGTTGCTACGGAAACGAACACAAAATAAGTATATAGGCTACAGATTGTTCGGGTTTCTGTTTCGAAAGCAAAGACAGGCAAAAATAAATATATTATAGTTGACTGGAGCAATCGACAGAAATCAGATGTCCAGATAATTAAAGGAAATGCAGTTGTATATACATGTATATATAATATGCATGACATGTGTAACATTGTGTATACCTATATAATCTTATGAAGGATTCTACATTGTATTGCTATATTATAATTCCGAAAGTTTGTCCTTCCATATGTTCGTTTGTACGGATTTGGACTTTTCGTAACAAAAATAGGCTCTGAAATGAAACAGCGTCCGTTTACCAAAATTTTGCAATTGATTCTTACCCAAATTATAAGGTCAACGCAACTATTTTCAGCTTTTAATTCACTTTAAAACCAGAGTTATTGGCGTTTTAATCCTTACAGCAGCCATCTTGCCGTATAGATCTATTTAGCAAAGAAGCAACAGCCCGCACGACGTCATTCACGCCCAATAATAATTTCCGTTTATCAACAATCCGAAACCGGTTACAGTTTACAATTAGGTTATGCAACTGAAACAACTATACTAACAGAACAGACATACTGCAATAATTGTATTAGGCCACAGTCAGCACACACACCAGCCCCTCAGGGACGGGTCATGTTTAGCTTTTTGGGGAAGCGGGGTGGGTGGAGAGTTACCGATAACCCGAAATTTAGCGGTCAACGCTGCATGGGTACCCCAGAGGAGTAGTGTTGAAAACCCTAAATTTGCCGGGCAACGCCGGGTGACACATCTAGTAATATATATATGTATATGTGTATACATGTATATATATATTTATGTATATATGCATATAGGGCCTATGTATATGTGTACAATTGTATATAATGTATATTATGGCTTGCATATGGTTTTGTAGGGTCTAGGCCGCCAAGAATCTCTACAGTGTTTACACCTATCAAGTGAAACACTACAAGTTTACGTCGGATAGAAATTATATAAATTGCGCGTAAGCCAACATTATACATACATTCTTCCATAAAATCATAGATTACTCCATGGCAGGCATTAGTCTGAGTCTATAACCATGAATAAGGTGGTATGTACGTACTATGTCAGATTTTTTATGCATAAGAGTAAGGGTCCTAGCAGCACCTTCCCCCTCTCTCTCTCTCTGTGTCTGTCTGTCTCTCTCTCTCTCTCTGTCTGTCTGCCTCTCTCTCTGTCTGTCTGTCTGTCTGTCTGTCTGTCTCTGTCTCTGTCTCTGTCACTCTCTAGTCTGTTTATCTGTCTGTCTGTTTCTTTCTCTCTCTCAATCTGTCTTTATTTCCCTATTTCTGTCTGCCTGCCTATACACATACATGTATCTGTCTGTCTGTCTGTATCTGTCTCCGTCTCCTTGTCTTTCTCTTTCCTCGTCGTCCTTGCTGTAGACTGCGTCTGATAAATAGACCGACGTCGCCCACTGCATACATTGAAAGCAATTGCGCAATGCGCAGTCAACCCGGAAGGGAATTTGACCATCAATGTGTGTTTGATGTATACGGAGAAATGTAGGCCTACGCACAATGTCACACGTGCCCACACTAGGCTCATGCGTATAATAGCCACAACACTACTACTACTACTACTAATAATAATAATAATAATAATAATAATAACAATAATAATAATAATAGTAATTATTATATTAACAATAATAATATTAATAATAATAGTAATAATTATATTAACAATAATAATAATTAGTATTTTTAAAATAATAATAACAGCCATAATTATATGTAATTTGTTTCTTACAGCTCGAGGAATATTTTTACCTCGGGTGGTTAAAATAATAACAATAACAACAATAATTTATTGTAATAGCAATGACAATAGAGATAATAATAATTATTGCTATTATTACTGTCATTGTTATCGTTGTTGTTGTTGCTGCTGTTTGCTGTTGTTGTTGTTGTTGTTGTTGTTGCACCCGAGAGATATGATTCTTAAAGTTCTGAATATTAGGCCTATGTCAAATTTGTCTATAAATAATAGGTACAATAAAGTCGCATCTATGGGACTGCTCCAGCTCACCAAGTTCCGGTGTCACGTGATATTCTAACCCCTGAAAGCTATCCGGGGGATGGATTAATCTATCCCCCCGGATGGAATTAACCGGTCTAGACTATCCGGGGGGGATAAACCATTCTTTTCCCTTCTTTGAAAAATGCGTATAGTCTAATTGAAAATTTTATCCTCTAACCAAAATTTAAAGTGACTCTAATTGTTTTAAGTGTCCTAAGCAATGTTCAGAGAAAGGCAACTCGAATTTATTTAGTGACTTTGAGTGTTCTTAAGCGTTGTAAATGTTCTAAGTGCTCTGAAACCAAAGCAAACAATATTATCTAGTAGGAATAAACACACCTGTTAGTGTCATTGTTCAAAACAAAGCAGATGAAAATTAATTTGCAAAAATAAATACACGCGGAAGTGGCCTTTTTCCACTTTTCTTCATTTGGTGGAATACGATTAATACGGGGTATACTCTATTTCGTGACACCGGCTGATCAAAAGTGCCACAAAAGAACAAAAGCGTTGACGCGGTGAATTCTCCAGAGAAAATTGAATAAGGCTAATGTCAGTCGCAGGTGGATATATTCACATTCAGAAAACCATTGCAGTGAATGAAAAAGTAAATTTCGGTTCGAGAGACTAAGACAAAGTCTTGCAACCAAATTAAATTAATTTTCGTTAAGGTGAGGTCATGTATCAATGTCTTATAGGCAATTTTGAATTCCGGGTTGAGTTTAGAAAGAGTTTCATAGCCTACGTATGCCAATTTTTCCCTAACAATTTGGACGGCGGTCTGACAGTGAACAAAATTTAAATTTAAATTTTAATGGAGACCATGACGCCTTGAATTTGAAGATCCTCTTACTGTTTGAATGAGGCTCCATAAAAAGGGCATGACAATAGTTTGTTCTTCAGATTTCAGCAGTCAACCCTGAGAATTTGATTGTAGGTCTTGAGTCAAAATAGGTCTTTCTTTGTATAGATAAAAAATAAATATAAAAAATGACCAGTAGGCTATGTTAGGCCTAAACTCTTTTCTATCATACGAATAGAAAAAATTTAAAAATCCTATTCATCTTATCTATTATCCAGTCTATAATGAAATGAGCACTGCAACGTGTAATCAATTTTATGAGCATTTCATGCTACGTGCGTTGACTACTTTTATTGAAGTGTGAACTTCCGTTCTTCCAGTTCGCACCATAAGCGTGGCATAAATTGTCTGGGTAATAGGACAGCAGACACCTTCAGCCGACAGTAGATCGATCGTCCTGACTGCTTATATAACGCAACCAATTGATCGAAGTAAAAGGACAAAGGTTACTCTTGTCACATAAACTTCTTTA
The DNA here is from genome assembly GCA_949752735.1 of Lumbricus terrestris. Lineage (NCBI taxonomy): Eukaryota > Metazoa > Annelida > Clitellata > Crassiclitellata > Lumbricidae > Lumbricus > Lumbricus terrestris. The sequence continues at coordinate 49,271,828 of OX457038.1, read as the reverse complement.
CATTCACACGACGGTCGATGGATTATGTTACGTTAAGCATGTTTTCTTTTCCATTATTCCTTCAAACAGTCCATTCATTCAATACATCAATCGATCATTAAATTTTATTCATTCATTCATCAGTGTATCAAATTCCACCAGTGTATCAAATTCCTTTTTCCATTTCAAAAATTTATTCTTGCTTCTCTCTTTCTCTCCTCTCCATCGTTCCTTACTTTCTTTTATTTGTTGCGTCAATCCAGCATATCATTATTCCAGCTTATCTTCCTTCTCTTTTTCCATTCTTTCCTTCATCCACTCATTCTTTTTCCTTCCTTTCTATATATTTTCATTTTCGCTTTCACCTTCATGCTCATCTGGACATCTTCACACCATCTATCGCTCCTTCCTGTTTTATTTCCTTATTTTCTTCATTCCTCATAAGTGATTATGTTTTCCATCCTGCCGTCCCTCCCCTCCCTCTCTCCTTCTCTCCCTCTCTCCCTCCCTCTCTCCCTCCATCTCTACATCCTTCCCTTCTTTCTTCCTTTCTTCCTTTCTTTCTTTCCTTCCTTTCTTCCTTCCCTCCTTCCTTCCTTCCTATCATGTCTCCATTCCCCCTTTCATCCTTCTCGCTTTCTCTTCTTCAGGTTTCTTAGTTTTTCTCTTCTTCATATTTACCTCCACCTCCAGCATTCCTTCCCCCCCATGGCCCACGCCCTTCTTTCTTCTCAGCCTTCCTCTCTGCTGCCCATGCCTATAGCTTCAAAATCTTCCTTCCTTTTCCAAATTCTATTCTCCATTAATTCCTCCCGTTCTTATTTCTTCCTATCTTGTTTCCCGTTTACCATCCTTCCTTCCCTTCTTCTATCCTTCCCCTTCTCCCGCCTACATACCCTTCTTCCCTCTCTGGCGTTTTCCCTCCATGCCCATAAACCGTCCGATTCTAATCAGTGATCATGGCGCCGTGTCTTCTTCTTCGTTCATTGATTTTGCGCCAGACCCCCAGACGACGAGACCAAGCGCAGCGTCGATGAGCCGCCCGTAAATGGACGGACGGAGAGGCGCTCAGCCAGCCTTCGCTCCCTCTCTCCCTCCTTCTCTCTGCGGGCAGACAGCGCCTGAGCGGCGGCGGCGGCGGCGGCGCCGGGGGCGGCCATCGGAGGCAGGCAGCCAGGCGTCGAGGTTGGGCAGTTAGACGCGGCGGCGCATGGACGTTACCTGCGCTGCTGCTGTTGTTGTACTGGACACGAATTATCGATCTCTGGATTAGCATAAATTCCAGCGAACACGGCCACGCCTTCAGATCGATCGCGATCGACGGAGAGAAGTAGGAGAAGTAGGAGGAGGAAGAAGTGGAGGAGGAAGGACGGAAGCAGCGGTGGATGAGACCAAGTGTATCCAGGAGGAGAAGGAGGAGAAGCAAGTCCTTCGGCGCCGTCAGTCAGACTCTGTTGTCATAGAAGGAATATCGTTGTAGAAGCAGGGTAAAGGCTGTAAGAACAGGGTAAGTCTGCAAACATCCTTTGTTTCACGCTAATGTTTGCAAAGTACCATTGTTGTCCGCCGCTATGGTTGACCAACCTCACCTGTCTCTCTCGTGCGTTGTTTTCGCAATTGCAGCATCAAAATTTATACTGCGATCCAAGTCGTCGGAACCAGGTTATTCACAGGCGCTTAGTCAAAACGAAATTGATAGGCAGATGGGTAAAATCGGTTCAAGGTCAGGACCAAGGATCAGGCAGACATATAGTCAGATGTATATGGTGGATGGTGTGATCGAAGCATTTAATGTAGCGCCTCTATAGGAAATGTTTATGTTTATTGCTAATGTTTATAGTTAGTTGAATTGGCGAGGAAGGCAAGAAAAGAAGATCGCTTAGATTTGTGATTTGCGAAACAAGGGCAGTGTTTTCAGCTTTGAGTGGTTATCGAAATCCAGGAGAAAAATTTCATGGATAGAGGTGAGAATTTACTGCCTTCGTAGCATAGGTCTAATAATAATAATGTTTTCATGCACTTACTGAAAAATCCGGTTGAAAGACCGCAAACGGTTACAATGTAGACCTACAGTTATGCAATTGAAACAATTCACAAGAGCACAAATCACACATTCTAACACATTCTAGTAGAACAGACAGTAATGCAAGGGCGCTAATAGCAACCTACAAAGCACGTCTATCCTACGGGGATTTCTGGAATCGAACACGAGTCCTCTGATCTCCATGGGATGGTGTTATCCAATGCGACACCGCCCTCCGGCCCAATGGAGCAGATGTTTGCATAATTCTGGAAAGAATGCATTCCAGGAAAGCGGAACAGCTGTTGGAGTGGGGCGATTTGCACATTTCAGTGCCAAGGTGACCGAAGGGTGGAAAAGGAGGAGGAGGAGGAGGATGGGACTGAGTAACTTAGGAGAGTAGATGTAGGGAATTGAAACGCGTTCATTCACCCATTTTATTTAGATTTGCATTGTTTTGACTGGTCAACACAATGTCGTGGCATTGTCAATACCATGTACTTGGCATGAAATCAACTCCTCAAATATATAGTTGCTCGGGTGAAAGCCAATAGGCCTAGCTTGCTGCCTTGGGTACCACACCCTATGGCCGGACCTGGATGATGTGATCATTGGCGTCGCAGGCTGCTGAAATGTCAAGGAGGCAGAGACAAGAGCTATCCTGAAAGGAAAGTGGGTAGGCCCTATGGCTTGATTGAAACAAAGCTTGGCAAAAGCAGTCTCTGGTGTGGCGAGACAAAAGCCGAACAAATAATCATTAACGAGTGGGACGTGCTTAGAGCACGTTCTCGACATCCTTGAGTGTCGCGGAACCCAGTGGGGCAAACACTGAGTAGAGATCACGTGGTTTTAAGGCTGACATATATATATATATATAGGCTATATTATATGCTATGATATGCATATGCATGTAGCATGAAATAACAAGCTTCCAGAAGTGCCTGCCTTGTGCTGCCTGTCACGAAATAGAGTATCCCCGTATTAATTGTATCCCCCAAATTTGAAAAAGTCGACAAAACCGCTTCTGCATGCATTTTTTGGCAAATTAATTTTCATCTGCTTTGTTTTGAACAATGACACTAACAGGTATGTTTATTCCTACTAGATAATTTGGTTTGCCCTGTTTTTAGAGCACTTAAAACATTTAAAACACTTAAGAACACTCAGAGTCACTAAATAAATTCGAGTTGCCTTTATCTGAGCATTGCTTAGGACACTAAAAGCAATTAGTCACTTTAAATTTTGATTACAGCAGAATTTTTTTTATTATGCTCATTTTTCAAAAAGGGGATAGAATGGTTTATCCCCTCGGATAGTCTAGACCGGTTAATTCCATCCGGGGGATAGATTAATTCATCCCCCTGGATAGCTTTCAGGGTGGGAGACTCCGTTTCGTGTCACTGCCTTTCAATAAATGAAGCATTTTGTCTTGGCTTAAACAAACCACATTTGCAACTTTAAATTACGACCAGAGTCACGAAATAGAGTAAGCCTCTAATTATTATTTCCCCCGGGTGAATAGAGTGCTATATGCCTCGTGTTTTCCATCCCCCAGGATAGCTTTAAGGTGGATAGAATATCCCGTGACACCGGCGTATTATCCAAATGTATTTCCTGTTGAAATGAAAACCCTGCTACGAAACCCGTAACAACTAGAAGTATGCTGCTTGACTTGCTTCTTTAAGATTGCCTTGAAAAATTTCGTGAATTCATTTCGATGTACGTCTGAAAATTGACAGCATTTATATTTTTATATAATTTTTTCATTTCTGGTTTGCGCTTTCCATTGTAGTGACACTGCTTGCTCTGAATGTATTTTTAGACTGTCATGAAACCCGCTCGTTCAGTAGCCTATAGGCTATATGGCCATTTTTATAAAGTAATATTGTGATGGGCTTTTCTGAGTTATATAGGCTACTACAATAAGACCCTCAAGAAATGAAGTGCTATTATGTATACTCACATGAATGAAAGTCCATATTAAGGTTTTATCAAAGAGGAAGTGATCTGAACCAAAAGAACTGCCTGTGCTACAATTATATACATGTATCTCTGTTTAAAATTATATCCCTATTATGTATATATATTGTAAATAACTATATATATATTGTATATATATTGTATATATAGTAGCCTGTGCTACAATTATATGCATGTATCTCTGTAGAACCATGTGAATGTCACATATACACAGACCGTGTCAAACAAGGCATGCATGCATAAGAGGCGTCGACCCCATTATCGCCTGCATGCAAATATTACACGAACAAATGCCTTGACGAAGAAAAGGGAATTTTCTCGATATTTTATAAGTGGTTAGTACGCTGCATGGTCCGTCTATCGAGAGGGCGGGGGTCAAATTCCGATCAGGGCAAAAATTGGCTAAGAATTCGGTTCCCCTGCAGAGTCCATAGCAAACTCATCCATGATCAATGCAACGACCACACGGGGAACGGACATAAGCCCCCTGGACATTATCCCCCCATACTCTGTGGGTGTGAAGAAGAGACGGAGAGGGAGAGGAATGACTTCGTATACGACGAGGCTAAGAATAATTATGAAGTCGCTAACACTTCACAGTCATGACTGCATCATGGCTAGTTTAAGGAACTGCTCCTCTTGTTCTTGTTTTTCTTATTTTTGCTCACCTCTTACTTTTTCTTCTTGTTCTTGCTCCCATTCTTTTCCTTTTCTTCTTGATCCTGTTGTTTGCACTTCTTGGTTTTCAGTTTTCTTGTTCTTCTTGCGCCTCTTGTTCTTTCTGTTCTTGTTCGTCTTCGCAGCCTTCTACTTCTTATTCTAGCGCCTTAACTTGCATGAGACCAGAGCTACGCGCCGGCCGCGCCACGCCGCCGCCGCCGACAATTTGTGGTCGCCGCCGCCGCCGCTTTTTGGGTCGGCGCGCCGTCGCCGCCGCCGCCGAAAATTTATCGGCGCGCCGCCGATGCCACGTTGATTCTAAAAATATTGTTGCATCTTTTTCTTATCTATTTCGATTTTTGGTACACAGATTCTTGGCAACACAGATTTTGCGTCAATTCTATGGTACCAATGATGGTACCTATTCGTTTCGACTTTTGGAACAGTGCGATTGACGTTGAAACTTTTGTGGATTTTGTGATTCGATTTGAATTATGGCAGCAGCGAAGGTAAAAGGAACTCCAGGTAGACCTAAGTGAATTGCTCTGACGCGTGTGCGTTCTTGCCTGATAGTCCGACCGTACGCTATAGGATGGAACAGAACCGTCTAGGATACACGTTACTATCACGCTGCAAAGAGGTGATGCTCTGCAATTTTATGTAGGCGAATGGTTGCGTCTGCAGGCTTGTGATTCCCCATTGTCGGCCAGTAACTACCTAATTCAAATTTTTCTCACCAGTATCAAACTCACACTCTGTGCGTGACCTATATGATATTGGCAATTAAGCTTACGAACATTAATAGACCTGTCAATATGCACAATGGAGTAATGCTAGGCAATTGGCAAATATTTCCTATTTTGTGAGCAATTCGAGCAACATCTCACAAATGGGATTCGATTAGGAGAAGAAAGACATTTTCGCATAAAACAAGTGTAACTTATTGTGACTTGGCTTGTTTACATCGAAACACTTGAGCAATGATCATAGCAATTAGGTTTAAAGAATATGCTAAGAGTTTCGCGTGGAAGTTGTTTGGGGTATTGGCCGATAAATTAGGAAAGGTGGTGAATTCTGATCAAGTTTACTACTCAGTGTGCTTTTACACGGCAAAATTAAAGATCTACAAAAACCCTAAATCTGTTGACAAGATCGCATGTATTCATTCACGATTTTCTCGCAGACAGAAATTGCTACACATGATGCAATTATTCGACCGGTCAAAGAAATTTATTGTAATGAAGATATTAAAGCCCAAAGATTTTTTGGCATATCATAAGGCGGGTCAAGAGTAAAATCGACAGGTAGCGCCGCCACTGCGCAAGCTGTTCCTTGACTTCTATTAGTAGGTTACGTTAGCTGGAGGCCTGAACTTGAAAACGTTGCCATGTGGTTTTATAGTCAAGCCTTTGTAGAATTTTGTAATTGAACGTCTATTCTGAGATAAATTTTCTCATGAATTTTGATTTAAGAACAGATAATAGCTAAAAATAATTGCTGAATACGAATATATTTATAATATAGGTTGCTTGTGTAATAACTTTTAAAATAAGTATGCGACGCTGGAGCACTAATCCCACGACGCCGCGCCGCGCCGCGCCGCCGACATTTTGATGACGCCGCCGCCACCGATTTTTGTTTGTCGGTACGCCGCCGCCGACCAAAAATGACCGGCGCGCCGCCGCCGACACTCACAAGTCGGCGCAGAGCTCTGCATGAGACACGCCAAAAATAATGTACAGCTCTGGGCTAAGATACTTCGATTATGCCAATCGCACTATTATAGTAGCCTACTAGAGACCTTTCAGTATTTGTTCATTTTAATAGGATGAGTTTGCAGTCGTGTAAACTATAGAAGAGCAACATTATTACACATTACAGGCATACACCGCATACATCATGCCATTGAGCCACAATCAACTCATAGTGCATTTTATGACCATTTTTATGACCATGTTTTCGATTCGCTTGTCCACGTCAGATGCTACTTCTAATTCGATTCAGTCAATAGCCAATTATATATCATGTCAATGCATATACGTGTCAACCACACTATAGTTGGACCATGAGGAACTGTAGCTTGAACTCTACAGTCTTTCTCTTCCTCTGTCTCGGATTAGTCTGAAATTAATTTTGTTTGTTGGCGATGGGCCTTTAGCACGGAATTGGGTCGGGAGGGGTCACCCCTGAATCGGTAAGCGGCTTTATAAATGTTCTATTACATTTACAATTATTACGATTACAGGAACATCTTTTACCTTAACTCAACCGGAATTCTCTGCAGTCTCCATTTATGAGATGTTTCGCTTGAATATAGAAAATAATCATGATTTTTCGTTAAAAATTTAATGTCGGGTTGTCCGTGGCAATTAGTAAAGAATTGAAGTCTGGGCAAGATTGTGTGTTTTCAAAGTCCTGGTCTCGAGGTTTGTCTGTTCTTTTTCTTTTTTCTATCTTCATCATTCTCTTAATCTATATTGACGTTTTCTTATTTGTGTGGCCATTCTGAAAGTATCTCTGCGAATTTCGTCCATGTAGATATAGGCCTACACTGCAGTTGAACCGGATGATTGCATCTAAAACAGATGAATAACCGTAGTGGACCGACAGAACTAATTCAGATCGTTTGGTCGGAAAATTAAATCAAGGCGGAAGAAACTTGTCTTGTAATTGGGAAGGCGGAAGGAGGATTGCATAGCGTCGTCAGACGGACTTCAGGCGTCATTTATCTGGCGCCAGATTTCCGTGTAATGCTGACCGATAGAACTGAGCATGTGTAGTTTTAGACTTTAGAGCAACGTCTGCATTTGAACATTGCAACAGACTCCATAGCAGAAGAAGACAAAATTTGGTGTGTGTGTGTACAGTGCACACGTGTATTTGTGGGCATATAATATATGTGTGTGTGAAAAAGAGCGGGTCAACGGAATAAGATGAATAAATGGAGAGTCACTTTGAACAAGGCAAATAAAGCTGAAGTAGCTTGAGTTTAAGCACGTGATATACATCATCGTCATCGTCATCGTCATCGTCATCGTCATCATCATCATCATCATCATCATCATCATCATCATCATCATCATCATCATCATCATCATCATCATCATCATCATCATCATCATCATCATCATCATCGTCATCATCAACATCATCATCAGCAGCAGCAGCAGCAGCAGCAGTATCATTGGGATCAATGGACATGATATATACATAGATCCAGAAAAAACAAAAGATTTTGCAAAAAACAAAAGATTTTGCCTATAAACAGTTTAAAGTGAACTTGTCATCATGTAACTTCGAGGGTCGAGCATTAGCATTTGCACTGACACGCTGACGACAGTTCTGCAGAATTCCTATAGTGCAGCAAACTGTTGTTGCTTGCTAAGAATTTTTATATTATATAACCACATAGGCTATATATATATATATATATATATATATATATATATATATATATATATATATATGTCTGTTGCTAAGAATATATGTGTATATATTGGCCTTTATGGCGTAGGCCTATAATAACAATTAGGATAACAATAGCTGTTTAACAGTTTAGGCTATCACAATATATAGGTCATACGTAATCTCTTTGTCGAAGAGTTGAAAGTCAATTTCAGGGAACGCTTGTCTTTCTTATTTACACGGTGAACGGAAAAAACCGAACATCTCCTATTGCTATACGATTATTTGGGTAATGGTTTGCACATTTTAATAAAATATGGCGGAACTTCTAGTTTAAAGGACAATAATAAGATAACTATCATTTGTTAGCTATATAATGTGTGCTAAAAATTTCTTCCTTCGACCTCAACACACGCACAAAGATGCGCTCGCCACTGACTAATTGCTGAATCGGTTACAGCTTGATCAAATTCATCCCATTCCTGTATTATACGCTGACGCAGTTCTTCGACATAGCGTTCTTTTTCTTGTAAACTTTTTCTGCATCATTGCAGACCAGATTTTATAATCCACGGGATTAAGGTCTACGCTATTTGAAATGTATCAAGTTTGCAGGATAGCGCATCAACAACTGCCCTGATAGCTCAAGCCGTGCCTGCTATAGATATGACCTCCGTTAGTTCGGTCGCTGTACGCTCCTTGAAACATTTTAAATGACTTCAAATTTCAACTGGAATAGCGTTAATTATAAAAACTAGTTAAGTCTATAGTTGGGAATAAAATAGGTTTATTCTCAATAATATTTTTACATGTTTGGTGTTAATTTCTATATTTATTGTGGAGGTTCGGTTTTTTCCGTTCACCGTGTATATAGGCCTGCCCGCGCACAGTGCTGTGTTTATAGTTTAACTGGCAGTAACCATGACAGATATTCCACACAACGCAGAATATGTATCGCCGGATCTTCGAGCGGATTAACAATCGGAAGAGGGCGCTTTCCGCCAAATTTTGTCGCCTTACTCTCGTCATGCGGCGCCATTGCCGAGTCAGTTGCATCGGTGTGAGAGGAGGAGCAGAGGCGACAGACCGTATGATTCATGTCTTTAATCTGAGCGTTCAATTTCCGCTGAGCTGCTCTTGACTCCGGAACACGCGTCGGAAAACTTTCATTAAGTTTTTTTGCAAGTTGAGTGAACATTGAACAGCAACCGACTGAAGAGAAAAACCGTCGTCGCCTCGTCGTATGTCGTGGCTCTTATTATGCGTTGTCTGGGCTATTAATAAAATCAGCCACATGGTCGACGGAAGGAGCATTGGGTTATGGCTTTATAAGGCGGTCCAAGGATACGAAACCGCATTTATCTACATTCTATACCAGCGGTTCTCAACCTTTTTAGTGCGGCGACCCCTTGGCAACATTTCGAAAATTACGACGACCCCCAACAGAAAAATTGATTGAATCCCTCTTTCCCCTAATTTTTTTACCATTGTCCATTGTCATGCATTTTCACCCTCATAGCTCGAAAACTGGTTTTGACAATTGAGGCTTCCTAGATCTTGCGATTCTCAGAGCTAATCCTTACCCATTCGGTAATTTGAAGTTGAAATGTCATAAGTTTTTTCGGTTTGCGAAACCTAGCAACTATTAAACAATTGGCTACTCTAAAAATTGGTCAATAGTTTTTCATTTCTTAGCACTCATTTCACCCTTGCTTATTCGTTTTGGTTGGCAAGTAATTTAATGAACTTGGGCCATATGCCTAGGCCTAGGCCTACATGTGTTTTTTTTACAAATGCACCGAACATGGAGAGGGGTTTGGGGAGGGAATGTGTCTCTCCCAATTGTCAAAATATTTTTGGATGTCCACACCACACACTGCAATGGTAGCATCTGGAGCTGTAATGTCAACGAAGTTGTTCATCATTTCAGTGTTGATAGTCGTGGTGTAAGACTTAAAAAGCGTCCCATCCCCTTGTTTGCTATTTTTCAGAAAATCCTCAAAATTTCAGCGCTGAAAGACATGTTTTAAGACTTCAATAAATTCCCCCTCCCCATTGTTAGAATTTTGAATTTCCACGCTGTAATGGCTGCATTTTTAGCTGTCATCTTAATGAAATTGCTAAATTTTTCAATGCTGATAGTCATGGTATAAGACTTCAGAGTTTCGGCCTCATAGTTTCAAATTTTGGATTTGCACACTGTAACTATAACAGCTTAAGCTGCTATCTTAGCAAAATTACTCATGATTTCAGAGCTCACAGACGTGGTTTAAGACTTCAATAAATGTCACCTCCCGTTGTTTAAATTCTTTGAATTTTCACACTGTAGGTCTAATTTGACTGCAGTTTCAACTGCCATCTCAATTAAATTGCTCATTTTCAATTCTGGTAGTCATGGTTTAAGACTTCAGAGTGTCGGCCCAATTGTCTAAATTTTTTGGATTTGGACACTGTCATTGTAAAATTTTAAGCTTTCATCATATATCAAAATTACTCATGATTTCAGTGCTCAGAGAGGTGGTTTAAGACTACACCACCCTTGTTTTTTAGAAGATGGTAAAAGTGGACTTTGCATTTGAAAACTAAGGTGGCAAAACTTTTATTAGCTGTCACAATCTAACGAATGAATCATATAAAAAGATTAAGAAATGTTTATTTTAAATTGCTGTAGTGTATTAGCTAGAACTTAAATTACTATTGCATATTTTAAAAATTTCTGAAGGTCCAGGCGACCCCTGGCAAATCGTCAGGCGACCCCCATGGGGGTCGCGACCCACAGGTTGAGAACCGCTGTTCTATACATAATATAGATTCACGAAAGCCATTGCCGGGTAGTATGCTGCTGCTGCTGCTACCACAAAATACCATATTATGTCGAATGTGCTGCATTAGTATGGGACTGTATCGCTCTGTTTGTCTATGTTGTCAACGGGGCAGCTCCCCTCAAAACCCACCAACATCAACAATAATTATAACTGCAGTCAGTATTAGTATTGCATTTGCTCGATGATTCGCGCTAGTGGTTGAATGGCTATACACAGAGTAATGCGGGTTCGATCAACGCCGACCCCCCCCCGCATGAGGTTAATTAAGCCTTCCACGGTCCACCCCTAGAAGCGATGGCAGAATGAGCAGAAATAGGGCGGATCGGCGCCTAACCACCGTAGCACCATGTTGTCTTCTCGGTTTGACCTCCCCGGATTTCGGCCTGGCATCGGAACGAATAGAGTAGTTTGGCTATTCTGCGGGCTTGATTTGGTATAGCGCCCGTGAATAAGCAGGTCTCCCTGACGTAGCTTTTGTGGGCACTGAGCATTTCTTGAAGATTTACATTACATCACACTACATGAGACGTATACATTACTAACAGGCTGATATGCAATTATAAGTATCGACTCTCGCTTAACTTGTAATCATGCGTTTCTAATGTAATATACTATAATACGATGTAATATGATATGATATTATAATATGATATAATATGATATGATGATATGATATGATATAATATAAATGTACATATAAATGTAATGTAATGTAATGCAATACATGCAATATAAATAATATATGATATGATATAATAAAATATAACATGGCATAATGTAATATAATATAATATAATATAGGCCTAATATAATCTATGTAAAAAAATGTAAAAAGTTACTGTTTGTAACCTCGGATCTCGGAGAGTTCTGAACCGATTGCTTTGAAAATTTTCGCAAACCGTTCCATTCGAACATAAACGGGTTTTTATAATACCTTTTGGGAAAAAGCGCAATCTTTACGACCAAAAGACACAACTTTTAATTCCAGCGATTCCGATTTCAATTTTCATCCCACGTTGCTTACAATGCGGCCTTTTTTTTATAACGTGCGGCCTTTCATAGCGCATTTATAGCTTTCTACAAAATCAACTATCTCGGAAACTTATTCATTGAAAATTTTCGCAAACCGTTCCATTCGAACATAAACGGGTTTTTATAATACCTTTTGGGGAAAAGCGCAATCTTTACGACCAAAGAACACAACTTTTAATTCCACTCCAGCGATTCCGATTTCAATTTCCATCGCACGTTGCTTTCAATGCGGCTTTTTTTTATAACGTGCGGCCTTTTATAGCGCATTTATAGCTTTCTACAAAATCAACTATCTCGGAAACTTATTCAACTATTGCTTTCAAATGTTCACACAACAAAACGAGCAGGTTTTTATATGCTTCTTTGTAAAAAAAGCGCAATCTGCGCCTCTGTTTAAAGCGAATGTATGCAACTGTCGGTTTTTACCAAAACAATTAAGGATCTCGGAAAGTTTGACGGACGGACGGACAACGGAGAGGAAGAGAGGGGTGAGTGAGGAAGGGAGCGGGAGAGAGAGGGAGGGGAGGGAGAAAGGGGGAGGGAGGGAGCGAGGGGAGTGATGGAGGAAACGGGAGGGAGGGTGTGAGCCAGAGGAAGGGTAGCGGAGAAGAGGGGATAGGAGGGGAGGGAGAAGAGGGGAGGCAGGGAAAGGAAGGTAGGGAGGGAGGGTGGGAGGGAGAGTCTTTTCAGCCACAGCAACGCGTGGCCGGGTACAGCTAGTATAATATAAAATAATATAATATAATAGAATATAGTGTAATTTAATATGATAAATATAATATTATATTGTAATATAATATAAGACCATAGGTGAGATTGAATGTCTTCACATGCAGTTTGCAGTGTAGTTGCTGGTATTAACTATGATTTACCGAGTGTCATTGAGCCACTAGATCTTTGGACATTATGGACAATTGTCATTGAGTGATGATGTGTACCGTCTGGACTGCAGTAAGCCTTTTGCTGAAATTTTATTATATATGGGTTGTCGATCCATCTTGGATCCCTTTGCTGTCTCTTTTCTACTGTTTTACTCTGTTTAAGCTGTATTCAATATTCATAATTATGAAGAATGGTTACAACAATAAGAGGAATACGATAGGATTCGTTCGTTGCTTTATAATAGTCTGCAATGATTGATTCGTGAGCTGCATTTGCATTTGTTATCATTCTGCTTCTTCCGTTTGCGTCATCCCAGCCTACAACTATATGCCTTTCGATTCAATTAATCAATTAATCAGATCAATTAATCAGATCAGTTAATAGATCAATTAATCAATGAATCAGATCAATGAATCAATTAATCAGATCAATTAATCAATTAATCAGATCAATTAAACAGCTAATCAGATCAATTAATCAGATCAATTAATCAGTTAATCAGATCAATTAAACAATTAATCAGATCAATTAATCAATGAATCAGATCAATGAATCAATTAATCAGATCAATTAATCAATTAATCAGATCAATTAAACAGCTAATCAGATCAATTAATCAGATCAATTAATCAATGAATCAGATCAATGAATCAATTAATCAGATCAATTAATCAGTTAATCAGATCAATTAATCAGATCAATTAATCAGTTAATCAGATCAATTAAACAATTAATCAGATCAATTAATCAATTAATCAGATCAATTAAACAGCTAATCAGATCAATTAATCAGTTAATCAGATCAAGTAATCAGTTAATCAGATCAAGTAATCAGTTAATCAGATCAAGTAATCAGTTAATCAGATCAATTTATCAATCAATCCGATCGATTAACATTTCCATTCTACATTTCCATTCTACATTCCCACACACGGAGCTGCTACTACCAGCGCCGTTAGTTGCGTGTTGTCCTGCGTTTCCTCTCCCATGATGCTCTGCAGCTGTGCTCCTTGTCCACGCCTTCGCCACCAACCGAATAGATCAATGCTGCTCGATTCTTGCTGCAGTCACTCATCTGGATGAATAGAGCGTCCGGTTCTTTCCTCTGCTGCTCGCTTTACTGGTCATATAGTCCAAAAAATGCCCCGGTTCCTGCTTGCTCGCGTGATGTTTTGCACTGGCTTCCCGTCTTGCAATGCATCTACAGAATAGCAGTGCTTGTCCAACCATTCTGTGGATGCCAGTTGTCGGGTAGCGCTTCGTCCTACTTCTCTGATCGCCGTTGACCTGTCTCGGACTTAGCCTCCTGTCGAGCTTTGCGCTCTTCGGCTATGGGGAGCTTCTGGTCGCTCGGGCTCACTCCTCGGTCAGACAGCGTCGAGCCTTTTCAACAGTACTGCAGTAAATAAAAAGATAATAAAGTAACAAAGGGAATAAAGTAAGAAAAACAATTATTACTACAAACAATTGTTTTGTTTTCCTTGTTTAAGTGGATAAATAACCGTTTAAAAAACTTTTCATAAGCCAATGGGGGGTTTAACTCCAGAAACCCCTCTCCCTTTGTCTACGCCACTGTCTTCGATCGTATGCGCCATGCAGAGAATCTATAGCAGCACTGGAAGATGCTAGAGCAGAACAAGCTACAGTACAGCTCGGTTGAAAGATTCAGGTGTTCGTAATTAATCATTGGACAACGAATCATTGATGGAAGTCGATTGGATGTCACGCAGACTTTAGCAGAAGACGTCAGACGATGAAGGCATTGGATCGAATTAACGAGGAGGAAGAACTGTCGCATAACAACTGCGGCCAGGAAGAAGGTTCTCTGTACATGTACAGTTGTACACTACCAATGCGATCGATGGAATAACTTCACGTCTCTTGCAATGATCTCTAACGATCGTGTGTGTGCGCGTGCGTGTGTGTGCGTGTATGTGTGTGTGCGCGCGCATGTGTGTATAACTGTATATTTGTGTGTGTATGTGTGTGTATGTGTGTGTTTGTGTCATTTGTGTGTGTGGCGATGTGTGGGAGTGAATCGACGGGGCAACGTAAAATAGAGACAGAGGCAGAGTAAGGATGGAGAAATGGATAGGCCTATACATATACATGTAGGTGTCTGCTACATGTACATGTATATCCATTTCCAACAGTGCGTGCAAGACGGTGATAGCTGGACAGTTGTTAGTCTGTCTATCTGTCTGGTTGTCTAGCTATTCTTGACTCAAGATCAATTCAATGAACCTTGTTCTTGTCTGGCACTCAGCAGAGGCAGGACCATGAATAGACTGTTCCCTTCGGTCAGTCAGTCGATCGTCAGTCGATTAATCATCCTATTCAGCCCTATGCAGCCCTATGCACTCCTATGCAGTCCTGTTCAGTCCTGTTCTGTCCTATTCAGTCCCTTTCAGTTCTGTTCAGTTCTATTCAGTCCTATTCAGTCCTATTCATCCATATATTCAGTCCCATTCAGTCCTATTCAGTCCGGTCTTTGTGGTGCTCAGAGATACTTAAGGTGTCCAGCGAAAAACATTTGTCATTTTAAACCACGACATTTCTCATTGCTCGTACTCTCTTCCACATTGCCTTTGGTGCAATTCTAACTGCCTGCAGACGGCATCTACTCGTCTGAACAGACCACTCAACGCATCGATTCTTCTTCCGAAATCCAGCTGTCGACGGGAAACCTTTGATTTAGTCGCTTCGAGGAGACGCATAAAATAGCGCCATATAAAAACCAGGAAATGCAGGCGATCAATGATAAACAGAATCAGTCTTAGAACACTTGATATAGCGCAAGCACGTCGTTCGTGACTTGGATGAATTCCAATAATATAATTTCCTAAACACGATGTGCAAACATTTAGAACAAAATATGAGTGATTGCCTACCAGTTAAGTATTCACTTATTTTATATCATCCATGACTTATTGACCGGCTGTCATTGGCAATCAATCAATCAATCAATCAATCAATCAATCAATTAGGGCCACCTATGCTCATATACAGGCAATGATTGTTGTTGATGAATTTACAGTTTAAATAAGTTGTAAGGCAGTCGAAGGAATTAGTTATGGTCAGATGGGATGATAAAACGGTCAGATGACGCAAGGTCAGGTGATGCAAGATCAGGTCAGGTCAGGTGATGTAGGGTCAGGTCAGATGAGATCAGGAGGCTGACGATCAAATGCGAAGAGCATTTCTTATTCGTAATCTAGGTATATTCTGATTATTCTTATCTCCGAATGTACATTTGTACATGCTCATGCATGTGCAAAATGTCGTTTGTAACTCAGATTAATGCGATCTGCAACTGAGAACTAAAGTCGATACTTACTTATTTACTTTGGATGACATGCTCTAATGTGGCTTTCTATTATTTATCCGAAATCTTATATAAGATGGCTCCATTATTTTTATCCCTTTTGGGCTGATAACATCTATCTAAGCTTATACTGTCACATTATTTGCGATAAAATGGCTACATAAAATAAACTTATAGATTGATTGTGTCATGTATACTTCCACACATATGCATAGATAATATATACATGAATCATGAATACATACAAACTGTGCATACATTGAGGTATTTATGTATATGCATTTTAAACTTTAGACAACCATTTACCACCAAGATACACCTATCTTTTTAGACCACTTGATCATTGATCGTCGGCCATCAGTACTTCCATCGTAAACACAGCATCGGTCACGTGCGATGAATTCAACGCGTCCGTAGGACGTCCGTCCAGGCGTCCGTCTCTTCCCGCTCACTTCCTGTCAACACCGATCATCTTCCGGTGACTTCCGGTCGCCATTTCCTCTCCACATCCGTTTCCGGTCAATCGCCAAGATTTCCTACGCCAGCTTCCGTGACAATTTCTCGTCTGGTGTGAACTTCCTGCGTCGCCGATTCAGTTCGAGCGACCTCCAGGAAGACCTCCTCCAGCAGCAGCAGGATGCCCTCGATCCGACAGGGACCGGGGCGATGGGCGGCCAGTACGGTCCCCATCCGTCCCAGTCTCCTCAGGCGGTGCACTACCAGCAGCAGCAGCAGAACCTCAGGCGACCGCCGATGACGAGTGCCCCGTCGTCACCGTCCATCAGTGCGGTCCAGGGAATGATGAGGGCTGCCGTCAATGCCACTCCTCTCGGCCAGAGAACCTCCTCATCGTCGAATCAGTCAGCGATGATGAGGGACAGATGCAAGATCCTGCTCATCATCGACGAACCACACACCGACTGGTAACACATCATCACCCACATCATATGCATCATATACATCATATGCATCATATGCATCATATGCATGCATCATATGCATCATATGCATCATATGCATCATATGCATCATAAGCATTATATGCATCATATGCATCATATGCATCATAAGCATTATATGCATCATATGCATCATATGCATCATAAGCATCATATGCATCATATGCATTATATGCATCATATGCATCATATGCATCATAAGCATCATATGCATCATATGCATTATATGCATCATATGCATGCATGCATCAGATGATTGGTTGATGACAGATGGTCGAATGATGTATAGTGAATGATTGGTTGATTGAACGGGTGATTGGTGTTGTTGATTCACCTGCAGGGCAGTTGATTGGTTAGACGGCTGTCTTGGTCATTGACTCATTCTAAGTTATTTACAATGACTTTTGGGCTTTCTTAAATAACTGATTAATTTATTGCTTACTTATTGACTGACTGACTGACTGACATACTTGGACAAATTTCCTCTGACATAATTTCCTAACTTATTGAATCACTTGCAGACTGCTTCACTTGCTTGTTGAATGGATGACTGACTAATCGCTTAGCTGGCTTACTGACTTACTGACTTACTGAATGACTCACTGAATGACTGACCGATTGACCGACTTAGTGACTTAGTTACTGACTAGCTAACTTACTGACTAACTGACTGACCGACTTACTGACTGACTAACTGAATGATTTACTGACCGACTGACCGGAATGTTGATCGGTCGGATGGTTGTCTTCATTGTCAATTTGTCAGTCAGACAATGGTCGGTCATTTAATTAAGATGGATGCATAACTATTAAATCGGTGACAATAGTTTCAATGGAATGAAAAGAAATCCTATTGCAACGATTCCAATAATGGAGTCAACGAAATTCAATTTCAATGACAGTCGGGCTCTCTTTGTGAGGCATACATAATTCATGTGGCACCAGCGCAATTTCAGCAGCGTTTAGCTCTGACCTTCGCCCTCTCCGTCACAGCAGCAGAAGGTCATTTGTCATGCAACGCTAATAAATAACTGATCGCCTGCTGTTGGCCGTCGTATACATAAAGAGCTTCTGGCTTTCGAGAGAAGTAATGAGTCTTCTCATTGCTATTTCTACAGCGCCCTAAGGATAAAAATTTGCGCCAAAACATAAATAAATAATTAAGCTGAAAATAAACACACGCACACACACCCACCCACGCGCACACACGCACACACACAGAGGACTGGTGCACACTGCATATATTATCTGCGCGTGGATGGTGTAGAAAACGGGTTTGGTTTGTCCACAGTATTATGTTTATTTTTGTCTTATCATGACTATATGTAATCCCAGCTGCTCACTTTTCGTTGTTGTTACTTTCTTTCAGGAGCAGGTATTTTGTCGGGCGAAAGGTATTTGGCGATTGGGAATTGAGAGTTGAACAGGTATGTGACTAAATGGCTGCAGTATGGTAGACCAATATTTATAATAACTGTTATTTTATTATTGAGAATAATTAATTAAGATTAAACTGTTTCGAATCGAGATATTTCTATGTCCAGCATAAACAACTGACATAGCCTAATCCCTTTCAAATTGACTGTGCTTATCTATGGCCCGTATACATTGCGTTTTTATAATTAGTATCACCATGTATTGCATAAAACTAAATCCCACTCTTCAAATTATATAGCATATTGATATAGAGCAGAGATCTCGAAGGGGCGCTATATAAATTGATGTGATTGATATAATGTTAGACTATTCGTCAGAACACGTGCGATAACCATCAGGCGTTTTATTATATAGTTAGATGCATGCAGGAAAAAGTAAATCTGCATACATAGCAGATAAGTTACTGCAGTTTAGGCTATAGCCCCACAGGCCCACACTCATATAAATGCGTTTGAATGACTGAATGACTTATTGACTGACTGACATACTTGACAAATTTCCACTGACTGTCCTAATTACTTAACTTATTGAATCTCTTACCGACTTCTTCACTTGCTTGCTGAATGGATGACTGACTGATCGACTGACTGACAGACTGGCTTACTTACTTACTTACTGAGTGACTGACTGACGGATTGACCGACTTAGTAACTTACTTACTGACTCGCTAACTGACTAACCGACTGACCGACTTACTGACTGACTAACTGAATGATTTACTGACCGACTGACTGGAATGTTGATCGTTCGGATGGTGTGCATGCTCTACTTAGGTCTTCGGTCTACTATTATATGCAACGAACAGCAAAAGAGTACCGATAAGTAAGTGTGCACGTATAAATGTCCAGTGTTCTGAATCTCGCAGGCGCAGTTTTCGGACATAAATTTGTCAGCATTCAGCCACAGTGGAGTTTCTGTTGAGATCCGCAACGTTCGAAACGATGCCAAGGTCAACATAAGGTCAGGCAAAAGACATTCACGTGTCAAGGTCAAATAGCTGGAATGCTTGGAACATTATCTGTTTATCTGTTCGTGAATTACATGGACGTCATAACTTTAAGAAAAACCTGCGTCTTTATAATTATACCCCGACAAATTACTTGAACACCTTTTGTTCTTTGACTTTATTAGCCTAGTTAAGTGTTAGTTAAGTTTTCATTAATTTTATCTTCTATTAAAACGGTTTTTCTGACGATCTTTGTGTTTCTGTCGGCCTAATTATTGTACGAATTGGTTGTCATACGCCATTGTTTGTTCAGCATGATTACTAGGTGACCCTATTAGCGGATTTCTCCAGCCCTTCTGGGTCTCCCATTGGCAACCACAAATAATGATAATCCTTTTGTTCACTGCCATAAATGTTGTTTGTTGGTTTCAGAAATAAATTGAATTAGGGCTGTTTTTAAGGAATTGACGGGCATAGCATGATGCAATTATAATCTGATGTGATATTATTATACTCTATGGTTGGATATCGTATCTCACGTATACCCTATGGAATAATTAGGTATTGCACACAATGCACAGTAAGCTTACACCATATGACTGAGTATGGTATGGTATGAAACAGGAATAAGTTCTGCAGAGACATTGAATCCAGTTATTCTTTGTCTAAGCCGTTGATATATATATATATATATATATATATATATATATATATATGTCTTCATTTCTCCAGGTCCTTTCAGCCAGACTTCGTGCTTGTGCGGCAGCACGTGAGGGACGCAACTGAGAACTGGCGCAACATCATCCTCGGCCTACAATACGGAGCCATTCCAAGCATCAACTCTCTTCAGTCGATCTACAACTTCCTCGACAAACCGTGGGTGGTAAGTACACTCGCCTCCCTCTCCCCGCAGACGAATGACACCACAGAGGAATAGCACCACAGACTAATGACACCATGGACGAATGACACCATAGACTAATGACAGAGTAATAACACCGCAGACTAACGACACCACAGACGACATCGCAGACTGATGACTTCGTAGACTGATGACACCACAAACTAATGGCACCACAGACGAATGACAACGCAGAATAATGACACCGCAGACTAATGGCGCCGCAGACGAATGACACCACAGACAAATGACACCACACGCTAATGACACCGCAGACAAATGACACCACACACTAATGACACCACAGACGAATGACACCACAAACGAATGACACCACAGACTAATGGCATGCACCACAGACGAATGACACCACAGACTAATGACATACACCAGCACCACAGACGAATGACACCGCAGCCTGTACTCTACTTCACGACTGAAGCCAATGTTTATCTTAGCAAGACGGCGATAATGATGATGGCGAAAAACGACGTCGACGAGGACGACTTTCATTATATTTTGGCAGATTAATGATGGCAGTGATTGTGATGCTGAAGATAAATGACTACAATGCTGCTGCTGCTGCTGATGTGTTGACGATGCAATTGCTATTCAACAACTTTCAACCTATAGATATTACTCGCATATCTAGCAGCTAGCCATCTATAGGCTGACAACCGTGCCTCCGATTTGCATTTCTGTGTGACCTAGCGCGCGTTAAAGTGTTAGTGATGATGATGATGATGATGATGATGATGATGGTGGTGGTGGTGATGGTGGTGGTGGTGGTGATGATGATGATGATGATGATGATGATGATGATGATGATGATGATGATGATGATGACAATCGTAATAGTACTAATAATGATAATGACAATAATAATAATAATAATAATAATAATAATAATAATAATAATAATAATAATAATAATAATAATAATAATAATAATAATAATAATAATAATAATGATCGTCTCCGTGTTCCACTAATTCTGAAAATCCTCCTCGCTCAATTTAGAATTTTCTTCCTCCTCATTGATATGATTCTCTCTCCTCATTGTCACTGCTCTCATTGTCACTGCTCTCATTGTCACTGTTCTCATTGTCACTGTTCTCATTGTCACTGTTCTCATTGTCACTGTTCTCATTGTCACTGTTCTCATTGTCACTGTTCTCATTGTCACTGTTCTCATTGTCACTGTTCTCATTGTCACTGCTCTCATTGTCACTGTTCTCGTTGTCACTGTTCTCATTGTCATTGTTCTCATTGTCATTGTCCTTATTGTCATTGTTCTCCTCATTGTCATCCTCGTCGTCTTGGTTTTTTTCCATCATCATTTTTGCCGTCTTGCTAAAATAAACATTGGCTTCAGTCGTGAAGTAAAGTATAAGCTGTGGTGTCATCCGTCTGTGGTGTCATTAGTGTGGGGTGTCATTCGTCTGTGGTGTCATTCGTCTGTGGTGTCATTCGTCTGTGGTGTCATTCGTCTGTGGGGTCATTAGTGTGTGGTGTCATTCTCAGTTCTCCCGTCATTTCCACAACTTCTTTCTCTTGGTTCCGACTATTATTCTTCTTTCAATTCTCAGAGTGATTCTCAGAGTAATGCCTCGTCGTTTTCCCGGTCCGATCGTAATCTCTCTCCATTTATTGCCCTCCTTCCAATTCTCGTGATTTACACGTCGTCGTCGTCGTCTTCCTCCTCCTCCTCCCCCATACACTCCTAAACCCTCCCCAAACCTTGTTCACTACCATCATCTATTATTCTCCTGCGTACTTATACTCATCCGCTACGCTGGTCAATGTTTGCAGTCCACTCTCTTTTCCTCCTCCCATCCGCAAAGATTTCCCATTTCCCTTTCCCATTCCCATGGGAGTGGGTCGGGGGATTCTCGCAATTAGTTTCATTCAACGATACGATACCGTCGCTGATTTTCTACATGTATCTCTCCTACTCCTCCTCCGCCACATCCTCCTTCTCTAATTCTTGTCGACGATATCATCGGTGTTTTCTCTTTGTTCTATCTTCTCCCTCTTTCGTTCACCCTTCTCCCTCTTCTATCCTTTCTTCTCTCCTTCATGATTTACAATCCTATTTCCCAGTTGCCCGCCCCCTTCCTCGAGCCTCATCTCATGCTCCATGTCCTTACTACTCCCCAATCACATTTCCTCATTCATACATCTTCCTTCCTTCCTTCTTTCCTTCTCCTCTTACTTCTTCTTTCGTCGTTTTTTCTTCTCCATCCCCTGCGCATCCTTCTCTTCTCATCCTCCTCCTCCTCCGTCTTTCCACCTGTCTCATTCGAATTCTTCAAATTCTCCATTTGCATCCGTACATGTGTATCTCTCCGTTTCCCTACATATATACATGTATGTTTCCATAATTATATCTTCGATTATCTATTCGTTTTCAATGGTTTTCTGTTGACCAGTCGAGTGGAAACCATCACGAAAAGACATCGAAACACACACACAAACACACACACATGCACACATGCACGCGCGCGCACACAAACACACACACAAAAACACAAATGCATGCACACACACACACACACAAGCAAACACACACACATACATGCATGTTACTTTCCTTGTATTGATTGTGTTCGATTCGATGTTAAAGATTAAGTTCATAGAATGCATTCTTATTCTATGCCATATGCATGCTAATGACTCTTCTCGGCTCATTCAATTAAGGAGCCTCTTGGCTGATGATGCGAAGGAGGGTATAGCCTACAGATGGACTAAAGGTCATTTAATTGAGGGTTAGGGGTTAAAGGAATTGCTGGTTGAGTGACACAGGTGGGTGAGGTGGCTTTTCTGGTTTTCGAATGCATTGGTTAGGTGAGGTGGGTTTTTTTTATTGGTTCAAACATGCATGATATCATGCACATATGTATAGCCTATATATGTATATATATAATATATATATACTTGTCTGTGTCTTTGCAGTTTGCGCATCTGATACAAATCCAGAAGCGGCTTGGGAGAGACAAGTTTCCTTTGATTGAACAATCCTATTATCCAAACTACAAGGAAATGGTTCGTCATCGGCAGATTCATTCACTGCATGCATTCATTTTCCATCATTCACATCAGAACATCAGATCCGTCCAAAAGACAAATAAATGAACTGATCCAAATCTGATTTGTTTGGACTGCGTAATGGCTTAGTTTAACAGAATGGCAGAAATACATAATTCATGACTATTACATACCATATTATACAAAGACACTTACAGCTAAACTGGTATCGTAAGCGTACACACCAACACAACTTAAGGATGGATGCAAGCGATATTGCTAAATATCTCAACTGAGCTCCTCAACATTTTTTCACTGGACAAAAGAGGTTTTGTTTCCCGGCATTCCTTGTGGATATATAGTGGGCTTCTGATTTCGAAAGTGACCTTGAGATTTTCTTAACACGTGTAGTTTTTGTAGAATCACCTATTTTTTAAATATCTTTTAGCATTTTAGTTAAATTTTATTTTAATGTTGTCTCATGGATAGTAAATTGTTTGTTGCATTCCATGCATAACTGGACGTGCACTCAGCGCGTGCAGAATGCACAATATGTGCAAGTGTAAATGGTAAGCCATAGAGTGTGCCTATAGGCCCAGGTATGCCTGGGAAGGCTTATAGACGCGATGGGTGATGGCAAAGCAGATCGAGGTATAAAAGAAGCTCGCATGCATGGATTCGTTGATATTATAGTTTGTGCGTTTGATGATATATATTCAACGGGCATAAACACATGTAGCCTGATAATGTACACAGTAAGCTTACACTTAACATAAAAAATCGTCATCGTCTCAGCATCATCATCACTATTATCGTAAGCATCGTTTATAATCTGCATTATCATCATCATCATCGTCGTAGCTTTCGTAGTCCATTAGGCTAGATCGAATCAAGGAAAAAGCATATAATAGCGTGTTTTGTCATTTGCAGCTGGTTACACCAAAGTTCCCGATAGTCGTCAAGATTGGCCACGCACACTCGGGGTCAGGCAAGGTCAGTCAAGACCGTCTCTAACTGTAGGATTATGCATAATATATGCATGTTTTCAGAGCTGAAAGTGTCTGTCCGAGTCTGCGACCATGTAATGCATACATACATACATACATACATACATACATACATGCATATGCTTCGATTTTCGTGACCTTCCGTTGCTGGGTCTCAACCGATCGCATGCTTAACATTCCTTCTATACTAATTACGCAATCTTGAAGGAAATCGGTAGGTTTTTCGGAAATTTGAGGCGAATGACTAAAACAAAAGTTGTTAGAAAATTTTCGGATTAAAGTTCAAAAAAGGCCGTTGTTTTACTCACTCCCAGCTACTTTTCCAAACCACTTTCGGTCGATGCATTTGATGAACAAACAATTGTATAACATGCGTGTATTCTTGCAGATATGTATGTCGTATGTGTATATATGTATGTGTGTATGCATGGATGCATGGGTCGGGGGTAATTTCCAGGGGGGGTAATTGTCCTAGGAGTAATTGTCCGGGGATAATTGTCCGGCCGACCGGGGGGTAATTGTCCTGGAACCGCAGACGCATCTCCAACGGGAAACTATTCCAGACAGATGGACATACAGCTGAGACGCTAATACGCCTGTGTAATGAAGGTATGCTTGTATGTTTGTAGGCTATTTGCATCTATTTATATATGTACGCACTGTTAATATAAGCGTCTGTATGTGTGCGTGTGTGTGTATATGTGTGTGCATGTGTGTGCGTGTCTCGTATTACTATCGTGATTAATTATTAGCGCTCT
>OX457038.1:49211685-49241685 GCA_949752735.1 Lumbricus terrestris | reverse complement strand
AGTAGCAGGTGGCGGAGTAGGAGGAGGAGCGGGAGTGGGAGTTGGTGGAGGAGGAGGAGTGCCAGGAGGAGGAAGCGGAGGATCTCCATCGGGAGGAGGAGGAGCGGGGGCGTCGCGTCCAACTCCCCAACGACCACCACCAGTCGAGCCTCAACGTCCGCCGGGACCAACGACAACCGCCGCCGCCGCCGACAGGTACGAACAGAGGCCCATCCCTTGCTGACGAGGAGGTTCAGAATGCGCAGAGCGAGAGACTCAGAGAAAACAGAAAGCATAAAGAAAGGGAAGTCAGAGAACGAAAGACAATTAATATGAGCAAAATTTTCACTACTCATAGACTATTGTGTGGTGCGGTGGTGTAGTGGGTATGTTCGTTGCCTTGCAGCCGTAGGGTAGCAGCAGCGGCGCCCGCAGACGTACGCACGTACGCAAGTGCGTACAGCGCGATGACTAAAAAAAAGGTCATCAGTTTTTTCGGCCGATAGAAAAGGTATGTTTTTGGGAAATTCTAGGTTAATGACAAAAAAAGGTCATCAGTTTTTTCGGCGGATAGAAAAGGTATGTTTTTGGGAAATTCTAGGTTAATGACAAAAAAAGGTCATCAGTTTTTTCGGCGACCCTAACGAAAATTTTTCCCTCTTCGCCCCTCCATCGAAAATTTCTGTGCGTACAAAAAATAAATCCTGCGGGCGCCGCTGGGTAGCAGATTCACCTCAAGCCGCCGCGTAGGGACCCTGGGCAAGTACTTCACTCGCAATTGCTCGGGCACTTCGGCGCGAAACTCCAATGCAGTATCTGTAGTCGGGAGCGCCCCTGAAAAGATAGCTTAAAGGGCGCTATAGAAGTGGACAAATAAACCAAATAAATAAATAAATAAATATTCATTGTTTTAACTTACACGTTACGAACGATAACACGAATTTCAAGATAGGCATACGAGTCCTACGACTTGTGCAAACTACAAGTTAATATTACAAAAATTACAAGCTATAAGATCTGGTGTTCGTGAATTGTAGGCTACTATAAAGACAAGAGGGGCATTTGTCTTTATTGTCTTATAATAATAATTATTATTTCAGTCGAGGGCGGACGGGGCCTGCCCCGGGGGCGGCGCATCCGCCCCAGTCTTCGCCACAGAAGAGACTGTCTGGAGGGGCACTGGGTCCAGCGTCTCCAAGCAAGGTCGATGCGATCGTTAAGGACCTTGAGGAACCGGATGACACGATGAAGAACCTGCGAAAGACGTTTGCTGGAATCTTCGGCAACATGTAACCGGTGGTCGATAGAGGAACAACGAAGAAGGTCAATATATATATAATTAACAGTCAGAAATCTATTCTTATTCTTCTCTCACTAGGTGACTAGGGTATATATTTATTTCCTTGTTAGGCCTACAGTTCCTCCCGCGTGCCTAACAAACTTCGTGAGCTGATCTTTAGAGCATATAGGCCTACATGACAGTCAAATCCCGACCAGGGCTATACTCTAGAACGGCAATCTGTGAATGAATAGGCTAGCTGAAAATCAATAGGTAGATCTAGATCCCTGCAGGGCTTTTAGTGTGCAGTCCTACACAATCATAAAGAGCAGTTCTAAAGAATTCGTGCGACTGTAATAAAAGCATTTTTATGTATATATAAACATCGTTTACATTGTTGTCCATCCACCTACTCATGCAGCCATTGTTTACATTGTTATACATAATATGTATGTATATATATACATATACATATATATACATAAAATAATTATGTGTGCATATATCTATGCATATATCTATGCATGCATATTTTTGTATTAATGAAACTGAGATTGTTTTCTGTCATTAGTATTATGCAGGCAGATATACTGTCCTATGAATGCTGTATTTTTTTTATTTACTTCTACTTTTTATATCAATTGTGATACCATCATTTGGTGAATAAAAGACTGATATAATATTGTTAATCGTCAGCCGATTGAGAATAATTTCCAAGGACGATGAATGGGATGATGGGATGGATGGGATAGAATGGATTGCGCAGTTCTGAAAATTCCTTAAAAGAAGGAGTGGTAGAGTCTATAGGTCCTAGCTTTCCTTCACATTACATAAACCTAACAGATTACCATTATTCTATATAGACTAAATTTTTTAAATTAAAGAATCCAGTTTTATTCCTTCCAATTATTTATTGTTCACAGGTGCTCGAAAACGTTTTGACTTTTCAACTCCAACATTAAGAGAGAGAGAGATGCGATGCATCACCAGAACGGAGAAACCAGTTGCTGCAGCAACCGTTTCAGCAGCAGGATAAAAAAAAGGGGATCCGGATCCAACCCTTCATCTCCTCATCCAACCTTCGCTTTCTCAACTCACCATCACCGTAGCAGACATCTATAGGCCTACATGAATATTAGAGTCAGTGTGTGTGTATGTGTGTGTGTATTAGTTGAGTCGGAATGTCTATTGTTATCGTTCGTACGTAGAGTATTTTTCGAGACGATTATTATTATTACTCGCCGGTTGTTCAACAAACAGCAATGGTTGTAAGTTGTAAAGGCAAAATTAATCAGGCCAAAGTAATCACATATGCAGTAATAATATTAGGCTACAAGTAAGACTTCCTTTCACTCAGTAAGATTCAATAGGGACCTTTAGGAACAACAAAAGATCGAGCATTAGGATAATAATAATTATTATTATGCATTTCCCCTCTTCAATCTGGGTTATTGTCGATCCGCTAAGCCTTATTCGATCGCTGTAGGCCTACACCTTTGATTATCCGCTTTTTGCACTTGCTTCCCGAAGTCAGATGAAGAAAGGCATTGTTTCTGGATTGTCATTGTCTTGAGACAATGACAGTAGGCCTAATTAAGGCATACATAGCCTATACACGTATTCCAGTGTAGCGTTCATTTCACCAAAAAATTACCTCTTAAGTCTCTATTAGCCTAGTTTAGGACACTATGCCATAATATTATATAGGCTTACATGGGCTTTGCGTTTTTCTCCTTGCACGAAATCAGGGCTTCTTAAAAGGATTTTTAGAACTGCACAACCCTTCTATCCCATCCCATCCTCCATCGTAAATTAGTCCCAATCGAACGACAATTGCGTTGTTTTACTATTTCTAACCGCACACGTGTGCTTCTACAACCGCACAGATCCATTTAGAACTAGGCCTATTGCATATTTTGAATAGAACTGCATGTTTATAAGCCCTGCAAGAAATTAAATATTTGCTATTGCCAGCTAGCGCTCGTGAATACGTCGGTGCCCTGCGCTTGGTTTTCGAATGGCGCTTTAGACATTTTCATCTTACGAACGAATAGGCGTAGGCCCTAGGCCTACACGATTGATATCACCGGTGCTTTTCAGCTTATCCGTTAGCCTACACAGGCCTCGTTAACTTCTTCGGCTGGCTCTTAGTAGGCCTATATTTCCTTCCAAAGGCTTTTTCCTCTCTGTTTCTGAAACTAATTGCTCTTGCCACCCCACCCCCTGCAGTATGCTACCGGTAAAATCATGTTAGTTAGTCATTTTATTAGTCATCTTAGTACGTGTCTCTTAAATTTGTCTTTTAATGAATTTTAATGAATGTGTAGACGATCAATGTCGACAGCAACTGATGCGCATGCGCGAACACATTTTGTTTTAGCAATTTCACATCAACTTATGCCTGAATAAAATAATTGTAGCAATTTCACATTTGCACTCGATCTCTGCTCTTATCTCTACATCTTGAGTCGGTGCTTTCTTTTGATCCGCTGCACGAGTCTTTCTTGCCCAATTTGCATATGCAGCTATAGGCCTAGGCTTAGCCTGCATTCTAACAAATTGGTCCAATCGATGCACGATTATTGATAGCTTCTATTTAGTGTTTCATAACGTTTACTGCTATTTGATAATAATATTATTGACTTGTAGTGGGCTAGTTGGCAGGCCTCTGAGTAGCCTGTCTATGGCCTTCCTTTTGAGGTGCTATATAAATGCAAGCCTTCTGATAGCCTACTACAGCCTACGAATGTGTTTAGGCCTATGCTAAGCTCTTCTTGGTAATTGTTAGTTTACTAATACAAACTAAACTGTATTCTAAGATTTATAGGCCTACAGGCCCTCTAATAGTTGAATTCGACCTCTTGAGAAATGAGGCAATTAATCTGAGAAGATTTCGGGACGCTTTAGTTAGTTAGTTAGTGCTTTCGGCTCGTAGACTACGAGCCGAAAGCACTAACTAACTAACTAAAGCGTCCCGAAATCAGTCGTAGAGCCCTAGCGACCATCATGACAAGCGACTTTCGCCTCTCGCCATGATGGTTTTCTTGGCAGGATACAGAGGTGGTTTGCCATTGCCTTCCTCTGAGACAATTATGGGTGAGCAACTTGTCCAAGGTCGCTACGCAGCGGCTTGAGGTAGGTTCGAGAACATACCGCCTAACCACCTCGTCCCATACCCTGCAGGAGCAGGGGGTTGTTTTAGGCTAACCCATAGCCGGATGCAGATTCACGTCATGCCCAGGACCTGCCGGCTGCAGTTTAACGTCATACCCAGGACGCTAATAGGCATATAATGCTATACGATAATAAATTTTTTAGGCTATAGACCTGCATGGTTCAGAAATAAGTAAAGATTAGATGGCAGACTTTTCTTAGTGCTTACCGTAGACTATTCCGCAACAAATACTGTAAACTGAGGCCTAGGCCTATATGTGTCTGAAAGTAGGCCTAGGCTATATACGGCCAGGCTATCCCCATAATTATGTTCGGAGGGGGCCACGTTCTTTGTTGCTACGGCCCTGCAAGTCCATCGCCCTCCTTTGTGTTAGTCCGAGTGATGTAACTTATGTCCTAGGTATATTTATGTTGTCTATCGAGCGTAGTTTTGTTTTGCTTTTGTTTCTCTTTTCCTTCGAATCTTGCATGCAGTGCAATGTGTGGGTTCGGTCGACTGGTTTTCTCGCTAGGCTACATGTCAAAACCATCGAAGTGGAGCATGCAACTAACACCGCATAAGATGCTATAGCATTAAGAGTAACCTAGCAACCTACTGCGGTTTTTCATGTTGTCTTTTCGTAACTTGGGTACAACCGATTTTTAAAAAGTAGCCTAAATATCGCGGAGACAAGTTATCTTCGGTTGCGAGCGCATGGAAAAGTAGCCCAACTCTTGTTTTTCGCGACGACCTGACAACCCTGGTCAAGTTATCTCGCGGGTTTTGGAATGAGTTAGGCCTATGCGTTAAAATTTAAATGCAGTAAAGTTTCATTGGTTTTCTAGGTCGTTGGTCGGCACAATGTGGCGACACCTTGCGTTCCAGTCCGTTGTCCTGAATGTTGTACGGAAATCGCTGTCGTATAATTATAGTTGTGAATCGGACTTAAAAAGAGGTTAGGCCGTGAGCTCAGTTAATGACACGATCATTAATTTTTGTTTCATGACCACCAACTTTGTTTTATATTTGCTTGTACTGAAAGAGCAATGTATGCAATAAAAGCCAGTTAGACCGATGTTGTACTGTTGTTCGCTTCTTCTAGTCCTGATAGACCTATATTGTTTGAGTCAGATCGATTTCTTCAGATCTAATCGACACACAATTTGACAAATCGACAGATAAGATAAATGTTGAAAACCTACTTTTGAAGATCTTCACTTTTGATTAAACTGCTTCTGAATAATGCAAGAGGCAACTAACTGTACTATTATGGGTGAGGTACTTTGATTAATATTCATAATTAAGCTACGACAATGCAATGCACAGCTATCTGCCGCTCAAGCGTCAGGCTTAGTCTGCAATAAATTTACAGTGACATAGAGGACAGCATTTAGACATAACCTCTGCGGTTGGCCAACATTTCCTTTCCCCTTTCCTTTCGGATGTCCTTAGTGGATGACCTTTTAACTCCATAATTTCTAGTTGTCTTCACTGTGACACTCTTGGGAGGGTTTACAGAGGCACTATAAATAAGCTGAGATCTATGTAGGTAAATTGGTCTGCATGTTGTAATTGTCTTCTTAGTTCTTACTGTTGTCATACCACTATCACTGCATTCGCGACGGTTACGTTGGTTAGGCACATTACATGGACCCGCAATCTTCTGTCGCATGCCATGGTCTGCATTCGTTAAGCCAGCACCAAAAGTCCGATAACGATTCATGCCGTTCTCTTCCACGTGTTTGGTTCCCTTTTCTGTTCTCAAATGTTTGAAAGCACATTTCATCCTTCTTCACCATCCAAGCCTCGTGTGCGTACTCCATCACTGACCACACCTTCATCAACCGCAATTTCGCATCTTTGCTGATCAACTTGTTCTTCTATATCCATGCTAATGTTATCACAACACTCGACATGAAAACAATTTCCTTACTCCACAAATGCACTGAAACTGAACCATGGCAATGTAGAACATAAGAAACTTTACTGGAGAACCCATGTACCCAGGGACAGAAGCTAGTCAGCACCTATGGACAACAAGACCCATTCACCGGATGGTTGATGATGATGAACTGCATATATAACATTAACACTAAACTTATTTATACCATACAGTCCTACATCTATTAAAATGCTATCACAAAATTCTAGATGTTCTGCCAGCAAAAATCCTTAATATCCTCAATTACTTGTTTATGCAGCAACGTCCTCAATATGCAATTCTACTGATTCAATCGGCCAAGGGCAGATACATAAATTTTCGAAGGGGGGGCAAAATTTTCGATATTGGGACAGGGGAAAATTTTCATCTTGGTCGCCAAAAATTCTGATGACTTTTAAAAAAGGCATTTGTCTCCAATATCCAAGGAAAAGATACCATTTTATGCGCCAAAATAATTGATAACCCTTTTTTTAGTCGTACGAAAGTCGTATATGGGCCTCGTGGGCGTGACCTGCGGAACTACTCATGGGGGGCCACGTCAACTTCCTCAGCCAAAATAGCTGGTGAAAATAAAGAAATGGGGGAATGGCCGGATTGGTCCCCCTGGATCCGCCCCTGCAACCGGCTTTGCAGAATCTATCAGCGTTATTTTATAGTTAGTCGTAAACACACGACAGCTAAAGAGGTCAACTACTACAACATTCACAACATTTATTTCAACCGTTTAATTTTAAGCATGTGCTAATGAAGTTGCACACGCTCTTCAAAATCAGAATAGCTAAAATAAAAAATTACTTAACATGGCCAATTCACGACAGCGTTCCAACGACTGGAAGTGAAATAGATTTCAGTGTTTTGGTAGGAAAGTTGATCAGAAACGAGCAGTGCCGTCATTATGAAGGGCTTGCAGCTGAAACACGCCAGTCACTAAAATTGTAGCAGAATGTCTACTTGTGTTCAGAAAGGAGGATATCTCTCTAACGTAGTTCAAACAGCAATACTTGAGTTACAACATCTAACTAGCAACATCAATTATTCTGCATTCAAAGATTTCAGATCAAAGCAGAAATGGCTGTTATCAATACAACTCCAATGTCAATAGTGCATCAGATGTAGTGATTAAATACGAAAGTGAATCTGAACAAGCAATCTAACGCCCCCCCCACCCTACCCAAACAGAAAGTAAACATTGCATTCATATGAAATGGGAAACAATCTTGGCCACGACTGATGAAACAAGCTATTTCCACTCAATGGTAACTACGTTTGTTCACGAATTATCAAACACCCATGCTCTGAAAACATGCAACGGAAAATCTGCTAAGACAATTCTCCGACAAAATTGAACCACAGAGATTTTTCAATTTAATTGATCTTGTCCGATTTGAAGCAGTCAGCAAACAGTTACAATCAGATTCTGTTAATACACGCGAAAAGCATCTCGAAGAAACAGTCGAAACAACCCAACACAGATCAACATTTAATAATCGACAACCATCGTAGTAACCTTTCTTAACACCACTCGAGCCAGATGGTAAACAAGCACAGGCTGAACACCAAAAAGAAACTTCTTGAATGGAAAGCAACTGAATTCAACAATATCAAAATTCATACTACATTAAGTTACATACTGTGCATGCATAAAATGCATTAGTTAGTTAAATAGCTCTGCATGAGTCAGAAGAACAGCTTGAATCCGACAAGTGCTTCAGTCAGCTAAACATAGTAAACTTGGAAGAGACAATAAAATGAAATTGTGGAAACTAAAGCAGATGCAAAGAAACCAAATTTGGTAACAGTTAAAGCATAGAGGATACGATTGTGCAGTACTGCAACTCAAAAACCTCCTCTACTCCGAACATTAAAAAACACAAAGTTAAACTTAAACTGTCAGGTTCAGTCATAAAATAGGCAGCATAGAAACTAAATATGGAATTGAGATGTAAATTCTAAATTAGAAAACTACAACAATGACACAATGAAGCACATGAACCATGCTGTATACGACGACAATGGTCAGGTCAACATAAATCAGAACGACGCAAACAGCGTCTTTCAGTAGAAATGAGATTTGTAAATCATGTGATAAAGTGGAATGTTTCTTATGCAGAGTGAAATGCTGCCAGAAGTTCCCATTTTGTAAAACCGATTAATGTTGGTCATCTGATGCGAAATAGCAGAATACTGTGACAACGTCCCAAAATCTAGAAACCAGCTTCGGCTGAGCAATGTGTTCCGAGTTAGTTAACAATCAGAAGAACTGCAGGTTAGAGCAACTTTCAAAGACTCGATCATAAACCAAGATGTAATTGTCAGTAATTGTCGGCTCATACTTTTGCACAGCACCATTACTAGCCATGTTCCACAGTCGCACAACGCAGAACCTGACTCAAAAAAGAATGTACCGGTGAGAAACCGTAATCGTTGAGCGTAAAATACAACCATAAAGTTCAACGAGGGTGTAAAGCAACATGTCAGATATGGACACAGCAGTAAAAATCTTGACCAGCTTAAAGAATATTAAATCCCTGCATTCCAGATCTTTCAATTGGCTGCTCTGAATTATTTGTCACCGTTTTGTCAATGCTAGCGGCAACGGTGCATAAAAGCAAGTCAGATAAACAAACAATTTACTTGAGTAAGATTTAAGTGATATACAAAGCATTACAGTGACATCTAAACAACTGCCTATAATCAGATAACACATGCAAAGAGTTTAAATCTGCTCTTTGAGTAAGACCTTAGCCAATCAGGCTCCACTAAAAATTCTTTTTAAAAAAGTAGAGTTGTAGCCAAACAAATCCCAAGTTACAGAATTGCATTACTTCTATGACACAAAAGGGGCAGAATTATTTGCTCACTCAACATCAAATTAAGACCCTAATTCAGATTAACTTCATCCAGAAAGGTTTCAACCACTTACACATTGTTTCAGATTTTAATGGATTTCTAAGAAAACATAGAGAAAGGAGGAAAGACTCAACACTTGAAGAAGGACTGATCGTTTGATCGAAGCCAAACAGCACAAAGTCACTGCTAGCTCAGCTCTAATTCAGCCAACGAAAAAGTACTAGGCATGCCTATAAAATATGACAGCAACAAACATCGGAGAAGAACCAGAAAGACTGAAACAAGGAGGAGTCGTAGTCGTCCCTATTCAGTGACAACAGTCAGGAATCTATCGTAATTCTTAGCTCTAAACCTAAATGGAAATCGGAATATATCGAACAGATAAACTTAGACAAGATACAACACAGAAGCTGTCGATGGTAGACCATCAGACGACTGCTCGGTTGCCGGGGCTCGCAACTACGGCTGCCCAGCATCGCCTTCAACATCTTCGACTTTGCCATCCTTGTTCTCTTCATCACCTGAAACAGACATACGACAATACATTATGAATTGTACCATGTGATGAACAGGATGAACAGAATAGCATACATTTAGTACATGCACAATTGTACAGTCACGTCTTTCTTCTTTAGGTTCTCTGCCCTTCGGCAGGTTCCAACCTCCAATGACGCCACTCCTCTCTGTGCTGTGCCTTTTCCTTCAGTTTGTACAGTCACGTACACTGAGGAATATATGCAAGAACTTCATCAGGATGAACAGCTAACTTAAGGGTAATCTTTAAGTGTCCTTGTAGCATGGCTGTGTTACGGTGATATAGAAATTGTCATCGCTATTATTGTTACAGACTTTCTCATCTTCTCTCACAATCTTAACAATTGGCAGTTTAAAATTATCACAATGCAGTTTAAAATTATCACAATACATGCCACTGTGCTTACATGAATCATCATCATCATCGAAATCCTTGGGCTAAACGCCCGTAGGTGTCCGGCACCACTCTCTGTTTGAGTCTGTCTCGCATCATGTTGCCCATCTTCAACCTGTCCGGTCTGCAGGTCCATACCATTAACATCTTGAACCAGCTAGACCACCTTGTCTGATGAAGAGAATATGGGGAGAGAGGCACAAAGGACAACCTGGGTCAATGCCCGTATGTGTCCCACACTCTCCCCCCCCACCCGACTCTCTCCACTGGTCTGTACTGACCGGCCTGTGCATGTCAGCTCCACATCATGACATCTTGAAGCATCTGGGTCGCTATGTCACTTGTGCCGTGGTTTTTGCGGATTTCAATGGTCTTGGTCTTTTACTTCCAGTGTA
Organism: Lumbricus terrestris; assembly: GCA_949752735.1. NCBI lineage: Eukaryota > Metazoa > Annelida > Clitellata > Crassiclitellata > Lumbricidae > Lumbricus > Lumbricus terrestris. The sequence continues at coordinate 49,231,158 of OX457038.1, read as the reverse complement.
TCTCCACCCATCTGGCAAACCTTCCTCATTTTATCCGGGCTTAGGACCGGCACAGGGAAGTTGCTGGTTCCCTGTGGCAGAGGATGGATGCAGTTTAACGTCGTGCCCAGGACCAAAAAGTTGCTTACATGAATACCTTGAATTAATCCTGAAAAATATAGTTTAGAGTTTTTCTTTACAAAAATGAACATGAACAAATAAAACGATACAAAATACAACAATACAAAGCAAACAATGAACAATTTCAATAGATCCCAAAACACAGTGAATAATCTTTGCACTTCATGGTCACTTACCACCCATATCGGAGGTCCACAAGGTCAGGTTGTCTCTTAAAAGTTGCATTATCAGAGTTGAATCTTTGTAGCTCTCCTCGCTCAGTGTGTCCAGCTCGGCAATCGCGTCGTCAAAAGCCGTCTTCGCCAACTGGCACGCTCTTTCGGGAGAGTTCAGGATCTCGTAGTAAAATACGGAGAAGTTGAGTGCAAGGCCGAGCCGGATGGGGTGGGTGGTTGCAAGTTCAGTTGTGGCGATGTCGCTGGCTGCCTTGTAAGCCACAAGGCTATTCTCAGCCGCCTCCTTGCGGTCGCCACCTGTTGCGAATTCGGCCAGGTATCTGTGATAGTCACCTTTCCTGTTTCAATCAAGCACAGAAATGGTTCGCTCATCAGAAATCAGCATATTCAACGATGACCAGTCTCTGCTGCCCAACCCAGAATCAATCAATTAATCAATCAATAAGTTTATAAAAGGTACCAAGTTGACACAGGTGCAACTCAAACAGGCAATATTTTTCATGGCATTTACGGAGAATGTCTCAACGCAAAGATATTTAAAATACTGTTAGTATATGTTCTTATACAGAATACGTGAGATGAGATTATGACAATCTTTAATAGGCAATGGAAAGGAATGCCATTGTTCGCATGACGCATTAACACCCTAATTTTCAGTCATGACTTCAATGCTACAAAAGGAAGAATGGAAGGCCAGGCCACAGCTGCCCAAATCAATGCTCGATATCCCACTAACTGCATGCAAGCGAACTTTTTAAAAAAAAGTGAAAACTGGGGAACAACATTAATAACCTGCCCAAAAATCTTGAAATAACACTGTCCGCACTCTGGGGTCTGTACCCATGCGGCAAAATATCCAGCATCAAACAGCTTGCATAATAATCAGCATTAGACTGCATGATCATCTCTAATAACAGTATCTAGTCCAGCAGATAAAGCATGCCATTAAAACTGGCTAATTATCGGTAATTATGGACATGCGTGCTGCACAGTTGCCTGATACTGTCCTAATGCAATCACACTCGTCAGCTTGCAAGTGCATAACAGATAAAAGTAGCGTAGAAATATTTACAAAACTGTCGCTGAATAAAAAGGAACATTGTCCAATGTCCATCTTTAAAATAGAGAACTGGACAAAACAAATAAAATTATGGGCTGGCATCATTGATTGAGAAAGTAACTTTTAATAAGAATGACTTGCTCTGTAAAGAAAGACCTAAGCGGCAACCATCATCGGGAAGGCCAAAAAACCTCGAACTGGTCACAAGATACACAGCACGACATCAGTCATAGAAGGCAGCGCAGTCGTGAGCTGCTGAGAACAAGTATAGGATTTCAGTCACGTACGAAAGATAAAGAAAAACATCTCAAGTGGAATAATTTATCTTCATCCCACACAACAGTTCATAACAGTCCTTGCTTCAGATTTTATTAGAGAAGGAACGAACCTTGTGCAATGCTTTTAGGACTCCCTATTCTTAGCTATCAAGATGAATGGCTTCAATAAAGATTGATTGACTGCTCGAGATATAGAAAGCGATTTAATCGAATAACAAAGCCGGGTCAGCGCCAACACAAACCAAATCAAATCTACCCAAGAACGTGATACATAATTATTAAAAGCAATGTCATGGAACTATTTGCCAATTGATGCAATATTCATGATGCAAAATGGAGCAATTCCTCAGCATGCAATGCTCTGAGTCTGTCTAGCTCAACACATCTGTTGCCAAGTGCATCAGGAATCAATTACAAACAGAACAGTAGTCAAACTGAAAACATGACTGGCCGACGTCTATTTTGTCGGCGGCCTACACTCCGCACAAATCGTTGAGCACAAATCAATGTTTCTAACAACGAGAGAACGTAAAACATGTATGAAGACATAACTGCATCACGCCACCACATGTTCTGCTACAAGTTGTTCAGCATATATCTAAGCTGCTCTGCAACAGACTAGTTCAGTTAAACTATTGCCAGAACCTATTCTATTGACTTTAAAAGCCATTCTTTCTGAAATCAGCAAAATGGGTTGAACACAAGCACTGAGAGCACAGATGCACCAGTGCACCTATTACATGTTCAGTTATACAACAAAAGATCAGTTCAGCTTGCCAATGCTAGACATTAAACTGACTTTGGCATTTCTTTGTAATCCTTTTCATAGTCCTCTTGGGTATGTTTTACTAAATCAAAATTACTTACAAGGGTCACCTTTGCATTTACAGACACAGATACATTACTTACAGATATATGTATTCTGGACAAGAGTTGAAGAATCACGACAGGTGCTATATAAACTCACATATGGCAGCATCGTTAGAATAATAGCTTTTAACGTACATTTTGTAATAGAAGACCTTCGACTCGCCAGATCCAGCCGATGGAATGAGATGCTTCTCGAGAACATCCAAAACATCATGGCAAATGTCTCGCAACTCCTTCTCCACCTGAACAAACCACAGTCCATCATCATACAACAGCTATAACCAGTTAACATTAGAACAACCTTTAAACCAAAGGCACACTGTAACCAGAGGCAGAGAGAGCGATTGCAGGTGGGATGTACGCTAAGACGGAGATAAGCCTTCATAGGAGAGGTGAAGCCTAGTGTGGATAGTCATGTGTAGATGTAGGCCTGGTTTTGAAGGGACAGAGTAAGGAGTTAAAATAAGATGGAGATTTAGTCGTGACATCGAGTTGCTTGTTACACGTAAATTAGCTGTTGTCGGTGCATTTTGTGTTTGTTTGCCACTGCTGGATAATATTGAAGAACAAAATAAGAGAAACTTAGCGTTGTTGTGCGTAACGAAGTTGAAGAACTGTAGATACTTATAACTAGCCATAATTAGCTACCACAGTAAAATTAATTTAGGATAGGCATAGGCAACGCTGAACTTTTGAAGAGACTGGAAAGGTGTGAGGGAATAAGCTCACACACGGTATGATTATTGATACACAGCACTGTTAAGCGGCACTTTGAATGCAAAATCGTCACACATTTCATCCAATTCTAACATTTTATTATGGCAAAAATGAAACTCAACGTAAAACTCATGGCCAGCGAACAACATGAGTTAATACTTACAGAACCTCTAAAACACTTTCTACGTAATAAACATTGAATCTGAGTGGCCACCATCTTTGTCTACACTGCCAGCTCTGGGAATCAGCAAATTTTTCTATAAGACCAAGTTCAGTTTCTGCCTGTCTAGTGTCTATGCGATGCATGTATATTGATTTTACAAAAACTTTGCCATTGCTGCTATCTAAACCAAGCAACCAATCTATAGTCCGAAAAATGGCAATCAGCCAAGCATTGTCAATCTTAAAAATGTGTCCAAAGAATTTGAGCTTCCATTCCATCATTGATTGGATTGAACTCTTATTTGCACATTACTGACAAAAATATATGGTTCCCCTGTCTAGTACGTCTTGAGGTGTCGAATGACTCACCCATCTCATAAACTTGGCTTAAATTGACCACAGACTTTGTATTCTTGCAAACATTTTGGATAATTTGCATCAGCCTTCTTCCTACTACGAACTAACTATCTCATCACATCAACCCCCAGTATTATGAGTCTGATGGAGTCAAACGATTTCTGGAAGTTTTCAATGCACTCGTAGAGAGATCTATCCCTTTCTTTAGCGACACCTGATATACATATATACACCAAATATCCAGAGTGTTCATCTGAGTTAAACTACAACAACCAATGCCACTTGTGACAGCAGATGAAAAACTCCATAATAATAATAATGTCCATTCAGCAATTCAGTAGGACTAGAAAGACTTTCAAAGACGTTCAGTATGACTGGAACTGGAATAAAACCAAGATGCCGCATAACAAAAATCACTTCGACCGCGAAAAAAACAAGTTTTTATCGCAAAATATTTAACTAGTAATAGTAGAACTAATGTAGCTCCTCTGTAGTCAATCAACATCTACAAGGAACTTCTTAAGTCTCTACTTGGAAATGCAGAAATGTACATGTCAAGAAAATACATCATACATACACAAACGCAACTGCTACATGTGTAAATAAATATATGCAATTATACATTAAAATTACTGAAAAGGAGAACACTGCCATAAATGATTTTACAACTGAAGGCCATGTATGCAATAATTTTTTTGAGTTGGTTGACTTTAAAGCAAGTCATTGATTTAAAACTACAGCACAAAACTCACATTTCCTACACTCTATGTTTTTGAAGCACTACTATCTAATTACTTAATCTATAGTCAATCTACAGTGTTCAACTATCATGCACGAAAACCTTGCTCAGAATCTGTATTATGGAAAATACCATGTCACAGCTGCAGCAAAGGCAACTTATTTATTCATTGATAACTGCGGTATCAAAGCTTCTTTCGGCAGGAAAAAATGAGACAAAGTAATAAATTGAAGCTGCAGATCTATGCCAAGACAATAAACTATATTTATACATAATTACAACACATGCTCTGTAACAAACCTAAAGGAGCGATATTAAAGGTCTTCATACAGATATACATTATTATTATCCTACAGCTTGGAATGGTCTCCCTGTTACACTGCGCTTAATTCCCAGGGGTCACTCCGCTCTGTTCCTTAAGAACCAAAAACTGTTTTACTTAACCGTGGTTGAGCTGGGAGCGCTTCTGAGTAGCCTACCTTGAAGAGGCGCTATATAAATTTCTGAAATAAATAAATAATACCAACACACACAAAAGTGTCACACACACACACACAAAAACTGTAATTTGGATTCATATGCCATTGTCTGGTTTGGCTGTGACACCAATGAGTCATTAAGCACTTGCATTGTTGAGCTGACAATGAATTTGAGCGTGCTATCCCAGGACCTGAATAAGTCCTTCATGTTCAAATGCCTAGTACATTTTGCTTACGCTCATTGTTAATAAATAGTGGCATTTTTATTAAATAGCAATGTATTAAACAGAGCAATGATATTAACAGTCATCCTCCACGGAATACCAAGTGCCACAGAAAGTTTCTCTGTGTAATTGTCTTGATCGTCTGCATGCACTGAATAATAAGAACATAATACTCTATGAAGAGCAATGAAGGATCATGTAATGTCGATGCATGCATACATTAACTGTCCAGTCAAAATGTAGAATTTCTTCAGGGCCAAGAGTGATCGCTGAGAAGGTTGCAAGTGAGAACCAGAGAAACATGCATATCACACATGCCATTAATATTTAAGGACTCATCATTTCTCACTTTGTCTGTTTTAACAAATATTGGAATGAATTGGAATAAAACAGTACTAACACCAACCACTTATATAAAAAATATAAAGCAGAGGTGCGACAGTTGTGGTTGGAAAACTTACTCACACATTAAAAATCTTCTGTGTGGCTTGACACTGCACATAATACATTTAAAAAACTCAACAATTGCAGTGCTGCACGCTGGTTGCCACAAAGCACAGATGGTATTTCATCAATTGCAGAGCTGTACTCACCTGACCCTTGTACGTCCGGGTCAGTTCAACATGGCTATCACCCTTGCTCTCCTCCTTCGATTCCAGACTGCTGAGAATTCGCCAGGACGCTCGTCGTGCTCCAATGACGTTCTTGTACGCCACCGAGATCAGATTTCGCTCTTCCACGGTCAGCTCTTCGTCCAGGGCTGCGACTCGCTTCATGAAATCCACCATTTCTACAACACAATAAATATGAACACTAAAGCTGCAATACCACAACATCGGCTAGTGCAAATATGTCACTATTCAAGTGCCTACACAAAGTAACGACAAATTTTTCATGGGACAACTTTGGAATCATCAACAATCGAATGTTCAAGATACCACCAAAAATACTAAAGCAGCTCCAATCAGAACATCTGTACTTTGCATTTCCAAACACGGTTAGAAATAATTTAAACATGCAATGATCAACAAATTCAATTCTTCCCCTGATGATGAAGGTGATAGGACATACCACTGGGCATGCTACTTACAATCTCATTCTGCTAACAATGTCTAGTATTGCTGGCGCTGAAACTTTGCCAAGAACAAATTATATTCAAGCATACTATGATGGTTTGACAATTAGAAATCATCTGCAACATGCACATTACACTGTAGTACTTTTAAAACTCTTTCGAACCTACATTGTTCCTGCTTCAGATAAATTTGTAACTGATAAACTGCTCAACTGAAATATCTTAACACTTAAAAATCCAAACACATATAGACAATTTCCTATATACCTTTTTCGTATTGTCTTCCTAACTAAGCAACGTTTAGTTTCGAAAACCATACCCAGTACAGTATTTGCCTCAAATTTAGAAATACATGAAATGTGTAAAATAAAAATTATAAAAGTACAAAAAATTGTAGGAAGCGAAAAAAATGTAATAAAAAACATTCTAAATGTAGTCACTTAAATGGCAAACTTGCAGCTGAATGATAAAAATAAGTTTACCCTAGTCCAAAAATTAACTTTTGTTTCTTCCATTTGACAGAGCTCTAGACCAGTCATTGATATCTTTCAAACCCTAACTTCCGTTTTGTCAAGACGTATTGTAAGAGCCTTTTTCAACATTGTCTGACCGATATCAATCATTCTTTTTATTTGGTTGATGATAAGATAAGTGGCTAAAATGAACTCAAGTTTCTTCTAACCAAGGCATCACTCAAATTCAAATCAGCAAATCAAACAAGAAAACATAGAATAGTGATGTCTGCTCAAGGGCATCACTGGTCGGTCACACCTTAGAAAGTCTATTTATATTCACCCTAACAACTTATCGTTGATTAGAACAATGGCTATAATACAATGCTAGCATTAATCAATGCCATCATCGATGGCATCATCACATAAACAAAATCCTGTATCACCATAAATTCTTGGAAGGAATGATTGCTTTGTTTCTACATGGATGACTGCCAAAATAATTCACAGTAAGCTGGCACTTAATAAAATACGCATAAAAAATTACAAAAGTGCATGGCCAAAGAAAAGATCACCATGATATATGAGAAATTTGATCAAAGAAACAGGACAAAGTGGAGTTGGGTTTACATCCAATTTTGTCTCTAATCATTTTATTATGTGGAGAACACTGCACCAGAGCAAGCCACTTCAAAGCAGCACACTATCTTGGCACTTGAGATTATGTTCTTGCAAGGGTTCAATTGTATGCGGCACATTTACAAAAGCAACACTTTGCTCGGCAACTCTAAAGATTAGCCGCAATCAGCTCAAAAGTTTACCAGCCTTGACCAAAAAGGCCAAAATCTCTTACACAGTGATTAATAAAATACATTGTGCCTTGAGTTTACAACAAATCCAATGGCTCACAATACCATAAGTCATGATGTCATAATGGCACCATCCCAGGATTCCAGAAAGTTGCAAATAGATTATAATCACATGCAGGTAAATTACACGAGAAAGGAAAATACAGTACATGTATATGGCCTGAATTCACACAAAAACCATGTAGACCACAATTAGTCAAAGTACTTCTCTTCAAGTCATGATTACAAAGACTCTAGAAACCAAAAGTAGATTGGGAACTTAATAAGTGCTGGGCTAAGTTTCCAGTGCTCCGTATGGCACAATTTACTCAGATGGCTGCTTGCAGACAACACCATCGTCATCATCATTCGTCATCTACTCTACCAATGAGTTGACAACATTTCTTCAATGAATTCGATCAGCAGAACACTTAAAATATTTAAAAAGTATTGAATGCAGCTTGGACAGAAAATGCTTCATTTCAGCCCCTGAATAAACTTTGGAACAAGAAATACATTTTATCTGAACAACTCATTGCAGTTTGCGGTACGTAAGGTGCAAAACTTTTTCATCCAAATCCTTTATTGCATTACTGAGTATAGCTATCATATTGAGTATCGCAATTTTGGGAAACATTGTTTCATCTTAGCCACCAATTATAGCTCGGGTAAACCTGACAATGCAAAATCTTGAGGCAGAATGAGTAGCAATTTGAATATATAGCATATGATGGCATTATTTAGATTCCTGGCAGTTACCCAGAGCAGATAGGAGCACAAACATGGAAACATAAGAGTTCTTTGTGCTGCATTTATCAACCCAAGTTCTTGATGACAGACTGCCGTAAAAGCGCTGTAGGAATTCATTTTTAAAATCCTTCAGCGATCATTGCACTTTGCTGAGCTAAAATGATCATGTTTAAGATCGACACTAAATTAAAATAAAGTTCTGTAGAGATCTTCTGCTCAGTCCAATCACCTCGAATATAATAATATGGCAGCTCCACTCAAATAGAATTTAAAGTGCTCGAACATCTGAGATAACAACAGTTCACTAAAATAGATTTAATTCATTAGAGCCCACACAAAGCAATGCTTACAGTGATTGGAGGCAGCTGGCCAGATCTTGACAAGTTACTCAAATTTAAATTCATTACATTCTAGATCTGGCAGCAATATTTCACCGTTAAGATGTTAGAAGGCATCAATTAAACATTGTCCCATTTAAGGTAGTTTATGGCAAATAATAAGATTATACTGATGGTTTGTTTTCTCAGACAATACAGAGACTTCAAGTCTTGTTGGGGTGAGAAAAACAGTCTCATGAATCCAAGTCTTCAACGATAAACAAGGCTTAAAGGATTCCAAGGCGAGTAAAGTTAGGAATAGCTCACAATTCTTCAGCAGGAACTTGGATAACTGAACAAGTTCAACAACTGTTTACACACAAATTTGTCAATTTGCAACTGCATCAATTTGCAACTGCATCTTTCAACCAAAATCGCCCTGTAACTTGCAAAAAGATTTGTCCTAAATCCGTTAAATCTGATTAGATCAACTTCACAAGCAAAAGAAACAGAAGGGATTTGATCAACTTCACAAGCAGAAGAAACAGAAGGGATTTAGACCAAAAATTCCCTTTAGTATCAATCTGCCCAGTTAAACAGTTCATACAAATAAGGCAACAGTGACAAATGGATTCTGCCTTTCGTATGAATACCTCAATCACGTTAAACAAAAAAGTCTAAAAGGGAGCACACGAATCCATGAAACCTCAATCCCCAAAACATATAGCGACCATATCCTTGAAATCGATATTCTAAACTTGTGCAATCGGAAACACTAAACAGTGTAATCAACAACACTAACAGGACCATTAAGTCAGGTATTTAACTCTGTACAGTTTGTTGGGAGTCTGGCTGCTTTCTATAATTTTAACTGTTTTCAGGAAATCGGACTGTTTATTTTCAGCGTTTTCGGGAATCAGGTTTCGGGTTGACCTAGTCTAGATGACTATCACATGACGCAACAGGATTTTACCCTCATAAGAAGGGTGACGTTAAAGGTTAGAGGACCATTAGCGAAGATTCAATTGACTGCAGCAGGCAATTGACTTCCTCAAAATCATATAACTTTTAGTTTCAAGAGACCCGGCTACAAGGCAGTTTCAAACAGTGCACGAGGAAGCTTTGAACAACGCAATGTGGTCAACAACCATTCAGCGGACTGACTGACGCCAGCACAAGCACGTTTACTGGTTCAATTCGGTCTTCAACAGTAGCGGATCGACTCTTCGGCCATTTTGTCCCAATCTCCACACTCTCGTTACAACCCCGGCTGAAATGTAATATTAAACAACATCAACATATCTAAGCGCCTAAATTTATTAAACGTTGCTTTAAAGTGCACAATGGCGACAGATTATGTGCGGGGCAAGAGTGGCGGGACAACGGACAACCACGTCTGAACATGATCTTACAGACTCCGCTGAACATCGGAACCTACCATCGTATCGTTCTGCCTGTTCGGCCAATTTGGCTTTGTAGACATTATCTTCTCGGTCTGCCATATCTAACGCCTCTCCGAGGAATTCAAACGTCGACTACACGGAGAATTTGGTTGTCTTCCGCTGACACAGATCGACCCACAACGCCAAAATGGCCGACCGTTATTGTAATTTCTTTGAGCACAGAATAAATAATTTATGAGTCAGCAGCCAGAACACAACGACGCCATTTAATTTTATAGCGTCACCTAGCCGCAAACTGCTACATTATTTTAGGCTTAAAGCTCTGTGCTTAAAGGTTTTCAAATGAGGTGAGAATGCAATCTAATCACTTATTCGAAAATTTCACAAGCTGCTTATCTTGAACCTTTACCCGTTCATTTTTAAATTTTAAGCCCGTTTTCAGCGGATATTCTCGGGGCAAACGCGTAAAGGATTAAGCGTCTGTGAATTAAAGGGTTCCCGTGACTTAGCATTTGGGGGCGCTATTTGCGATCATGGGCGGAAACCTGGACGGAGACTTGGGGGGAGGGACGGAAAGACGCGAGATTTTTTGACGGATGAATGGCTGAGTGGCGCCGAAAAATTTCCATCTTTTGCCGGCCAAAATTTTCTGAGGACCTTCTTTTTTTTAGTCGTGACGCTCAGCGATTGGGGGGGACAAATGCACGTGCCGTTCCCCAATAAGTCTAAAGATAGTTTGGGGTCCGTAACTGCTCAGCCCAGGGGCCAGGAATTTCTGTCGGCGGGCCTGTGAACGGATAATAACAAGTCATTATATAGAGGTCCTCTTCAACAGACTGTCGACACTCAACAGCCATGCAAAGTGGCCACCGGGCCCTTTTGCTGATTTTAGCAACGCCATCTGCCGAATATAATTAAGGCTCGGTCGATCTTAGGGCGGATAGCGGGTAGCATTAGGCCTACGCTGATTGATTATCTGTCAATTGATGTAGATATTATGTCCTATGTAGACACAATGTTCGATAGCCATGTTTGAATTACTCCCGAGAAAAATGAAGAAAATAATATACAAAACGTCATATAATAATTAATACTATTATTGCTTGGATCAGTCTGGCGTAAATAGAAGGACTCGATCCCCACTGGAAATTCGATCTCTATTATAGGCTAGGCTACATCCCAGAGCTGATACGAACGACGCAGATGCGCTCATCAATTGTCTGGTGCCATCCACTTAACTCTAGAGAAGCGCTTTGGAAATGTTGACTTAACATTCTATTACCCGTACGATCGAAAGCCGTGAATGTTGTATTGCATAGTTACGGTTCAAAGGCGTTGTGTGATAATAAAGATGCTTAGCGTCGCCCGGCCTCCTCCTTTAGCCAGGCTTTGGACTGGCAATGACTGAGTGCTAGTAGTGAAACGTTTGTCAGAAAGGATCAATACATTTTAGAATGCTCAATAAAATCGTGTTTGTGACGTATCGCTTACACAGCTCATGCTTGAAATGCGTTACCATGGATACCCTTATTAAATCAGGTTATAAAGATCCAGCCATGGTGAGTAGACACTGACAGCTTGGTCCAATTTCTTCTAAACGGGGGTGCATGAGGGTCCTATAGCGCATTGGATAACACGCTGGCCTGGAAGCGAGAGGTAACGAGTTCGCGCTCCACAGGCGGACATGCTTTTTAGCAATGTCGGAGTTAGGGGGTGTTTGGGTGTTTGATCACCCCCAAATGAAAAATGTAAAATAATGTGATGCATTTACTAGCACATAATGTAAGAACTACAGTGCGCGATGTATTGGCCGCCCAGAACCCGCACAAGATGGCGGTTTTAACCGACGCCACGGCCCCTAAACCTGAACCTAACTGACCGTCACACCCCAAACCCTGAACCTAACCGAGGCGTCGGTCCCGGATACTAAAATTATGCCGAAAAAGCATGAAAACATGAAATTATATCATTTCGCGCCGCGGTGAACGGTTTCTCGGGCGAAATATCCTACGAAAAGCATTTGATGACTATAATGTCATCAGAAATTTCGACGACAAAAAATGTCGGAAAATATTAGCAGAAAAAGTTGGTAAACACCCCTCAAATCGAATCCTCGCTAGACCTACGGTCTTGCTTTGTAGCCATGCTAACAGCACCGTGTATTGCAGGCTGTCTGTTCTGTTAGCAGTTAAGTTTGATGTTAAATAAGATTACTGCATAGCTTGTACCAAAATTCAGCCACTTCTATATGCGTGATGTTCTCCACCGGCTTCCACTCAAGCAGCGAATTGAATACCGGTATAGGATATATCTACTCTAATCTGGCGCTGCATGCTAGGTCTTGCTTCTGCCTACCTTTGTGAACTATGTAGCCCTACTCTTAGTTCTCACCATTTCCGCTCTCCTCGTTCGACTGAACAAAGTCTGCTCTCAGTCCCCTTTTGCTCATACTTCCACTATGGAGAACCGTGCTTTCTCGGTGGTAGGACCCTCAACCTGAAATGGTCTTCCTCTGACCCTCCGCTCTCTTTGTAAAAATCCTTCCTCTCTCATCTTACTACAGTTTTATTTGGCAGCGCTTAGGTTGGGAGTGCCTCTGAGTAGCCCCTTGAAGAGGCGCTATTATTCGCTATATAAATTAATGTACAACGCTGTGCGTTTGCAAAGGTTTCATTAAAGAAACTTATTATTATTATGCCTACGTTATCAAATAAACTGTCGTAAATACTATGTTAATGTGCTGCTCAAGCTTATAATAATTATAATAATAATTGTCAAACATCGGGCTCCTCGGAGGTTCAATAATTATATAAATGAAACCACTAATCTAATTTTTACGAAGTGAATGAATTCGAACTGCGCATGATCTCCGCAAGAACCACTCATTGCACTCAACTGAAACACTCTGGTTCCGTATGTTTTCAGATTTCTTTGAGCTCATACTTAAGTCACAGGTTACTCAAGTCTTGACGGGTACGGGTAGGATCACCATTGGTAAGACACGTAAGGGTAGGCCCTATAGTATAGACGGAAACGTGTGTCATCATTGTCATTATCATCAACATCGTCATCATCATTAGCTCAGGTCTCACGCCAACCATGTGACGACTCTGGGTACAAAAATAAAAAATCCCATTGTCCTCCTACTAAGAAGAAGAAGAAGAAGAATTTTTTTAAATAAATGATTAAGTCAAGACATTTCGTCAATGTTGAAACAGTCGAAACAGCTGCAACCTGGCATACCGATTCGCCTACAATCCCTACATGAACTATAGCCTATAGGAGGAAAGGTGACCAGCGTGAGAATTAAGAGCCTTCTGTTCCAACGATTGTCAGCTGACTTCCGTATTAATTGGTAATGTAAATCTGCATATGTTTTAGGCATACTTCTTTCCAAGACGAACAAACATCGGCCGTAAACAGCATTGAATTAACGAAAAGTTCATAGAAGAACTCGGCTGCAATCTACGCGCATGCAGTGAACGATATACACACGCAACGATTTCTCTTCATTGATTGCTAAACGTTGTTCTCGCGGACTAGGTTTGTCACTCCGTTAAATTTTCCTGCAGAGAGAAACCCCGATTCGCTAAACAACTCACTGCCAGTTATTCAGTAAAGTTCGGAATACCATATCGCTGAGATTGGAGACCAACCGGTTCGATCATTTTCTTTGTCCATTAGTCAGCTACAGAGAAGCACTAAACTTTCCGACGAAGTATCATCGTCGCCTTTACGTCTGAGCAGTGATAACGTGAGCTTGATCAGCCGTCAAGATGAGCAGCGTTGTTACGCTGGGGGATATGGTCGACCTGGCCTTAGGAACCCCGGAGATTGGGTGCGTCAACTATAACGCCCTTCACACCCTGCTGCACGGACTAATCGCCAAGCTCCAAATCTCCAATGCCACGATCCAGCTGGGTCAGACGGCGACGACCGCCAGATCGCCGGGAGCCGCAGACGATCGAGCTTCTGGGAGTCCGTCGGAGGAGTGGGGAGCCTGGATCGGAAGCCATTCGAGCGTCGCCGAAAGCACAGGAGATGGAGGAAGGAAGGGAAGTCCTGAAAAGAAGGGAAGTCCTGAATTTGGAGTAGAAACGGAAATCGCTGGAGGAAGAGGAACTGAGGCGGGGAAAACAATTGGTGGAGATAAGGGTGGAAAGGACAAGGGGTCAGGTGGTGTAAAGGATAAAGGGCCTGGTGGTGGAGTGGGAAAAGGAAAAGAAAGCGGTAAAGCAGCCGGCGGAAGCGGGACGAAATCGGGTGGCGGTGGAAGAGGTGGAATTGGTTCCCTAAGTGGGAACGATGGTGTTCCGTTGATGGTGAACAGTCTGCCTTTCCACGAGCTCATCAAGAGAGTTGAGAGGCTGGAGGACTCATGGAAAGAGCTGAACGAAATTCAGACGATCGATCCATTCGGGGGCGGCTCGACGGATGAGAAGGGAGTGCAGCTGCACGACATGTGGGAGACGCTCCAGTTCCAGAAGCGACTTGATGCCAACACCGAAGGAGTCGACAGGGTATGTACATGTACATTGTACACATCAATCACCTTGAATGTATGTGTATGCTTCGGTGTATATATATTGATGCATATGTGTTTTCTGTGTCAATGTATGTGACTTGTATGTATCAATATACATGTACGTTTGTATGTGTAATGTATACGTGTGTTTGTTTGTATCGATGTATGTATGTTTGTATGAACAATGCATGTACTTTTGTATGTATCAATGTGTGTACGTTTCCATATAACAATGTACAGTGGTGTGCAAAAGTCTGGCACCACCACCTAGAAATATCGTGTTTTTTTGACTTTCCAGCCTGTTTCTCGCATATTTTCATATGCCCAATACAAACTTTTGTGTGTAACATCATGGGGGATATATTTGGCTATTAGAAACAACTTTTTATTCTAGGTTCAACAAAATTTTACCTTTTTTTCTTGGAAGTTGCCATGGTAATGGTTTTTTGTGTGTAAATCTCGTAATTTGTACTTCTTTGGCCATTGGTGTAAAAATATATTAGTATGGTTAAAACAGGTCATGTGTGGTATGAATTCGTTTATAATCATTCATTTATTCATTCATTCATTTAGGAAATTTATATAGCGCCCCGGTATTCAAGGAAACTACTCAGAGGCGCTCCCAGTCCAACCACGGCTAAAAAGATAGGTTTTCGAGCAAAGAAGTACAAATTACGAGATTTACACACAAAAAACCATTACCATGGCAACTTCCAAGACAAAAATGGTAAAATTTTGTTCAACCTAGAATAAAAAGTTGTTTCTAATAGCCAAATATATCCCCCAAGATGTTACACACAAAAGTTTGTATTGGGCATATGAAAATATGCGAGAAACAGGCTGGAAGCCTGGAAAGTAAAAAAAACACGATATTTCTAGGTGGTGCCAGACTTTTGCACACCACTGTATGTGCGCTTGTATACGAATCAATGAATGTACGTTGGTAGCCTATACGTATCAATGTATGTTTGTAGCCTACAATTGTGCATGTTTGAATCAGACGAATTTTGTTGTTCCCAGCAATGTACAAATATAATTCTATAAGCTAGTATTAGAGAAGTATAAAAAAATTCATACATGGTTCGTTCTGTTATGAAGTAGCCTAAAACAAATATTTCAGAAATGAAGATATTTAACCCAATAATTCATCCGGCAAGAAGCGGTCATAGCAGATAATGTCATAATAATGAGTGTATGTGAAGAAACTGACACACAAAAGGGACAAGTCCCGCTACGAGAGGGTCTAATTAGATTTGAAAAATGAAGACGTATGATCAATGTATGTTTGGTTGTATGCATCTATGCAAGGCTGTTTTAAAGGAATTTTTAGAACTGCACAACTCCTTCTTTCCTTTCCCATCCTCCATAGTAAATAACTTCCAATCGGACGAAAATGACCTTTTTTGCTAGTTTTAATTGCACAAACCGTGTGACAGAAGTGCTTCTACAGCTGCACAAATCTATTTAGAACTGCACATTTTGTGTACAACTGCACGTTAAAAAAAGCCCTGCATCTATGAATGCATGCATGTCTGCGTGCATGTGGCTAGTCATTTTGAGAAGCCCTGCATTAAACGATTCGTCTAGTATTCTAACACAGAAGTGTCCAAACAGTCACCTGCCGATCAAGAGGCGTTCTCGAGGACTACGGCCAAGTCCGGGAAAGCGTTCTGAAATGTTATTTTGCTTCAATATAGACTAGAGTAATAAACTCCACTTCTATAAAATTAATAGGCTACTTGTGTCCATTGCAAGAGCTGTTCAGCCTGTTCTTGGGGAACTAGTACAATGAAGGGTGGGTTTGGAAACCTCTGATCTAACAGATCCAAAGAGGTGCGTCATAAGATGTCCTCGTATAGGCCTATGTCATAGCATCTGAAAAGGTATAGAGCGCTTCTCGCAACATAAATGATTCAGAGGAGCTTTCAACACAGAAGTCCGGTGAAGAAGAAACGTTTTGAGGGAGCGAGAGGGTGCAGGGAAGAACCCAGACATGAGCTTAGCCCGTAGAAGTGAGGGATGCCATTCCACGTGGAGGGGCCTGCCACAACAAATGTCTTAGAGCCAAGGCACACTGAACACGGGGGACATAGATATCAAAACGGTCGGCAGAGCGCAAGGAGCGAACATAATTATTTTATGACCAAGATGGGTTTGCTTCAATAAAAAAAAATGGTGACCAAGTAGCTGCTAATGTTCGAGAAGGGGGATTCCATTCTATTTCATTCTTTTTCATTCTAATCCAATCTATTTAATTTCTAATCCATTCAAATCCATCAATTCTATTCTATTTGAGGATTTATAATACGTACGCCTCTCACAGTACACCGTGATCAAAGGCGCACCTAGCGCTGAGGACACCTCGAAATTAAAATTGCTGGAGAAATAATAATAATAATAATAATAATAATAATAATAATAATAATAATAATAATAATAATAATAATAATAATAATAATAATAATAACATGACTTGAATGTTTTCAGCTCATGGGTCTTGTTGACGAGATTCTCCGTCGTATTCAGATGTTGGCAGAGAGCGATGCTGAGCAGATGGCTCTCATCACAGGCAGCGTGAGTCAAAAGCACAAACTTATGCAATGAAGACTAGATCTGTCACAAAACAACGTAAATTACTATTTAGATTTGATTAATAATATTCAAGAATCTCTGTGGACCCCGAAACATTCGATGCGTTGGGACAATGAACCAGTCCATCAGTAAAAGAATGTTCAGCAGCATAAATATTGATGATTGGCGACTGCTGCTGGTGCTGCTGCTCCTACTACTACTACTACTACTACTACTACTA
This sequence comes from Lumbricus terrestris, assembly GCA_949752735.1. NCBI lineage: Eukaryota > Metazoa > Annelida > Clitellata > Crassiclitellata > Lumbricidae > Lumbricus > Lumbricus terrestris. The sequence goes on along the minus strand of OX457038.1, from coordinate 49,213,794 downwards.
CTACTACTACTACTACTACTACTACTACTACTACTACTACTACTACTACTACTACTACTACTACTACTACTACTACTACTACTACTACTACTACTACTACTACTACTACTACTACTACTACTACTACTACTACTACTACTACTACTACTACTACTACTACTACTACTACTACTACTACTACTACTACTACTACTACTACTACTACCACTACCACTACCACTACCACTACTACTACTACTACTACTACTACTACTACTACTACTACTACTACTACTACTACTACTACTACTACTACTACTACTACTACTACTATACTACTACTGCTACTGCTACTGCTACTGCTACTGCTACTGCTACTGCTGCTGCTACGGCTACCACTACCACTACCACTGCCACTACCATTGCTACTACTGCTGCTGCTGCTGCTGCTGCTGCTGCTACTACTACTACTACTACTGCTGCTGCTGCTACTACTACTACTACTACTACTAATAATAATAATAATACTAAAAGGAGCAGTGGTGTAGTGGGTATGTTCGTCGCCTTGCAGCCGAAGGGTTGCAGGTTCGAATCCGCCTCAGGTCGCCGCGTCGGGACCTTGGACAAGTCCTTCACTCGCAATTGCTCAGCGCTTCGGCGTGAAACTCCGATGCAGTGTCCGCTCTGTAGTTGGGAGCGCCTCTGAGTATGGTGCGTCAAGGGGCGCTATAGCAAGTACACATACAATGAAACGAAACAAACAATAATAATAATTACAAAGCAGCTAAGTAATAGTGGCGTGTAACAAATGCGGAATAATGACATCAACAATAATAAAAATGATCATGACGATCAAAACAATTATTGTTCTGATAAAAGAAATGAAAATAATTTTATATAGTACGCCTTTAAAAAGCTTAGATCTAACTAAATTAAATATGGATTTAATGAATTAATAAAAGTTACTTGGAAGGCGTTTGAATCGTCTGTTGAATTGATTTATCTTTACAGCACCAGAAACTTGAGAACTTGGCTCCAAAGACCGACTTCGATGCTGTCAAGCAGGCGTTGGTAAGCCATTCAGATCATCGTGTTTATAATAAAGTTTAGCAGAAACAAGAAACGCTGACAATAAACAGTGGCGGCGCCTGCCATGCATTTTCAGCATCGCAGGTCGCACCAGGGAGTAATTCAGAAGATTGAGGAATTTAAAAGTTAAAAAAGAATATTAAAATTCCAAGAATTTATGTAGGGCCTAAGTCATAGCGCAGATCAAGAGTAAGATCGGCAGTTAAAATGGCCTGCCAGGACCTATAAATTATGGTAGCGCTACCGTTGCTATCCCTACAGTATTCACATCAGCGATCGTGAATATGCTGATGCCCTTTCATGGATCGCTTTAGAAGTTTGGTAATAACGATTACGATTACGAGAGAAGTGAGCAGAATAAGAACAACAGATGAGGCGTTTGATGGCCTCAAACTGTGTTCAGTAGAGTGTGGATATGAACTTGGTGTATACCCTAAAGATGTTCGTGTAGAACGTTCTCCTTCGTTCTTCGTGAAACTCGCAAAGTTGACTTGTAACGTTGCATGGAAATCGTATCCATAAATTTCTTTTGCGGGAATTATGTAAAATTAATGAATAATGTTGTTCGAAACGTTGAAGCCAAATAGATTGGAATAATAGAAGATTGATTGAGAGAGTCGCAGAACAATTGACCATGGACGTTAAAAAACGGCTGCACTGGCAATCAAACAGTAGGCCTAGGCCTACAATTATATATATAGCAACCTTTTCAGAATAGTATTGTATGTAGCCTATTGTGTTTTCACGTGGGCCTTACCTATGTATCTTCTGGACAATAATTGCTATATAGGCACTATTGAGTAATCTTAAACACGCAGCCTACGACTGTTTGTTATGATGTGAAATGCAATTCAGAGCAAGAATTACATTGTAGTTTACAGCAAGCAGGAAGAGTGAACAATAATAATAACAACGGCAGTACTTAACGAGACAATGGAATTATTCATAACACTAATCACATTGTACTTGATGTATATTTTGTCTTTCCGGTTCTATTGTTGTTTCGCAGAATTCCATCGCAGGGAAAGTGGACAATCTCAA
>OX457038.1:49109185-49206685 GCA_949752735.1 Lumbricus terrestris | reverse complement strand
CCTCCGTCCCCCCCACCACAAACTTTGGAGGGGACCGTCCCCCGCTGTCCCCCCCTAGGTCTCCGCCACTGGTCAGTCGGTGTTTCTTCTATGGGGCGCACGCAATTCACTTTGTTGAACCGGGGGTAAAAATCAACGGCCAATTATACTACAGAGATGTTTTACTCATGGAAAGCCTTCTACCTGAAGTTTAAATTTTTCAGCAAGACGGTGCTCCAGCGCACAGAGCTCGAGAAACGGTCTCACTTCTGACGAATGAAATCCTGGCTTTATAATTCCTACACTATGGCCCCTAACAGCCCAGATCTGAATCCCGTCGATTATAAAATATGGGGAATCCATGCAGGAAATAGTGTACAAAACAAAGGTCCGTGATGTTGAAGATCTTCGTAAGCGAATAATGCAAGCTTGGAACGATCTTGAAGAGCGAATTATTGACTCGGCGGTGCGTGAATGGCGCAAGCGACTTCGCGCATGCGTAGAAGCTAAAGGCGAACAGTTTGAGTACAAACTGTAAATGTTTTAAGTATTGCCTGCTATTTAGCTATAACTTCCCTGAATTTCACTGACATTGTTTGAATATTGTTAAAATAATAACGATTTTTCTTGGGGCTTCCTTTTTTATGCCTCACGGTGTATACGATGAATAGATGCCGTTCCAGACGTTTTTATTCTGTTCCTAATTGATATTTAAGTCCCTTAGGGATCATATCCATATGTTCCTCGGGACAATTAAAAAGCTAGTAATATATAGTTGTGATAGTAAAAGTAATAACACTTGATAGCAACATTTGTGCTGCAGGCCTACGATGGAAACGAATAACGAAATGAAAAAGAAATGGAATGGAGATGTGGAAGTGAAAGAAGGGACGAAAAAAAGCAGGAGATAAAGAGGAAATGGAAGGAGAGGGAGAAGGGATAGTAAGGAGAGAAGAAGAAGAGATGGAAAGTAAATTTAAGTAGCGCCATTATAATTATTGTATTTTAATTTCTGTTATTTCAACAGGCGATTAAACTGGATGACAGACTGAGTCGGTCCCCTGACGGCGGCAGTCGACCGGGGTCGGGTTCTCGGAACCTCCTCAGTTCCCCCTCGATGGAAGAGGAAGATGTCTGCAAGGAGGAGGAGCCGGAACCGACGAACCTTGACAACCAGACGAGGATGAAGGAGCTGGAAAAGAAGCTCGGACTGCGTAAGGACGAGATGTGCAAGATGACGAAGAGACTGAATCAGTTGAACCGGGCGATCAGTCAGCAGCTGCACGACGCGAAAGATCGATTGAATGACGTGGAGTCGCGGCTGTCGGATATGACCTGCGACCTGAAGAGGTTGATCCAGAAGATCGAGTCCGATAAGGGTGGAGAATATGTCGTACCGACGGCAGCCGTTCTCGATGTAAGAGTACAATTGATCGCTATTGATTGATTGATTGATCGACTGATTGATTGATTTATTGATTGATTCATTCATTGATTGGGTGATTGATTTATTGATTAGCTGATTGATTTATAGATTCATTGGTTGGTTGATTGATTGATTAGTTGATTGATTGATTGATTTATTGATTGGTTGATTGATTGATCGATCAATCGATTGATTGATTGATTTATTGATTGGTTGATTGATTGATTGATTTATTGATTGATTGATTGGTTGGCTGATTTATTGATTAGTTGATTGATTGAGTGAGAGAGTAATTTTTTGGGTTGATTGATTAATCAATTGATTGGTTGTTTGTGTAATTGGTTGATTGATTGCTCGATTGATTGACCGGTTGATGGTTTAATGGCTGATTGATTGGTTGATTGAGTAACTGGTTGACTGAATGAGTAATTGTTCGATTGATTGATCGATTAAATTGAGTGAGAGAGTATTTGGTTGAGCGAGAGATCGATTTTGTAGTTGATTGAGAAATTGACTGGTTGATATGCTTGCTTGAGTAATTGGTTGAATAAGAGATTGGTCGAACAATGGTTTGATTGATTGATTGATTAATTTAGTGAGTGAGTGGGTGATTGATTGATCGACTAGTTGCTGATCAGGTGTTAGGTCTAACGCAGGGCTGTTTTTAAGGAATTTTTAGAACTGCACAACCCCTTCTTTCCTTTCATATCCTTCATGGTAAATTACTTCCAATCGTAGGACAATGACCTTTTTGCTAGTTTTAACTATACAGAATTGTTTCTACAACTGCACAGATCCATTTAGAACTGCACATTTTGTGTACAACTGCACGCTAAAAAGTCCTGCTGATGATTGTTATTTGTCTTCGTTCTAGGGATCCGGAGTGTCTCTATTAATTGGAGTCCAGAAAGCGTTGGATGACCTGCGAACGGACATGGAGAAATTGTCTGGAAAGACGGATTCCCTTCAGCAGAACAACACCAGACATCAGGACAGCATCGAAGTAAATACATCAAAAATAAATAAATAAATAACATACATATTCATATATTTATAATATATCTCTCCATTAAGCTTATAAATACGTCCAAAATCATCTCAATTGATTAACCTCTATTTACCATCAACTCCAGTTAGGAGCATCATAAATAAACAAATAACATGTCATTTGAAAGGTCTCACAGAAGAGAATCGTGTGAGAGAATAAAGAATGTTTTGATTTCTGCCGACAAAAACCTACTCTTGCCATGATCGTTCACATATATAACGTTTAATAGACAATCCAGCTGTCAAACTGCAGCTGGTTGCAGTCGTTCTGATATAGCGGTGTGTCGTAATTTCTTTTCCCCACCCGGGCTTCTGTGTTGAGAGTTCCTCTGAATAGTCTATGCTGAGATAGGCGCTCTAATAATATTCAGGTAGCCTATACGATGCTGGAAGCAGTCGAGCGACGATATACTTTTCTGCCCCTCTGATCATCTGTCAACCGGACCCAGACCCCCTTTGAACTACTGTTACGAACGACTTTTTGACTTAATGCAGCGCTCGTGAATAAGCTGATGCCCCGGGCTTGGCTTTCGAGTAGCGCTTTAGAAATTTGGCGATTTCGATTATGATTACCGCTATGTCTTTACTTACTGCACAAGTGACAAGTGCACATCGCTTATCTAGCCTTAACTTATGTCTACTTCTTCTTTCGTACCTTCTTCTTTAAACCTTCTTCTCCTCCGTGTATCCACTTACCCCGGTGATTAAGTTAATTTCAGGCGCTATAATAATTATTATAAAAATCCTGAAAACGAATGAAGACACAAAACTGTTATTTATGTTCAATTGACAGAACCTCTTGAAGTTGGCTTCCGATATGGAAGACAAGAAAACGGATAAAGCGGAATTCATTGAGGTAACTTTACATCGTGTCTTTTATATAATTATTCAGAATTATCGATATAATAGGCCTATCATAGTTTGATGGCTATGTTAGATAAGCGCTAGAAATTTGTGAGTTGATACTTGATTGGAACTCCATTACCAATGCTAGTAATATACGGGTAGGCCTACTATGCTTGCTAGACTTCTTTAGGTTCTCTGCCCAGTGGCAGGTCCGAACGTCCAATGTCTCCATAATTCACGCTGTTGTGCCATGTCTTTAAGTTCTCTGTAGCCCTTTTCCATTATCCCGTCCAGCAGTTTCTGTCTAGGTCTTCCTCTGCATCTTTTCCCCTCCAATTGATGCGTTTTTCTTGGGAGTTGTAGAGAGGTGGTTTCCCGTTGCCTTCCTCTCGGTGTTTTTTTCTGGAGACACCATCTCCTAGCGTCGATATCCTCTACCGTCCGTCCTTCGGCTTCTTCGCCCATGGGGCATCGCTTATACCGGCGATTATCCGGTCGTCCACCACGCACTCAGCTTCCAACAGGGGGACCACGTGTAGGTGGCGTGGTGGGCAATTGGGTTCTGAGTAGGTTTCTTGAATGAGCGCTACATAGGTCTTTAGAATGAATGAACGAATGAATGAATGAATGAATGAATGATTGAATGGATGAATGAATTAATTAATATTAAGCAGCTTCTATGACGACTGCAGAACGATTATGTTTCAGAAAGCCACAAAACAGGATCTGGATTTGAAGTTGGACTCGCGAGTCTTCGAGTCGACATGTGATGAAATGACGAAGAATGTAAATTCTTTGCTTGGCCGCGTATCACGACTGGTAAGCAAAGTATTATAATCTCACTCATAGAATGATGATGCTTCTTGTGTAACAGACGATTGATTGCTAATACAATACAATACAATACAATTCAATACAATGCAACTGTAATTTGATACTGCACACCTTACAAAGCTGAGAAGTGCACATTGAAGTTCAGCAACCATTCATTATATATAGGCGGATTGAAAAAGGTAAGTTTTCAGTTCAGAACTATAACGCGCAAATCGTTTCTCGACTGTTTCCAGCATCGTATCAAAACATTTGTAGAGCGCCTCTCGTAGCAAATACAGTTTGAAGGCACTTGAAGGCATATAAGCCCCGCGGGAAAAAGAATGCATATTGAGTGATGCAGGGAAGAGCCCACACATGAGCTTAGCCCGTAGAAGTGGGGTAAGGCCATTCCATGTGGAGTGACCTATCACAGCAAACGCCCGTCTATTAGTCAAGCCACACAGAAGATGGAGGACAGAGATGTCTAAACGGTCGCTAGAACGCAAGGGAGAATTAACCATTGTCGTGATGTGCGTGTATTATAATTATCTGGGTAGGCCTATTATAGCCTATAATATCTCTGCGACTATAATAGTCGGAAATATATCATAGACTACATTTGATATTTGCTAATAGAAATGTCCTTACCCGAGGAACCTTTATAATTGGGGTCGTTTATAAAACTTAAATAGCAAGCGATTGGGATAAAACAATATCAAGGCAAACCCAGAACTGGTGAAAACCTTCTTAACTGTCTTGTACATTTCTGATATACATTAATTGATTGGTATGTTTCTTTTAAACTGCAGTGTATGCCAAAATGCGGTTTGCAATGATTGTTTGATTAATAAAGAATAATTATTATTCTAATCATTGGATTACTAATTCCTATTTTTAATCTCAAACATCCTCGAGACGAGGCTGCGTTGAATTGCGTACAATTTTTCTCTATTTACTGTCTGTGCTTGACCCTGTATAATAATTAATCAGTTCCATTTTCAGTGGACTTCGGTCCAAATTCTGGTCACCCATCCAATTCGTCTTTGATGTACCTCGTGCACTTGACCTCTGGTGCAGTGCATTGAATTACCTCCTTCTGCAAACAAGTCCCGCTCATACCTCATGATGTGTTCATTTTATGCTATAGCGTCTTTTCTATCCCACATTTGACAAAAGGTCTTTCCAGACACCATCTGTTTTAAGCAGCCGTTCATTTGCATGTTTAGCGGTCCATCTCGAATGCATTTATTCTTGCATCTATTCAGCCTTCCTCATAGTCTAGCTCTCGCACCCATGCGTTACAGCTGGCCATACTAATTTCTTCAACAGCCTAACCTCAAAAACCTGAGTTATAATTGCATATATACTAATGTCTTCAAGAGTCTAACCTCAAAAACCTGAGTTATAATTACATACTAATGTCTTCAAGAGCTTATAACCTCAAAAGCCTCAGTTATAATTACATAGGCCTACTAATGCTTTCAAGAGCCTAACCTCAAAAGCCTGAGTTACAATTACAATTGCAATTATTACTTGTTGTTGTCAGGACGAGGAATGCAAAAACAGTTTCGATAAGTTGACGAGCGACCTCGGTGGCTACATGAGTTCGGATGAGTTCGACCGCATCCGCACGTGCATGGCCAAACAGTTCAAGGTTCTCGCAAAGAAGTTGGCTAAGATGCAGAAGCAACTGGAGATTGCCAAACTCGTGGGAGACGATGCGGCCGGAATAAGGCGACAGCTCTTCAAGTGCCTCTCCTGCGATCGACCGATTCTTATGGCCAGTCAAGAGTAGGAGCAACCTCATCTCTCATCAATCTTACGCTCGTTATTAGTAGTTTAACCAGGCTGAGAATTGCATAAGTTAATGAATAAAAACAAAGAACTGCACATACAAATGAAATATGAATTAATGGCCGAATGAATGAGTTGTTGGATGAATTAATGAATTAATTAATGAATTGTTGCCTGAATGAATGTACGAATTAATGAATTGTTGGATGAATGAATGAATGAATGAAAGAATGAACGAATGAATGAATGAATGAAAGAAAGAATGAATGAATGATTGCCTGACTGTAGATAATAGATATATGTTTGATGTTGTTACTTTAGCCCAAAGCCTGCCCTTCCGAATCGTGATGGCCTCTTTCCCTACCGATCGACCAAACCCTACACGACCTACGAACTGGAGCAAATTCGACAGCATGCGAGATGGTATCTAATAATTATATTTAATCTTGTCTAGCCATCTCTTCATCTGATTCAATCCTATAAAAACGGCATGACAGCCTATAGAACAGCTTTTAGAATAGACTATCGAACGGCCTATGCAGCAGCCTAAAGAGCGGCTTTTAAAAAACAAATTGTAATAATAAAAGTGCGGGTTTAGTTAGTCCGACCTTGCAATAAAACATTTACCAATCATTTTATTTTCAAAGCTAGTATATTTATAAAGGTCTAAATCATAAACTTTGTGTATCAACCCAGTCCTTATAAAAGTCGTGGCCTCTGCAGGGCCCTTGGGTATTCCACCCAGCCATCTCGTCGGGTCTGCCTTAGATACCCAATTGTTTCTCTTGGAGGGGGTGGGATAGAAGTGTTTTTGGAATGGAGATGTTGATTCTTAGTTTCCAGATTCCGAAAGGTCTTTCGAACTACGAGAGGGCGGTCATTGAGCGACAGTTGTCAAGATTCAAGATCCGAGATCTTAGAGGAAACGCTAATCCTTACTGGAAGCAGGAGCACTCGTCATCAAACGTCAAACACATCCGCACGTACGTGTTACAAATAATAATAATAATAATAATAATAATAATAATAATAATAATAATATAATAATAATAATAATAATAATAATAATCCGAAGCAGAATCAGATTATGTATCCAGCGCTACAACGCCATTGCATTTCGTGGCACTTTCACTACTGTTGCGGAGGACGAGGCCTGATTTTCTGAACACTAAAAAAAACAGCTCCAAGCATAATTTTTTGAAATCCCGAGGAATCCTAGGTACCTCGGGTAAAAACATTTTTTTTTAAATGTTAAAAAAATATATTTTTAAAAAATTGGCCTATTAATACCAAAATATGCAGATCTCCCCGCAACCCATAGTTTCGTTGTAATAGCTTTGGAAAAACATTGGGACCGCGTTTTTATATGTCCGGTTGTGAATTCATCATGGGACTAGGTCGTCGACTGACTGCCGCCACGAGCGACCCTCTGGAGACTATAGGCCTACAAGCCCTACAAACATGTATCTAATCCAGCGTCTGTCCATCTGCTCGCAACGCTGCAATGCAATAGCATTCAGAGGGATTTTATGCACAACACCGGGGACGAGGACCAAGAACCATAGCTGCGATAATTCTTCGGGTGAAAATAAATGAGCTTAAAGGTAAGTAAGAATGTTCTTTATTAGACTACAAGCAAATGCAGCTTTGTACCTGACTTTATACATCGAATTTAGTAATAATAATATATTCTTTCTACTGATTGATGAGTCATCGTTTGTTGGTTGGTGTCGTAGGGCAGCCGTGTCTCCCAACAGTCAGGGTGACGCCGCAGCTGCTGGCACAGTCGCCGAGGATCCTTTCCCGGACCCGTACGCGTGTACTCGACCGTGCGGAGGGACGCACACCCTCACCAGTCCGTACAAGCGAGTCATACACATGGCCGATCTCAAGTAAGACAAATCAATTCATGATGATGATGATAGTTGCAGTTTAACGTCACTGTGTGGTAACTAAGACCATTAGCGACGCCCTCCTCCTTTATCCATGCTTGGGACTGGCACTGGCAGAGTGCAACCAGTGGCGGAGTTAAATCAATTCATCATGGGGAGTATATTATTATCATGGTGTAGGCTAAGCGTGACCGTCCGCAGATATGTTTGAGGAGGATGGGGGAAAACACGATGGCAATTTTTAAAAGAAATTAGCAAGTGCTTGAAACGTGTAAGGCAGGAAATTAGGAACATTGGTTTTTCATAGAGGTTTCTAAGTGTAAATGCTCTCGACTTCACTTTGTGTAGTCCATCGTTAGTATCATAATTACTATCATTATACGATATCCTTTTGACAACTCTTGTGAACAACCCTTCTGAATAAATACAGCGCTTGTGAATAAGCCGGTGCCCTGCGCTTGGCTTTCGAGTGGTGCTCTGAAAATTTGGATATTACGATTACGATTACCCTACTTCTGTGCAGCTAAGCATAGTTAACTTAGAGAAGGTCATTGTCATCCGATAGAATGGGAGTATTTTTATCATGGAGGATTGGAAGGGAATGAATGGTTTGTGTAACTCTAAGAATTCCTTAAGAGAAGCTCTGATACATCTATTAGAAATAGTAAAAGGTATAGGCCTACTTTCAGACTTTGAACGTTTTTGTAGCTCAGTTATAATGACAGACGATCAGAATACAAATCAACAGAACCGTGAAAGCGCTTCCGCCAGGTTCGTCTTTATCTATTTATCACACAGCATCCGATTCATTGACTGGCTACCGTTAACTGACTGACTAACTAACTCACTGACTGACTAAATAACTGATTTACTGGCCCACCGTATCACTGACAGACCAAATAACTGACTGGCTGCCATGGCTAAACAGCTGAAGGACTGAATGACTGGCTGGCTGCTGATTCAATGTCTTTGATTATAATTTAATGATTTCAAGCATACTCATAATGTTCACAGGTAGGCCTATATACAAGGCCGTAGCTAGGGGGGTGTTTTGGGTGTTTGAACACCCCCCCCGAAATGGAGAATTTGAAAAATAATATAATACATTTACGAACATATGACGTAAAAACCATGAAATAAAACCATGAAAACACCCCCCGAAATGAAAAAATGTAGTTTTTGGGAAGGAAAATTGGTGAAACACCCCCCGAAATAAAATCCTGGCTACGGCCTTGCCTATATACATGTAGGAACGGACTTCATTGACGAAACAAACACCGTCTGAATTAACTCTGCCCAATTCAGATTGCAATTGCGACTTAATATGAAGATATTCTCTTCTAACTGAAGATATGAAGATGGAATGAAAGGACGAACGATGAAGATTAGTTTAAAAGACTGGAAGTCTTCACTCGATCGATTGATTTTAGATTTATTGATTCAATAATTATATGTGATATCTAGGTCTATAATTATCTGCTCGTGCTCTGCTTCTATCGTTACTATTTTGTTTCCACAATACAACATTTTTTCTCCCATTCTCGATTTATTTGGAAGCAATTCGTCCAGTGGGTGTCCCTCCAAGGAGAATTCGATCCCTTTTGGGTCTCATTTTGTTTGTGGACATTGTCTCATCGGTCTGTTAAGGTGTGCCTGTTTAAAATCTGTTGCAATAAAACATCAGTTGGCCTGAAAGACTAACTGATGGATTGAGGTTGGTATGATAACAAGTTGTCTATTTGATGGTTCCAGTCCAGTGATGTTGGTCGAGAAAAATTCATCGGTTATCGAGAGGAATCTAGCGATCAACGCAGACGAGGCGGAGACGGAACTTCAGACCATCACATCGATTCAGGTCCGCATCAATCATTATACACAATGCCTCATATAAATTATTATTAATTAGATATGTTATGTATAATTATTATATATTATATACCTGGACTTTTATGAAGCGCCTTCAGAAACCTCGAGAAATCGCTGTGGACCAGCGCTCTGCAGGTTCATCAATGCACTGATTGCACTACGTTCTCGTCCATTTATACATTATACATCTAGTGTATAATAGTTAATTGTTAGTTTTATCGAGACAGTTTTTAATGTTGCCTTTTGCGAACCTTAAAAATTCACTGCAAACGATACATGCAGCGTACATGATGCTAAATGTGGGCAAGGACATGCATGAGGTAAATTTCCAAGTAAAACAGGAGTAATTAAAAGTTAGTCCACGCACACACGTAGAGCCCAGTCGACGAAAGTTGAATCCAGGAAAATCTTGTTTTACTTGCATCTAAAGGAATCAATTCAGAGCATCAGATCGGAAACGTTTTGCAGTCGGTGATCAGGAGCGAAAACAAAAATAATGTGCTCCGAAGTTTATTTATTGCAGCAGTGCAAAAATAATTACGATTTTCGCCCAATCAGTGGCGTAGGCAAGGGGGGGGTTTCGGGGGTCAAAACCCCCCCCATTGGCTCCGAAAAAAAGATTTTTTAAGGTTATTTTTCCATTTAAGTAAGAAAAAATAGCAAAAAACAGGGTTTCCGGCCATAAAACCCCCCCCATGAAAAATTCCTGGCTACGCCACTGCCGGCCCAATAGGCTGCATTATTCTAAGCTTCCAGCCAAAGATGACGACGGCGGTGGCAGCGTTGATGACGATGACGATAACGATGATGACGACGACGACGTCGACGGGGATGACAATGATGATAATTAGTTCTCTGCACGATGGCAGAGCTCTCCATTGCCTTTTGAGGCAGATTAGAACCTGCAACCCATCGGTCACAAGCACCGAACCTACCACTACACCACGCATGTCGTCCCAATAACGAAAGATGATAGAAACTACAAAGCAAGTGTTTTGTGTAGAAAATTGCAAACAAACTTTTGTCCGTTAAGAACGCTGAAGATAACAGGCAATCTTGTTTTTCATGTAACTTCTGCCTTGAATGCATTGTGACATCTAGAATTAATGTGAATCAACGAATAATTACATACATGTGAATTATACAACGTCAGGTTGTCAAACACGGGGTAGCCGATCAGTGGCGGCGATAGGGGGGTTAGGAGGGAGCTAAGCCCCTAAACAAGACATCCGGGGGCTAAACCCCCTTAAAAAAGCCAGCCGGGTTTTTTTTACATGCAAAACAGAAGTTTTGACGGATGAAAATGGAACATTTCCGTGAGATTTAAGCCGATGACTAAGAAAAGGTCGTCAGAAATTTTGGTGGATGAAAATGAAAATTTCCTCGGCGAGGGTTCAGTCCTCCCAGAACTGAAATCTTGGCGCCGCCATTGGAGCCGATGGTTGCGGGAATTGGGTAGCAGACTAGCAGGACGCTACGAGTTTACATGATCGGCGGTCGTAGTTAACGCAATAATAGCCTACATGACAGGCATTGTGACAGTCTTATTGGTGTGGATTTATCTTCAGGACAAAGGTCAAGCAACTTTGGGACCAAAGACTGGGACGGAACATCTGGCAGAGAGTCAGTCTAACCCACAGTCTCCACCACATGCAGACGCCGCGCTCTCTGTCATCAAACAGCTGAGCGATGATTCCGGGAGAAGATTCTCAGATCCGAGTCAGTATACCAAGAGTGTTTATCATTCATTCATTCATTCATTCATTCATTCATTCATTCATTCATTCATTCATTCATTCATTCATTCATTCATTCATTCATTCATTCATTCATTCATTCATTCATTCATTCATTCATTCATGCTAGTAATTTTCCAATGAGTAGGCCTAGACCTATGGTTGCAATATACGCAGATTTACAGTCTTAAAAAATCGGAAATTAGGTAGGGCCCTATATTGTAAGGGAGAGTGTTTAAACAGGAAGTTAAATACATCTATAGCTTCCGATCTCGGCGCGAATCAAATACAAGGCCTTGCCTTGGTTACTAAGTCCCTTCAGGGCTTAGCGCCTAAATGCCTCTGTGGCTTGATGTGCCAGCGTCTTTCTGCGCGATCTTCACGTCCTGTAGGCCTACTCGTTCTGGCGACCGCCTTGATCCATTTATAAATATCGGTTACGAACCTCATTTTTGGTTTTCGGTTTTGTGGCTCCATCAATGTGGAATGATGTTCCCATGCAACTCGTAGGCTAGCAGGATTCTGGTGTTGAATTCACCTGCATCTCTTCACTGCTTGAAGACATTTCCACTTTCATGAGCCTTTAACGCTGAGAGAGCTTCTGAATTGTTCAGCTGAGAGAAGCGCTTCACAGAATGTTCATATTATAATAAGCACTTTCGATTAGATCAGAATAATAATAATAATACGACCAAATCATTACGTATCCCCCCCCACAGTGAGGGGAAAATCGACAATTTGTAGCCCTCAGAAAAGGTGTTTATAATTTCAAGAAATAAACTGCAAGGAATAAATTGCTATTGCCTTTGCTTAAAGAAATATAGTAGGCCTACTACTATTATAGTATTTTTGTTAAATTTTTATGATCTCGTTTTAGCCTAGAAATTTCGCAAAAATGCTTAATGTGTCGATCTTCCCCACAAGCACTCTATTAGACCCTATGCATGATAAATCAGCGCAGAAAGCGAGTAACGAAGGGTTGCGTTTGCTTTGTCGTCTGTCCAGCTATAACGGGCGGTGCTGTGAAGAAACTGGAATTGAAGAAGGCGAGCGCGAAGGGGTCACCCGGCGACCGTCGGGTCTCGGCTCCGAACACGGCCAGCTCCAGCAGAACAACGACACCGAGCGCGGCGACGTCTGCGAAGAATCGGCGCTACTCAACGCCCGTCAGCATGGCAGCCAGGGAAGCGTCCCACCAGTCACCACAACTCAAGAAGATGATGAAGGACCAGGGAGTTAAGGAGGAGGAGGTCAACAAGGACGTTGGGGATGAAGAGGAGAAAACTAAAGAAAGGCACAAGGACAGCGATGAAGAACATTAGGAGACAATAGAGTGAAGGAGAAGACAATAGAAGACAATAGAGTTAAGGAGGAGGAGGACAACAAGGAGGTTGGGGATTAAGAGGAGAAAACTAACGAAACGCACAAGGACAACGATGAACAACAATAGAAGACAATAGGAGAGGAAAGAGAAATCATCAGCACTGCACAGCACACGTACATAACACATAACACACAACACATAACACATAACACATAAGACAATAGAAATTCATGACAACATTAACGCCGTATACACCTTGTTTTAAGAATCCAACGAAACACGTCACCAAAGCCATGCAAATAATAATTCTCTAATTAAGGTTCTGCATTTGGATTCCTGTGATATTAAATTAATTACAACCGTAGTTCTATTCTGAAGCCTTGCAATTTATTTCATTTCAAGTGGACCAGTGTTAAATGCAACAGTAGGCCTAATCGACGCACAGTTTTCCCATTGTCTTCCAACTCATAATAACCTATTGTGTTGGAAAACAATGGAAAACAATTGATTTTGTTAATTCAGTTAGGGCAATTATATAGCGCGTCTTCCGGGAACTACTCAGGTGTCTCTGTTTTACCCTGTTCTTCCGTGTCTTAATACCATGGAAAACGAAAGAATGACACTCCTAACTTGCACCGGTTTTCATTCATTCATTTCTTCAATCCATGGACTTAAATAGCGCCTCTTCAAGAAACCTGCTGTAGAGCTAACCATGCCCTGCCACGGCTAAAGAGAAAAGACTTGGGTGATTTATAAAGCAGAGGTTAATGATAATTATAATTATAGCCTACGCAGTAAGCTTAATTATACTAGAGGCCGTTCCAGGTGCATGGTCAGACCTGCAACCGCGTAATTATTAGGACATCTGTATATCCAAATGTCTCATACAATATTATTATTTTTTATATTATTATTATTATTATTATTATTATTATTATTTGTTATTATTATTACTATTATAATTTTTACTATTATAATTTTTATTATTATTATTATTATTATTATTATTATTATTATTATTATTATATTATTATTATAATAATATTATTATTACGCCGAAGCGCTGAGCAATTGCGAGTGAAAGACTTGCTCCTGCAGGGTCCCTACGGAGCGACTTGAGGTGGATTCGAACCTGCAACCCTCCGGCTGCACCCACTACACCACCGCGCCCCACAGTATACGTACATAATAGTCTACGCACATAATAAATAATATTAATGTTACATGATACACAATATTAAACACATTAGGCTAACATATAATACCTGCGTATACTGAATACACACATACATACTTACATACACGCTTATAACATAGGCAGCGCTGTGACTGATGATAGGCCTATTAGGCCTATAGCTGTAAGCATCTAACGCACTTGAACTGACCTCGTTTCCGTACCGAGCGCGCAGAGGATTTGACCTGACCCAGAAAGCGACCCGAAAACTTGTCTGGGCAAGCCGGGAGGACGCTGACTAAGCAAGCTATCAGGCGACCAGCCAGCACACGCGAATTAATTATATATATATACATATATATATATATATATACATATAATATATATATGCGTGCTTGCGTCAGCGTGAATGAATTTGAGTAATATAGTGAAGAGCCTCGGTATATACATTTATATATAGACTGGTGTCCAACAGATGAGACTGATGCAAGACAGTTACTGTTGAGAGAATTGCTGCGTGTGCATTTAGGTCTATTGGTCAGTTGTCAGTTAGTCGCGATTACAATTATATATAGACTAGTGAATAAAAATTGTTTGATGAGCTGTTTCAGTTTTAATCTGCGCCTGACATCAGAGTTATGTGGTCGAACTAGAAATCTGTAGGAGGTCATAGTGCAAATTTAATGATAATAGATCCAACTTTGGGATATCCGAGAACGTTCACCGGTTGCTGACTCATTAATCTTCATGTTTATCGGTAAGATCATATTCTCGTTTTGAATTGGAAACAGCTGAATTAGGTTTACATGACTGTGATATTTTGGGGAGGCTAAACAGACTTCAGCAGGCTCTTTTAAAATTCATGTAGGCCTATACGACCTGTATAACTATTCAGATTGTTATTTTAAAACCCATTTGCGCTTACTTACTTATCAATTTCATTGTGCATAGCATATGCATAGTAAATAGATAGAGAGTCGTTTGGCTATCGCTGAGACTGCAGTCATGGGTAAGAAGTGTTAGCGACTTCTTTTTCTTAGCCTCGGCGTGTGAGGGCGGGTGCCCAGTCCTCTCTCTTGCCGTCTTATCTGTCACCCGACATTTCGACATTTCGAAATAAGGCAGCTCTCGAAGATTAACATTACATTACATTAAGGCTTACATTACATTGTATATAGTCAGTGCACTGATCATGGCTGAGTTGGTTGGAAATCTTGAGTAAATTTATCCACTGAGGGAGATTTGAACCCAGTCAACCCACCATCGACCCTGCGTCAGGCACGCTACGCGACTCTTGCTTCAAATGTTCGCATTTCGAATCTGCGTGTGTACAGGCGGATAACAGGTCAACGATCGCCCCAGAAAGACGCCTGTCCTTTGATTGATATTTTATGATTTCAATCGAGAAATTAGACTATTATGATTAGGCTGCTATAGGCTATAGCTCGGTAACCATCATATTCTTTGATATTATATGGTGACCTATAGGGTGTATGTATCTTCTTCATAAAATACACATCTTGCTTTCTAACTGTTGAAACTTCACGCACTTTGCGTAATTCAATCGTTCTTTAATTAAGGGAACGTCCATAAACGACGTTACGCAATTTAGGACGATTTTTGACTCCCTGTCTCCCTGGCCACGCGTCAACACAAAAGTCATATGCATGGTATCTATAGATGTCACAATTCGACACATATGTGTGACCCACTTTCCCCAACCACCTATAGGTGCGTAGCGTCATTTTTGAACGACCCATAAACAATGGGTGCCACTGAAAGTATATATGGCTCATACGACTAACGTTTTCGAAGTAGAGACAACTGAATTAGATCTAGACAAAAACAATGCTCTTCCATTCCTTTTATTCTATTTATTCTGTAGTCCTTTATCAATAGTCATTGCATTTATAAGAAGTTAATTTGTAAGAGAATACTCAGTTAATTTGTCAAGTAGGATACATAATTCATTCATTCAGAGCATTTATATAGCGCCCCTTCAAGAAACTACTCAGTGACGCTCCAATAATATTATGATTGAGTTGGCCCTGATGTAAACGATGTATTGTATTGTCTTCATTTGAAGCTGTTGTTGTTTAGTACGCCATCACATTATAATTAATAAGTAGGCATATACGGTTTTCTGTTAATATTTGCTCAACTGCGATTTTGTGCTAAACTAAACTTTGTACTAAATGACTTCTGTCCAGTGTTATCTTTTAAATTTCAAGCTGTCAAATTTGAAGATGTTTTGCTCCCTGAATAATTAGCCTAGTAAAGCATTATCAGTTCTAATTCCCAATTTTGGTAGTTTACTAGTTTAGTAGTTCTTGCTTGGTCTGTGTTCAATTTGCAACGACTTCTCTGCTATTTGTGTCTTGGTCAGCAATTCAAGACTATATTGAGCAGCCGGTATAATAAGCTTCATCCAGTGCAACAAAGAAGGCCTATAATAATAATGAGTATGCTGTAGTCTGCATTTTATTCATCATTATTAGTACAGCAGCAGCGGCAGCAGTATATAGCAGCAGAACTGAGTTGCTGAACTTAATAGAAAAAAAGAAATTATTATTGTAATTATATTTTTATTTACTGAAATCTTAAACCACTCTTTCTTATCAGCGCTGAAATAATAGAGTTCAGTTGCTGATGTGTTGTTATGTTCAACTTCAGTGAATTCTACGAGAGTGAAAAGGAGAATCTAGCAGAGAATCTAGCAGAGAATCTAGCAGAGAATCTAGCAGAGAATCTCGCGATGTGCGATGTGAGGATCCGCCTGTTTGCCTTTGTCTTGTGCTGCCTCGTTCCTGCGTCGTTCGGTCGTGCCTTTGTCTCGCGTCGCTTCTGCGATGCCAATCAGTTCCTCGACGTCCAGCGTGACGCCTGCCGCAATTGCTCGACCACCTGCTCCACCCCGAACCACATCATCCGTCGGACCTGTTCGACCTTCGCTGACTCCGTCTGTGGTCCGTTCTTCGAGTTCCGACCACCGCCGTCGCAGCAGGATGAGGATGGCGCTGGAAGAAGGAAGGGTGTGATGCAGAGGCTGCAGAGGAAGAATGAGATGCGAAGGAAGCAGCAGCAGCAGCAGCAGCAGCAGCAGTCGTCTCTGTTGAGGAGGCAGAAAGGAACGACCGACGACTGGTCACTGCTGGCGAACGACACGGAGTATGATGGTGAGGAGTACAGCGGTCGTCCATTTGCGTTTCTACTACCACCACCACCACTACCACCACAACCAGCAGCAGTAGCACCAGGTGAGGTGCAGTTCTCTTCGTTAGGTTGTGTTGATTCCTCAATGAACTATACATGTACAATTGTACATCATGTATGCATGTACATTGTACAATGTATACTGTGTGGTTATCGTATAATAGTATACAGGTGAACACTTACATATATATATATATATATATTAGGGCGCCCGTTAAAAATAAATTTCTGAATTTCTTTTGTGGTACCCTCCAATTTTGTTATGTGTCATGAGAGCAGCTCATGGTAATTTTTTGTGAATTTTGGATGCATGTTTGAAGGTTGCTCCAACACCTGAGAAGTTTGCAAACTTTGATCCGACTGTATGTTATTCGTGCTTATGTCTTACTTATTTTATCACTAAAATATTTCTGATATTTTATCCCAACAGCACTATAAAATGTCTGCTGATCAACTCTGTTAAAGCAATTTCTTTATAATTTTTGATCAAAGCATAGTTTTAACAGACATTTAAAATAATCAATCAATTGTCATTCTTAGTTGTCTGACTATGATACCGCAGAATATCATCACTGACAAACAGCGTCTTTCTCGCTTCTGGGTATTTGACTTTCTGGCTTGCAGAATCACGCAGCAGCAGACTCTGTTTCTGCTCTTCACCTGCTGTAGTGGAGCAGTTGAGGTCCTAGGTCAATTCCGCAGCTTGCTCTACTCGGTTGTTTATCACTTCCAGGCTGTTGGCATATGCCCATTTCTAGTTTAACTGGACATTTCCAAGGGTACATTGCTAGTCTGGATCGTCTTATTCAAGAAAATCAGCATCAACCTACGGGTGTGAAAGGATGACAAGATACATTGCACTTCCAAGTTGTCAAGCTACTTTCAAACAACTTGGTTCCATATGGATTCTTCTGAGTAGCTCATCAGAACCTTGTGTCCTCAAATTGCTGATCACAATATCTGTTGGTGTCATTGCTTACAGCGTCAACAATTTGATCCAGATGTTAAGACACTGCAACATGACCAATGACCATCCACCTGGATATGTGCTTCGCTCTAGGGGCCATAAATGGCACACCACTTGGTAGCACATCAACCCAAAAAGTAGTAATGTCAATTCTATCAGTGGGCTACACGGTAATCATCACTCGTCTGCTAACTGGCCATAAGAAACTTGCTTTGTGAAAAGTGAAAACAGCATTGTCCGTCAAGCCGGCAAATTTCATGAGGACTTTTCTATCAATTCTTGACTGGGTTATCATTTACAATCTGCTACTGGGTTCTATCAGTTCATTGACGTAGTAGTCATGACAATTGAAAAGACTTGAATAAACTACATGTAGTGTCGGAAACCAGATGATGAACCAAAGCAGTGTTTGGACGCATCTCTGGTCACAATTTTGGGCATATGGTGTTGACTTTCCAGGCTCAGTAGATTCTTGCCAAGCGTGATCTCTATCACCACAAGCCAAACTTCATCTGTAGTATTAGAAGACGTGGGGGTCGATCGCATGGCCCTGGCCTGACTTTCTACCTCCAACACTTGCTTCATTATAACAGTGTTCGTCACCACCATCGTTTGTTTGAACCCATACCATATGGAAGTTTTGGCACAATGACAAGCTGCAAATCTGATTTATGTCTGGTAGGGGTCAACCCACTCACTCTCTATTAGCCTATATCCAGCAGCATCCTACAGTCCCAGTGCACAACTCAAGGTACGGATGTATTAAAAGTGACTTTTGCTGCTTGTGCCGAATGTTCGTCAAAAAGTAGTCTAGCTTGTCTACTTGACTCGGATTGAGAGGGGGATCTATAAATGTCGTGTCCAGGCTTTCTTATTGAAGTTCTATAGTAAACAGATCAATCAGACCAAAATAAATAACTAAATCAGCAAATGGCAAGTATACAGGTGAAGCAAAATGCAATACAGAATAAAACTGAAGCAGGCGCGAAATTGCAAAATCATAGAAACTTTGGATACGTGGAGCAACCGGTAAATGTCAGCATAAAATTCTGAAATTTTACACTGTTTATTACCTCAACAGGGGTAACAACTTCAGAGGGTACCACGTTGAAAATTATGAACTTCAAAATTTTTCACTGGTTTAACGGGCGCCCTAATATATATATATATATATATATATATATATATATATATATATATATATATATTAGGGTGTCTCTTAGCATAATGGGGGAAAAATTCTTTGGGAATTTTCTTCATCTCACCCACCCAAGTTGTTAGGTTTATTGAAATAAAATTCTACAAAAACTTTCATTAAAATCGGATAAAATTTAGAGGTCGCCCCCGAGCCTCAAAGTTTTGCATGTAATAGGTCTACTTCGACAATGGGAAATCATGTAGTCTAATGTCGCATAATAATTAATCATCATTTCTAGTGCTAATCAATTTGGCTTGTTTATATAACAGACATGTATGTAGGTGCACTTGATATAGGGCCCCTTCAAGATTACTACTCAGAAGCACTCCCGACTACAGTTCGGACACCGGACACTGAACCTGATATTCACGCCGAAGCGCATGAGCAATTGTTGGGGACTTGCTCAATGTCACTCCATACGGGGCGGCCTGAGGTGGATTCGAATCTGCAAACCCCCGGCTGCAAGGCAATGAACCACCACTACACCCACATGTCTACTTTCTATCTGTATATTTATGTTAAAATTAAAGAATAGTAGTACTGCCGCAGGCAGGATCAATTGCCAGAGACAACTTGAAGGAGGAATTTTTTGCTCTTCCGGTCGGTCAACTCTTTTATGGAATTCGTGAATGAAACCACTCCTATTTCAGCCCTGTCATTGATGTCTGCCAACCCGTTCAATGGGTCCATGTCAAGGGAAATCCGTGGAAGAACATGTATGAAAATAACCGTTTTCTTATCCAGTACTGTTCCAGGCTCTTAGTACTCAAAAATGCTGAGGATTTCATTGCTGGTCTCTTTGGTGCAAGATCCGTGACTGGGTGGGTCTTCCATGGTGACTAAGATCAGTTTCTTCATTTCCGGAATCAAGAAGTTCCTCAGAAAGGTACCATTGATGCTGTCCAAGCTTTTTGCATGTGACATTGGAAATTGCTTCAGTTTGCATTTTGGGGTTCGGTCATGAGTCAAAAGTCTTTCAGAGGTGCTTCAACCCTGACTTGAATAGTAACCCAGGTCTTGAGGTGGAAGACAAACTGCAAAGTTGCTATCTTGCACTCCAGCACTTGATATGAGAATTTGAAGATGGCCAATATGCCATGTGGAAGTTGGATCTTCCTTTGCGAAGTCAAAGAGACAGGTCAACAAAGATCATCATACCCTTTGCTGTTGTCTGGAGAGCTGTCAGTTCTGCGTGCTCATACTTTTATTAGAAGCGTTGAGCCTTTCCGATTGTGGGTCCCTGCATCTGGAATGGCCTCCCAGTAGACTTGTGATTGATGGCCGGGTAAATCTCGTCTGATTTTTATAAGTCGCTCAAATCTCATTTTGTCAGCTGTTGCTGTGCTGAGAGCGCCTATATGTAGGTCGCTTGAAAAGGCGCTATATAAATTATCGGAATGAATAAGAGTGAATAGAAGGTGTTAGCCTGCTTCACTCCTAGTATAGATTGAAATTAGCCAATTAATAAGGCAATCTAGGACTTCTTTAACAATGCGAACTATGTAGCATAATAATTTTAAACAATGGGGCTACATGTCTAAACTTTGACATCAAAGGGCGACCTCTAAATATTATCCGATTTCGATCAAATTTTTTAATAAATTTTTTCTCCATCAACCTCACGACTTGAAGGGGTGAGAGATTAAAATTTTGAACTTTCATTTTTAAGAGACACCCTAATATATATATATATATATATATATATATATATATATATATATATATAGTGCTTCCTCTTTAAGACATGTACTTTAGGGTTATTTCCGATATACAGAGCTATAGAGGCCAAGATCAGATGGAACAATCTTCAACCGATGACGATGATGACGACGACAACGACGACGACGATGATGATGGCGATGAAACGATGGCACAAGAATTGCAATAGGTTGTTATCCCAGAACAACTCTGTTGCATTGTTGATTGCTATAGAATGTCGCTATTATATTCGCTATTATACATATATATAGGCTTATATATTATCGTGACTCATGAAGCCTATATATATATATATTTGTATATCTTGACGTACTGTATTTTGTCTATATATAACGATATCTTTAGTAAATTCATTAATCTGCAGCGTGTTTTTAAACGTTGCCGTGACCTACAAATGTATATCTACTGCCCTTCCCTGATCTAACCTTATAGATTAATTATCTTTCTTTTTCTCTTGCAACGTCATCTTATACCTTATACTTATATTTACACTGTGTACAAATCTTCTCATTTCTTACATGCATTCAGCAACGATGGCTTTTAGATTATGAATTATTGCAAATTGTTTTCCTTGCGTATATCTTAACGTGCCTAATTTATGGCTCTCCTAGCCTAAATTATTGTTTCTGGTCATATAGTATAACTCGCCTTGTCGTATTTATCTTATCTTGAATTTCCCATAGGCCTATCCTGTTTAATGTGCACTAAGGTAAAGTAAGGTAATAGGCGTAATACACAAATTGTGCCCAATTAGCCTATTTATGTAGCTCTAATTGTTCTTATAGTTTCAGAATCAGTGACCCAGTTGATTTGCCTTATGACACGTCTATGTCTGGTATTATGATAGACTACGATAAAAAATTCTTATAAGGTGTAGGCGTGTGATGGAATTTTAGGCAGATAGTGAGACGTAACCTAATTATCACAGAAAAAAACCACACGCTATAACCACCGAACATGCATGCTGACATCACGCAGATCCACTCCAGTCAGGGGGAGTAAAGAGGAGAGCGATGAAGAGACAGAGAGACAGAAAGAGACGGAGACAGAGAGACAAAGAGACACGGTGAGAGAGACAGACATAGATAGAGAGAGACAGAGACAGACGGACGGAGAGAGAGTTGTTGTACCGCTCAAGTAAGGTCGCCTCTCTCAATACTTACGCTCTTTAGTTCTAGAGTAGATGGACTAGAAACGGGTATATAGGTCTTAGGCCTACTCTTTACTTAGCGCAGCTATCATCGAAATTCTGCGCACGCATCTTTAGCTGTCAATTAAGTGGCAGGCGTCGAATTTCGCGATCATAGCTGATAGTAAGA
Source organism: Lumbricus terrestris (assembly GCA_949752735.1). Classification (NCBI taxonomy): domain Eukaryota; kingdom Metazoa; phylum Annelida; class Clitellata; order Crassiclitellata; family Lumbricidae; genus Lumbricus; species Lumbricus terrestris. The sequence continues at coordinate 49,184,372 of OX457038.1, read as the reverse complement.
CGTCCAGATTTTCTACGACAGGTCATGACTCAGCGTTAAGTCGAGCCTCAAAGCTCTGATTGGCCGAGGCTGACGTAATGGCAAATTGTGCTTCAAGTACCCGCGTGTTATAAATATATAGGCCTACATATCATTATTATTATTGTGTTGTTGTTGTGTTATCTTAAATTGCACCATATAACATTGTATTCGATTATAGAATACTTATATATTGCAGATTGTGTTATGATATTATTATGTGTCTTAATCATTGGACCTACAATCATTTATGTCCTTATATATAAGAGCCGTTCTAGTATGCACCATAATTATTATGAGCACCAGTAGGCATATGTTTATATAGCCCTATATAAACAGAGTTCATACGTCGACCTATATAAACATGTACATGACAGTTGCACAGTACACACTCACATAATTATTGGTTTATTAGACATGTTCGAAAAGGTATATACGTGGATACTGGATAGCGTATACATAGCATACACTGTTCTGCAGGTTTTATTGATGGGTATCCAATAGGCAAATTCAGCCATTATCTCCAGCTATTATGCTTGACGTTCTCAACTATAGTTTCCTGTCAAGCAGTAAATTGAAAATAGGATAAACATGGGGTGGTTTGTTGTTTAGATTCAGAGCCTGATTTCGAGCGCTGGTGCTGTTCAGCTGGCATCGGTGTTCTCAGCATCGTCATATGTGCGTCACTGATCTGTATCGTAATTGCTGCAATGGTCACGTGGATCGTCCGTAGACGAGTCCTTCGAAACCGGAAGTCGCTGCCTGGACCGATTTCCGGTTTGTAATATTTTCTTCTCAATTCAAGATTTCTATAATTATAGGCCTAATAATCTCAATCTGTGTTTGCTGTGATGTCATGACGTTACAACGCTCTTACCCTGCAATACGCCAACTTGATGAAGATGATGATGACGATGATGATGATGATGATGATGATGATGATGATGATGATGATGATGATGATAATCATGATGTTGGTGTTGTTGATGATGATGATGATGGTGGTGATGATGATGATGATGATGATGATAATGATGATGATGATAATGACGATGATAATGATGATAATGATGATGACGATGATGATGACGATGATGATGATGATGATGATGATGATGATGATGATGATGATGATGATGAAGATGATGACGATGATGATGATGACGAAGATGGTGATGGTGATGGTGATGACGGTAACAATGACATTGGTAATAATAATATTATTAATCTTAATCAATTTCTTCCTTCCATCTCCTACCCTGTCTTGCTCTTCTTCTCCTTTCCATTTCACTTCCTGTTTTCTTTCCTTGTCTTGTTCATATTCTTGTTCTTGTTGTGCTTTGTTCTTATTCTCGTCATAATTCCTATTTCTCTAGATATAATTATATTAGTCACTATTGTCTTATTACTGATTGTTACACTCAGGACCTGAAGTTGGTCGACTGAGAACTCTTTACCCTGTCACTCACGTGGTATCCACTTATCTTTCCATTCCAGTTGACAAACGTGTGATGCACCTGGAGTTGCAGCTGCACAGGAACTGGGAGCGACGAGCGAGTGGAGCAGCTGGAGGAATGACCTTGGGTTCTTCCCAGCCAATCGGAGGCAACGACTACGTGAAGGACGAACTGCGCAGAGCCTTGATGTGGAATAGGAACACCTGGAACACCTGGAACACGACCCCCGTTTAGAGAAATCGACCATTATTCATGACGCCACATCTGATTAGAATGAGCAGAAGTAGAAGATTGTGTTGACAACACAGTTTTATTTCGCCTTAGATATTATTTCTTTTATGAGTTTAGTCTGCGCTTATCGGTAATAGATATTGTGTTCAGCAAGTGCTATTATACGCCTAGACCTTATGTTTATATTTCCGTCGATTTTGTTTATTGCCTGGACATGGTTCATGTTAGTTTAAGTGTTAATTAAGCTGATTTAAATGGATGACAAGCTATATTGGATATTAGTTCATGAACGGTTTTATCCTTGTATCTTTTTGTGCATAGGTGCAACGTTGGGTAACAAATAAATTCTTAGGTTACTTTCACAGTTCGTAGGTGTCTTTGACGCCAATACTTGCGACCACTGACTTTGCAAAGTATTCTCTTCCACGGGTTTAATAATTAGGGTAAGATTTGTGCAATTAAATAAACTTATTAATTAGGTTGTATGCCATGTGGTGTTGAGATTGTTGATGTGGAACGTTCATTAGTCTTGTTTTCTCCATTCCAGATATATTACTTCCTATATTTTGTGATTTTGTTGCTCTATTGAAATTGGTTTAGACCGATGGCAAGTTTATGTTTGCCATTATTGCCCGTATTATATTATAATGTTCGCTTTTTGTGTAAACACTATTCACTTTCAGTTTTAAATATATTTTCAAAGTGTTCATATTTTGAAGTGTTTCAGTATAACTAGTTTGCTTTCTGAAGCCATGTAAGATTTTGTCCAGATCTTTGTTGTTTTGGTTTTTGAACATATCAACAGTTTAGAGTCTGGTTATGTTTAGCTTTCTTCATTTGTGTTCTTTCGACCATGCAGTCTTTCTGGCGCTGTTGTTTGCTTCATCCATGTCGTAGTCAGTCTCCTTAGTAAAGGCCGACAGAGATTTTAAAGGCAAATTCCGTCAATAGGCTAGTGGGCCACCAATACCTCAGTTTTGGAATGTCTCATTTAGAGTTTGGTGATAAATTCAAATACACAAGATTTTCCATTTATACAGAGATCCAAGTCAATGGCATTGGAATATCTCATTTAGAGTTTGGTGATAAATTCATATACACAAGATTTTCAATTTATACAGATATCCAAAAACGGTAAATGGCATTTCCAGAGGTAAAGAAAGCTTGGCTTGTTCGACTACAATCTTATGAGTGTGAATGCATTGAGAAAATGGCATGTTTCTCTTTTTGGAACTTTACACCTTTAATTGCACAGTATTACTCCCACCTCTGTACGCGTTTACGTATAGGCCCTATACACACAAACATTTAATTCTTCAACATCTAACTCTATAGAGATAGAATTTTCGCAGTATTTTTTATAAACAGCTAACGCCAACAGAAGTTGCGGCACATGAGAATTCATGATGTCTTTTATGTTGAAATTTCAGTTACATTAGAAGATGTATAAGCGTATATAATGTGAAATGTTAGCCTATTGCTTGATTCAGGTCATAAGCTTTTGAAAAGGACTATAGTATGCAGTGTAGCTTTTGAGTGTGTTGACTTTATTCTTAGCCTTTTCACTGTAATAAGAGTTATCATTGTTTGTAATTTGTCCTTGTCTACAATTTAAGCATTGTGTGGATCAGTTTTGTATCGGCGCTCACAAGAGCAGTAGCCTACAGTGTCATAATTATAGTTCAGCAGTTAAGTATGTTGTTTAAAAGTATTCTCGTCTTATTGTATTATCGCTACAGTGTCTTATCATTTGTTTTTCAAGACCAGATATCAATGGGTCGAGATGGTTTATGGGTCATGAGTTCATGGCTAATGAGTTTATAGTTTATGATGGTTTATTCTATACTGTCGTTTAATGACACAGGTCTTTTGTCAAACTGTGAATATATCACAATGAAACACTATAGTCAAGGCCTATGCGTTTGAGAACGAACTGACTAAGTTTCTCGCTTTCATTTCTGTGAGTAGGCCTATCCTAGCGATGGACAAATCGTGTAGCTGAGTTAGTTTTGCCAAAAAAAGAATAGATCTATTCCAAAGAAGGAAGTTTTGTTTCTGTACGAGTCGTTCGTAATAAAAGGTGGTGAAAAGTTTGTGTTTACAACTTTGCAACTTTAACTGCATTACTAAGTCACCTCTGTAGGCTACGCATAATAATAGGCACATTATATAGCCCCCTTATACTTAATATATATTATGTATATATAATTGGTAATTATTCTGGCTTGACTTGCAGACAATCTGTGTCCAGGTCCCTGATACTTCTGTAGCGCCCTCGTGAGCTTCAATTATGACCGCTTTTAATTCGATATTTGAACCGAGTTCTGTGAACTTCTGCCTTCAAGTTGAAGCTCCTAGAACGTAGGCTAATTAGAAGCTAGAGCAAAACTAGTCAATTAGTATTGCCACTAATAGCGTAGGAATTCCTGTTCACTGGATTGGATTTGCATGGATTGTGAAAGTCTCAATCACACAACTGAACGTTAGAGGTATACGAACTTACGACAAATCGGTATGGGGTTGCTTTAAACCCAAACAAATCACCCTTCAGGCACATTGATGCATAGCTTCTATCTTGTGCTCAATCGGTATGGGGTTGCTTTAAACCCAAACAAATCACCCTTCAGGCACATTGATGCATAGCTTCTATCTTGTGCTCAAGATGAGGACCTTTTAAAGAAATTTTTTTGACTGCACATTGTGAGCAACCAGCAACGTTTAGTCGTTTGTGAGATTGTTTTGCAAAAAGTGTCACAAGTCGCCGGCGAAAAAATCTGATGACCTTTTTTTATTCGTTTGTCAGATTGCCAGAAATATTTTCCTTAAATGTCCCAAGTTTTCCCCAGAAATGTCGCAGGTCGCCGCATATAAAATCTGATGACCTTTTTTTCAAATTGGAAATTTTGCCTCCCTGCTCTGCGTATTTTCCACTGCACACGTCCTTCGTTTCATTTCCTTCTTTCGTGGTAAACCGGTTGCAGTTACCTTTGTCTAATGGTTATCACTACACAAGACAGCTTTTACAACTGCACTAATTCATTTACAACCGCACATTTTGTGTAGAACTGCACGTTAATTAAAAACGGCCTGCTCAAGATGTATCATGTAGGCTATAGTAAATAGACTAATGCACAGCGCATTAACAAGACAATCAAATGTGTTGCATTAAATACACAGAAATAGCTTATATACGTGTATATATATATATATATATATATATAATTTTTATATATACACTGAGAAATTACATTTTCAGTGGATTTGAAGCTGTAAACCCCTAAATGCGCCCATGCTAGCAATGCGTGTGAACACTGAGCTTTATCGACAATACAGCAGCAGGTAAGTGCATAGACATTTAAAGATAAGCGTAAATTACAGCATCGTTTCAAACTCACTTCGACTTCAATCAAGCATGCCTTGGATCTTCAATCGCTAGGCGGCGTAGACAAATCGCGCCTCTGACTCTCATTACAGTGTGTGGCACTGCATGCGTGGCAGTACTGTATGTGGCACTGCATGCGTGGCAGTACTGTATGTGGCACTGCATGCGTGAATGTAGACCTATGCAGTATATACCTGTAAGTATATCAGTATGAAAATTGTATAAAAGTAACTGAGGGCCAGACATTGATCTAAGCGGCGTTGGGGTGTAAAATGACGACTTTACTACGAAACTAAAAGACAGATAGACTCACAATGTATAGGCCATATATGTATTCGTGTACTCTGCAATCATCCAAGTATGGGGGGGACCTGTTGGGCTTCACCTCCCTACCACAGTACGGATTCGTTGCATCGTCAAACACATTGGACGGTTGGACTATACTTCTGGAGCTGCAGTCTGCTGTTAAGCCTAATTTACATAATTTTTTCGTTACAAACAGCTTAGGCAACACTGAAGCCATCTTGAGATGCAATTCTTCAGACATTTCAGATTGCCATGTTATGCACTTCTGCGCCCGTGTGAGGTTCTAAGAGGTGCTCTACAAATAGCCTGATACATGCAATAATTATATGTAATGTGGTGGTGGTGGTGGTGGTGGTGGTGGTGGTGGTGGTGGTGGTGGTGGTGGTGGTGTTGGTGATGGAGGTGGCGGCGACCACACGAGAGACAACAACAAAAGAGTGGACAAGCGTTAAGGCAGCATTGAAGGCTAAGCAGCGGAGCACCACTCTTATCTGACGCAATTGGAAGCAGCAACTGCGGCAGGGCAGGTCGATATACCGCGTAAAAGTGAGTTCTTGGTACAATGTGACACCAAAGTCCCGAACAGAGGAAGAGAAGGTAATCTGCGGGAACTCCTGCGGGGCAACAACCTCCAGGTTAGTTTGGAGAGCTGCTGTAGGCTATGACGTGGGCCAAGCTAAATTTAAATTTGTGCTGATATCCTTGAAGTAAATCTGTTTCAGTACAATTAAAAAATATTGAATTTGAATTTGAAATTTCATTTTTTGCATTTTACCATAAAATGAAATAATTGAGTTTGAAAAAAGAGAACGTTGTCTTTAATATCCTTCCGAGTTGATGCGGTTGTTTGGCGGCTCCATTAGCCTATACCTGCCTGATGCTGGTCGGTCTGCTTCTAACCTCGCAGTCCTTCGAACTCTTCGCTCGTCGGCAACGGGGGAGCTTTTAGTTCCTCGAGCTCGCACTTCTGTCAGGCAGCGCCGATCCTTTTCTGAAGAGCCCCCCCCCGTTAGCCTTGCGCTTGATGCCTAAGCTACACTCGCCTGCCTTTCATAAGTCACTCAAATCTTACTTTTTCAGTTGTGGCTGGGCTGGAAACCTCTGAGAAGTTGGTAGTGCATGTGCACGGTATTTACTGAGCCTAAGGGATAAAACTGCGATGAAGCTAGCAGCAGTATTATTTTGTCAGAGACTGAGTTGCGGACTCAACTAAGGCTATGCGGGATATTAGCTTTATTTATAGATTAGTTTTCTTTATAGAACTTCAAAGACGGTCGTTCGTAAACATTGCGTAGATCAGCGTTTCCCAAAGTGGGTTCCGCGGAACCCAGGGGTTCCGCGAGGCGAGCACAAGGGTTCCGCGAGAAGTTGAGAAAAAAGACATTTTTGTGAGAAATTTGACTGCAATACATTTCAAGCAGCTTTTGAAAATGCACTATAGCCTAAGTTTGAAGCTAGCGTCAGTCGTCTTTTGTGTTTTGTCCTCACCCGACCTTTCAGTGATTATTAGCAATCCAATAATAATATCCTAGTACAGGGCTTTTTTTAACGTGCAGTTGTACACAAAATGTGCAGTTCTAAATGAATTTGTGCAGTTGTAGAAAGATGTAGAAGCACTTCTGTGCAGTTAAAACTAGTTGAAAAAGGCCATTTTCCTCCGATTGGGAGTAATTTCCCATGGAGGATGGGAAAGGAGAGAAGGAATTGTGCAGTTATAAAAATTCCTTAAAAACAGCCCTGTCCTAGTATGTAGTTTGTATAAGCTTAGACATCACTGCTGAACGTAACGACGTAGGTCAGAGCTTTAGGCCTTAGTCTAAGCAGAGACGCAGTCATCTTTGTTATCGTTGTCTCGACGAAACTAGCCTGAGCACCGTAAAACGCAAGTTTAAAAAGAGTCGCCAAGTCTGGTCTTGTTACTATTGTAGCAGTAGCAACAAATATATATTGATTTTAATTTGTTTGTGTGAAAATTTGCCAAAATTGAGTGACTTCTACGTACGCTAGCTAGGGTTCTAACCTCTTTTATATAATTTAGAAACGTGGAACGCTTTCCGAACTCACACGATTTTTAATGGTTCTCGAGGAAACCATTGTTCAGAAATTTCAAAATTATTTTCACGGCCTGAAAGCGAACTTGATTAAATGCTTCCTTTTCATGAATTACGATGATAGGATACGAAACCATTCAATGAAGGGGAAAAGCAGTCAACTCTTCTAACGGAGACAACGAACTTCTAATTGACCTATATTACGAATGAATCAGAATTCCAACGAACCGTCACATTCTATACCTCATGTAGGGCATACTATCAGTAGGATCCACAAATCGTGGTTTTGAAAACAGTGCAATTTAATCTTTCATGATATTGAAAAAGCCTTTCTATGGTTTAGTGTGTTTAGGTAGGCTATGTAGGTTTATATATAATTATTATTGGTAGCCTTTGCTTCCTGTGCGTTCCGGATAATTCATTGCGTTTAGTTGAGATTGGGGTTCCGCCAGAAAATATTAGGACGGGAAGGGTTCCGTGGCCCAAAAAGTTTGGGAAACGCTGGCGTAGATCAGCGTTTCCCAAAGTGGGTTCCGCGGAACCCAGGGGTTCCGCGAGGCGAGCACAAGGGTTCCGCGAGAAGTTGAGAAAAAAGACATTTTTGTGAGAAATTTGACTGCAATACAACATTTCAAGCAGCTTTTGAAAATGCACTATAGCCTAAGTTTGAAGCTAGCGTCAGTCGTCTTTTGTGTTTTGTCCTCACCCGACCTTTCAGTGATTATTAGCAATCCAATAATAATATCCTAGTACAGGGCTTTTTTTAACGTGCAGTTGTACACAAAATGTGCAGTTCTAAATGAATTTGTGCAGTTGTAGAAAGATGTAGAAGCACTTCTGTGCAGTTAAAACTAGTTGAAAAAGGCCATTTTCCTCCGATTGGGAGTAATTTCCCATGGAGGATGGGAAAGGAGAGAAGGAATTGTGCAGTTATAAAAATTCCTTAAAAACAGCCCTGTCCTAGTATGTAGTTTGTATAAGCTTAGACATCACTGCTGAACGTAACGACGTAGGTCAGAGCTTTAGGCCTTAGTCTAAGCAGAGACGCAGTCATCTTTGTTATCGTTGTCTCGACGAAACTAGCCTGAGCACCGTAAAACGCAAGTTTAAAAAGAGTCGCCAAGTCTGGTCTTGTTACTATTGTAGCAGTAGCAACAAATATATATTGATTTTAATTTGTTTGTGTGAAAATTTGCCAAAATTGAGTGACTTCTACGTACGCTAGCTAGGGTTCTAACCTCTTTTATATAATTTAGAAACGTGGAACGCTTTCCGAACTCACACGATTTTTAATGGTTCTCGAGGAAACCATTGTTCAGAAATTTCAAAATTATTTTCACGGCCTGAAAGCGAACTTGATTAAATGCTTCCTTTTCATGAATTACGATGATAGGATACGAAACCATTCAATGAAGGGGAAAAGCAGTCAACTCTTCTAACGGAGACAACGAACTTCTAATTGACCTATATTACGAATGAATCAGAATTCCAACGAACCGTCACATTCTATACCTCATGTAGGGCATACTATCAGTAGGATCCACAAATCGTGGTTTTGAAAACAGTGCAATTTAATCTTTCATGATATTGAAAAAGCCTTTCTATGGTTTAGTGTGTTTAGGTAGGCTATGTAGGTTTATATATAATTATTATTGGTAGCCTTTGCTTCCTGTGCGTTCCGGATAATTCATTGCGTTTAGTTGAGATTGGGGTTCCGCCAGAAAATATTAGGACGGGAAGGGTTCCGTGGCCCAAAAAGTTTGGGAAACGCTGGCGTAGATATTCGAATATATTTCTGAGTGTGCATGGGTGTGGGAACGGGTGCGGGTGTGGGTGCGGGTGCGGGTGCGGGTGCGGGTGTGGGTAATGCAGTGTAAGAATTGTGAAAAAATAACTGGGGGGGTTGGACCATTATCCACTTGGAATTGGGCTGTGAAAAATAGACTTTACTATGGGGCTCAAAGAAAGACTGGGGGGGTTGAAACCCCCCAACCCCCCCGGCAATTCTCACCCTGGGGTAATGAGAAGTTGGCAGGTCCTATATAGGCACAATACATACTGAGCCTAATGGATAAACCGGTATTGAAGCTATAACCTCAGAGGCAGTGAGTTGTGTACTCGATAATTAATTAATGTTTTGAGGAGACAATAGCTTTATTTATTGTTTATGCTTACTGTAACTGTTTATAGAACTTCAAAGGACGTAGTTTGTACGCACTGCGTAGATATTCGAACATAATCATGGGTGTGGAAGTGGTTGTGGTTGTGGTTGTGGGCGTGGGTTTGGGGTGGATGTGGTTGTGGGTATGGGTTTGGGGTAGATGTGGTTGTGGTTGTGGATGTGGGTGTGGTCGTGGGTGCGGGCGTGGGTGTCACTGGGTGTGGGTGTTGCGTCCGGTCATGTAACACCGAAGTGCTGGACAAGCATCACCATTTTAAGCAAACTGCCACTGAGAGGAATGACGAAGCATTCTGCTGAGGAGGGAAGTCTGTGGGGAAAGTCACAGGATGCGAGCCTCTGCATAACGAGTCTACAATTTACATATCTATTAGTAATTTTTATTTGCTAATGCTGGTGGCCTAGTTTATACGAACTACAGAATGTGATTTATCTGCCGTTGCAGGATCCATCCATCCATCTATCTAGTGTAAAACATTCATTTTATAGCTCGATAATGCAAGCAAACAAAATAAAATGCACCAACTTTTGAATACTTGACCAAAGTCTGTTGTGCTCTGCACCGGGTCAATCTCCCCATTAACTCACAAACTGCGCCACCTCAGCCTGAGTAGGCTACTGAGTGGGTATTATGAAACGCAAACATATATACACATCTGAATGCTTTCATTCGCACACACACACACACACACACACACACACACACACACACACACACACACACACACACACACACACACACACACATATACACACAAATTCATTTCTATATAATTATGTATATACAAAATTATAGATACATATTACAAAGTCTATCTACATGCATACAAGCATAGAAACACAAGCATAAGCTTATGCAAATATGCATAATTACATGTTATAGCCATGGGCGCCCGCAGAAATTTTTGCAAGGGGGGGGCAAAATTTTTACGATAGTCACGGTTAAATTTTTTAGTAGCAGTAGCTTGAAAAATGCAAAGCTGGAAATTAAGAATATGGGTATTTTTCAAAGAGGTTTCGTATGCAAATTTCTCAGTTTCATTTTGTGTAGGTCTATAATTTTTAATACGAATAGTTTTCTTAGAAATTTTTAAAAATCAAAAAGTAGATGTTAAAAAGGAGTTTCCTAAAGGTATGCTATATAAGTCCATAGAATGAGCGAATGAATAAATGAACGGAAAATAGGTGTAAGGTTTCAAGGGCAATGGTTCCTCTAGCTGCTTCTAAAGCGCCACTCGAAAACCAATCGCAGGGAACCAGCGTTTTCACATGTGCTCCATCGAGTCAGAAGGTTATTCCAAAGAGTAGTCAGAAAGAGGTCCGAGTCTGGTAGCCAGAGGGCCAGAGTAGCTGTTAATGCGGGTGTCGTTTAGGAAGGTGGAGGATCCGAGGATCAGATGAGTGTGGGTATCAATTCTTTGAACAGATCTCTTTGGCAGTTTTGGGTGTAAATCCCGAGGCACGATAGCCAGAGCCCCTCATCCAAGTTTATCTACAGTTTGACCTCACTGGCAACGGAAAATGGACAAACTGGAGCCTGGCTTATAGCAGACTTGGTTTATATAATTACAATGCTAGTGAATGAGCAGATCTCCCTGATGTAGCCTAATTTCAGTGTACTTTGAGAAATTTCAATTTTTTTTATTAATATACAGGGTGGGCCAGCATAAATGTCCCGACTTTGCAGGCGTATAACTTCGCCAATTTTTAACATTTATTTATACTTTATACATCAAATTAAAGGTATTTCACTCTAGTATTAACTCTGAAAAAGTCGAACTGATACTAGTCTCGGTTTTAATTATATACTTGGATCAGCGCTAGCTACCGTTTTTTGTCATTACTGACGCATTATGACGCCGTTTCCCGGGAAAATTCTATCGTTTTTTGCTAAAACGCGCGTAGACATGATCATTTTGAGTGTTTGTAGGGTCCCTACCATGAGTATATTCTAATCGCAAAACCGCGTCCTTTCAATTTTGCCAACAGCCGTGCACTGCCATGCGCTGCTTCAGACGCTTGCACGCTGCCAGTCGTTTCTTTGCGTAAGAGCTGGAGAGTTCGTGGGACTTCTCGTCGACAAATTACTTTAACTTTAGGTCTATAATCTTTTCCAATACGCTATTCAGTGCTTCCAAGACGGCCTGTTTTGCGCTGAATTTGCATGCAGGGCCTGCCCTGGTCATTGTCTTGACTGCAAATGTACGCGGACACACGAGCAATGTTAGCGGATGTGAGCGCCGTGCGCTCCGATTCCCATGGTTTGCAAGTAGAAAGTCCTGTTTTATTAATTTTCCGTAGCAGATAATACAAGGTATTGTTTATTCCATCCTCTGTTAGAATATTCGTTAATCATTTCAAACGAATTAAATCCCTTACCAGTTCGTAAAATTAAGATCGAAACGCGATCATCGTCTGTCAACGGCGCCAGGTTGCGTCACAAATGACACCAAAATATGGTAGCTAGCGCTGTTCCGGGCATATAATTAAAACCGAGACTAGTATCAGTTCGACCTTTTTAGAGATAATACTAGAGTGAAATACCTTTAATTTGATGCATAAAGTATAAATAAATGTTAAAAATTGGCGAAGTTATACGCCTGCAAAGTCGGGACATTTATGCTGGCCCACCCTGTATAATTATTTTGCAGTTGTGATTGTATGCACTACAGCTAGATTCCACTCAAGTAGGCCATAATCGATAGCCTGCTGTTTGCATGGGTGCCCGCAGGAGGGTTGAAAGTCAATGGTCGTTGTTACAGTTTTTAGAAAGAGCCTGAACATGCATGGCAGAAAGTTATAACAGCATGTTTATTTCTATAGAGATCTCTAAACGTAGATTTAAGACTTTCACTGTCTGTATCATTCATACCATTGGTGCATTAATGCAAGGAAATTTGTTAAAAAGCCAAAAGTAGTAGTTAAAATCATGGTTGCCGATTTTCCAGGGGGGGCAAGTGCCCCCTTGCCCCTATGTGCGGGCGCCCATGGTTATAGCTTACACGCGTTCCGTTCGTAGCCTATAATAGCCTAGGCTACATGTGCAATCATAATTTGTATGCATGCAGGAGAATGCATATAGGCCCATATATTGCATATGCGCTCCAGCATAAAAAATAATTATTAGGTAGCCTACGATAGGTTCAGAGCTCAAAGATAGTGGGCGAGCATCCGATCAACACGACTAGGTGTCATAATGCTGACAACCAACATCTGGAGCTACATCATCATGTGATCACTGATAAGAAGACATCTGTAGACTGTAGTGGCGACAATACCTCGTGTTTGATCACGTTATAGGTACAACACCGACCAGGATGGAATTGCACTCGAAGGACGAAGATGACTTTATCTGACTTTTTTTCGACCATGCATGCGAACAAATCCTGGTTGAGTTGATAGGGATATTCCGCATCATCCTTGAAGAGAAATGAACGCCGCAATATTTGTCGTCACCATCTGTTATGCATGTGATCACTCCCCACCCTCTCGTTATGCAGGCGTGACGTTGTGTCGGTAAACAAGTCGAAATATAAAAATATATGGGTATTAAAAATGCAGAGATAATAACCCTACACTTATAGACCTATACGCTTATTATAGGCCTATACGCTTATAGGCCTATACACACAGACATTCGTATACGATATAATTATGTCGTATGATATTATGGGTTCATAGGCTTAAACGCTCTGCTGAACTGAGTGTGCAACAGCTGCTGTTAGTAGGAATTATAATTCTCGATGACATATAGGATTCTTAAGATGGTTCACTCTTCCGTTGACGGAGTTCGGTATATTATGGTCTTCGGAGGGTCTATTCTGTTCGGTTGTGTCGTTAACCTCGTGTCTAGCCGTAAGTATATGAACGAGCCGTTAGTATATGAACAAATAAGCCGTAAGTATGAACGTATAAACGAGTCGTAAGAATGAACGAATGAGAGATTGAATGGAATGAGCGACTTAAAAAATAATAATAATATCTTTTCTTTAATTAAACGCCTGCAAGACGCACTGCGCTTTACATTTACAACGGGGGCTCGAACTCACCACCTCTCGCACTCTACGCCAGCGTGTTATCCATTGCGCTACCGGGCCCCCCAAGCAACTGATCAGTTGACTAATTCCTTTACCGGTAGGCCTACCTATTATTTGAATTTTTATTTTTATTTTCAGGTGACTCTGGTGACTATGGCTCTTATGACGGCGACGACGACTTGGATAGATCCCATGATTATCAACAGAGTGGATCTGGAGATGATGCTGAAGACGAACCATTACCAACTGGTAAGCCGCATGTCGCACCACAACCAAACTTGGACAACTAACTATTTCGGTAGTTTAGTAATCAGTTTGCCCGATAGATCTTCGATAGATCTTCGATTCGGTTTCGTCCAATTTGATGGAACATTCGGCTAAAGCACACCATGGTAGACCTAACTCAGGGCTGTAGGGCGTAGGCCTACTCTAGTCTAGGGTATACGCGGGTATACGGCGCAGGCTATATATACTCACCTCCGGGAAATATGACAGCGTGTACCCTCCTTGTCAACCCTCTGACAAGAAGGGTCTATAGGCTCTATATATATATATATACTCGGGTAGAGGTGCATAAGCTCACTCACCTCACAAAGGCCAAGTGATGGGTAGCCTATACGCAGGTGAAAAAGCGCAATTTGCGATGAAAAAATCATGAAAGGGAATTTTTTGGGGGGGCCGGTAGAGTAATGGTTAACACGCTGGCCAAGAGTGCGAGAGGTAGTGAGTTCGAGCCCCCGTTGGGCGGATTTGCTTTGTAGGCTGCTATTAGCGCCGTGTAATTAAAAAGCTGTCTGTTCAGTTAGTAGTTAAGTTTAATTAAGATTACTGAGTTAGTGAGTTCGAGCCCCCGTTGGGCGGATTTGCTTTGTAGGCTGCTATTAGCGCCGTGCAGAGCCGGATTAACAAATGTGGGGGCCCCGTTCGGTAAAACTGTGGGGGCCCAAACCTTACAGAAGCACGACAAAATGACTCACAAAACGTGTTATATTCAACGAATCAACATTCGTCTATTATTAATTCATTACTTATATTATTTTTAATAGTGTTAAACAACCGATATATCTTTGATGGCTTAAGAATACTGAAGTGATTCATGGTCAGTCATTCTCCTGACCAGCGCACAGCACTCGTACAAACAAACAGTGTAGAAGCGATTTTATGCCCCAAATAAATTCTTGGCTATGAAAATTTCTGGTATACCTGCGGCAGAATAACGGCCAGGGCAAATGGTTCTTAACAGGGCATTTGGCCTGATTTGCCCTGCTGTGCATGGCCCACACACTGTTTACAAACTAAAATATATTTTCGCGGTTATGCCAGTAGTAGACCCTGGCTCAAGCTCCATCCTGCTTATGTGAGCTTTCACCCCGGTGTAGGCCTAGGCTATGTTTCTCTGGACAGCCGCTTACTGCGCTCAGCTGCTCGGGGAGAATTCCTTGCTATTTTTTCGAGTATTGTGACCATGCAAAGACGAGCATTCTCGGTAGTGGGCACACTGCACAGTTATCTGGAATAGCCTCCCCGTGGCTCTCTCGCTTCCCGTGACTCGGCGGACTCTTTCTTTCGTCTTCTCAACTTTTCTTTTTGACAACGCCTGCGTTGGGAGCGCCTTTGAGTAAAAATCTGAAGGGCTCAATATAAATTCATGAGATTGATTGAATTCGTAAAAATAGAGTGCGTACTGTATGTCAGGCCTATTATAATGACGCCATCGTTCTCATAATGCGTAGCATAGCACTGGAGTTCCGATCAGGTGATGTATTAAGTGTTTAAATAAGCAAAAAAGTATAACTCTTACTAGAATTTAATTCTGACTGATTTTAAGATCAATCTGCCTGGCAATGAAAACTGCAATAAGGGCTCCCACAATTTTTAAATAAGCAAAAAACGTATAGCCTAACTCTTACTAGCATTTAATTCGGACTGATTTTAAGATCAATCTGCCTTGCAATGAAAACTGCAATAAGGGCCCCCACAATTTTTAAATAAGCAAAAAACGTATAATTCTTACTAGCATTTCTGACTGATTTTAAGATCAATCTGCTTAGCAATGAAAACTGCAATAAGGGCCCCCACATGCAAAAGTTGCAAAATGCTAAAGTCACTAGTTTTGAATAATTTGACAAATTTTTCATATGTTTTAAACTCAGTTTACTATTATAATTAGCAATGATAAAAATTCCTATTGCATGTGTGGGGGCCCCCTAAAGTGTGGGGGCCCCTGTTCGGCCGAACATGTCGAACATGCCTTAATCCGGCCCTGGCGCCGTGTAATTACAAAGCTGTCTGTTCAGTTAGTAGTTAAGTTTAATTAAGATTACTGCATAACTTGTAAATGTATAAAGCGCAGTGCGTTTGCAGGCGCTCAATTAAAGAAAAGATTATTATTATTATTATTATTATTATTACTTCGGGCGAAAAATCATCGGAAAACCATATGATGACTAAAAAAGATGTGTCACTTTAGCATAGTGTTAATCACTATCTCGTATTATACATGTAGCCTATTATTTTCAATAAAAATTTGCTTAGTTGGTGTTAATTGAAAGAACTGCTGTCCTTCTCGTGCACCCTCCAAAGCTCTCCCTTCTTCTCCCCTTACACCTCCTCCGCTTAATCCCCATTCCCCTTATAATTTTTCTTAGTGTCTTCTCCCATTTCATCGCTATCTTTTGCCTTAAGATGATACGCATCGGTTTCTCAGACACCATAAAAAATTTCAAAAACAGACAGCGAATGGATCTTGTTGCTTTGCTTTCATTATATTTGTTTTTCAGTTGAAACCCCGAAGTATTCCACTAAAAGATCCGGAGGTGTTGGTCCGTTTGCAGGTAGCTCTAATGTAATGTCTGGTCTAGATTCCAAGCAAAAATAGCGTTACTGAATTTAAAACAGATCTTTTAGACGAGTAGATCTATTACGCAGTCTAATAAGTGGTGTGAATTAACAAAATCAGAATAATCATCATTGATTATATCACTAGTTGTCTGTGCATCAATAGTGAGAAGGTTAGAGAATTAAACGCAGAAAAAGAACTTTTAGACTACTGCTTCCTGTGGCTTACAACCATGAACAGATAATTTAGAGTTTGAAACTACCTCTAAATAAATGGGTAAAAATGTCTTTGGATCTAATCGACTAACTAATCGATTTCCGAGTAGAATTAGCCCAAA
Source organism: Lumbricus terrestris (assembly GCA_949752735.1). NCBI lineage: Eukaryota > Metazoa > Annelida > Clitellata > Crassiclitellata > Lumbricidae > Lumbricus > Lumbricus terrestris. Next base: position 49,167,535 of record OX457038.1, on the reverse strand, counting down.
ACTGCTAATCATTTAGAATTAGTAGTCTATTAGCATCAGACAAGAGTTAATTAGACCTTATGCTTCAATCACTGGCCCCCTCCCGTGTCCAAGGCTTTTGGTTTCGTTCATTGCTGACTAACTGACTGATGAGGTGGAAGTAAACGCCTCCTCATCGTTGTTCCTCAGGGAAAGTTGAAGATCTACTTTATCCACGCTTTCCAGTTGGCAGGCCTACACTATTAGGCTATTTGGCGTAATTTATAATTTCTTTCGAATGTTTCATAGTTCGTCGCAGATTATGATTATTTCATTTTAGATCATTCTGCGGTTGTAGCCATCGTTGGATGCACAGCTTTCTTATCCATCGTCATCATCGGCGCCATTGTGGCCGTGTTAGTTAGACGAAAACGAAGAAGGTTGGTTGTTTGGTTGGCTGGCTGGTTGTCTGGTTGGTTGGCTGGTTGGCTGGCTGGTTGGCTGGTTGGCTGGTTGGTTGGGTTGTCATTGCTAATTAGCGGCCATTTACTCGCTCGTTCGTTAACGCCACGACGGCCACGGTGGTGATGATATTCGTCTTATTAATATTTTTTGCTGACATAGGCTACCACAGAAAGATAGGCTAACAACTGATAAAGAAAATAATAAGAGTAGGCCTAATTCAATAAAAACGGATGCAAGTCAGATAGAGGGGCAATAGTCGAGTTTCTGTAAAGTAGCCTACTCGGGAAATGTAATTTCTGTCGTCGACCTTAATCGGTAGCTTGAAACTATGAGGACGAAGACTATAATGATACGGGTTCCAGGGGCGGATCCAGGGGGGCCAATCCGGCCATGGCCCCCATTTAAAAATTGCATGGAACGTGGCCCCCCCCCCATTTGGTTTCAAGAAGCCATTAAACACATGTAGTGGGAGAGAAAACAGGACACCTGGCCCCCCTATTAGAAAATCGTACATCAACTTTTTTGGCGGATAAGTTGGTATCTTTTTCCCGGAAAATTGGTCGATGACTAAAAAAAAAGGTCATCAACTTTTTCCCCGGAAAATTTTTCCCCCCTGTTCCACCAACAAGACCGAAAATTTTGCCCCCCCCTCGAAACGTTTTGGATCCGCCACTGACGGGTTCAACTCATTTGCTCTTTCATTTTATTTAGGCTACTAATTATTATTGAAGCGCAAAGTTAATTAATTATTTTGCTTTATAGGTTATACCAACCGATTCAGTGAATATTTAAATACGGTAGCAGGTGAAACAGTGGCGACGATACCATCGGTCGTGGCAGACCATTGATATTTTGACCCACGGTTATTTCTGCTGAGTCGATTCTGTTATTTCAATCTCAACCTATGACTTAGCTATTTTCAAGCTGTCTATCAATCACATGTATATAGGTTGAAACTATTGGTAGATTGATCTACCGGTGAACAAAACATAGGCGCTATAGAAACAACGGTGGTCAATCGCTCTTGCGTTCCAAATCATTATACAACATCATTAGTTTTCGTCGATCCGACTTCTACTTTGGCACGAACACTTTTCATCAATCCAACTTCCATTTGTACAAGAATTTGTTTCATCAATCCAGCTTCTGTTTGAGCAACGATTATTTTTCATCAATCCAACTTCCACTTAAGTAGCAACGTGGTCTATAATTGTTCATCAATCCGACTACAATTAATTTTACGCAGGAATCGTTTCATCGATCACAATTCAATTTCAGTAAAAATTACTTTCATCGATCCAACTTGTATTCGACCATCTCTAAAATCCATGCAATGGCGAATGGGTCCAATTTAGAACGCTAAAACGATATAATATTAGGCTTACCAGAAATACTTAATTAAGAGTAGTTGCATAATCACAAGATGAGTACAATTAGACACCTTTTTTTATCAGAAATGTCTGGATAAGAGGCAAGAACTCTGCTAAATATATGCAGTGGCGGCGCTACTATAGGTAGCGGCAGGTCATATGATTTGTCTATCTTACTCGTGACTTGTCTAATGACCTGCCAACAATTCCTTGATGCTTTTAATCTCCTCTTTACATATAATTTCTTCGATCTGATAAACAACTTCGATGATCCTGACGCGTCCTCTGCTGAAATTGCAGAGTTGGCACCGCCACTGCAAATAGTAGATAAATGAAGTTTTTCATCTGTATATCTGTTGAGTTTAGTCGTCTGTTTGAGAATGGCGGGAAAGCGTCGAAGGAGAATAACATCTACGAGATTCGAACACCAGAAAGACGACTTCCGATTCCAGGAGAGGAACGATACACGAGTCTTTCCAACGTAGATACGAATCAGCCACCGTCATCATCCGCTGATAACTATTCTCCTCCCATCTACGATGAGATCAAAATGTCATAAAGAACAGATTGGTACAGAACTATAGATTTAATGCTGGTTTAAATAGGCTACAGACTATTTTGCTGGCTTTCATTGATTGCAACAATGATATTTGTAGTTCGGTAGAGACCAACCCCCTCCCTCCGTCGAAATCTTCTTCTTATTGCGTATGGATCCTCTACTTCTACTGCTTCAATCGTTTTCCTACGCTCTTGTAGCCTACTTCTCCGCTTTAAATTGTTTCCAATTGCTTCTTCCTTTTGTTACACCGGGTTCAAATTCTCTCTCACTCCTGCTTCTCTTCTTGTTATTCCTTTCCACATGTGCTGTGCTCCTTTCTTCTTCTTTTCAACAACTTCTTTCTCGTGCTCATCCACTTCTCTTTCTCGTGATCTTTGTCCTGCTCTTCCTCTTGCTCTCTTGCTGTCGTCTTGCTCTTCCTCCTGATGTTTCTGATCATCGTCGTTGTAGGCAGTCCCAGCCTCCCCCAACCTGATTGTGGACCTCAAGTTTGCAGGGGACCTCCAAATTTAGAAATGCACATAAATGTGCAAAAATATAATGTTAATGTACAGCATAGTTGTTTAAAACGTTTAATTCGTTTTTATTATTTTTCCGGAAACCTCCTTTCAGGTTGAATTTTTTTACATTCTAACCTTATTTATTTGCATTCTATCTGCAATTATTTCCTTTAACTTTATCTTCGTCTGATGTCCTTTGCGTTGTCTTCGTTTTCATCTACATACTGTTATAATTATAGGTTATGTAACTGTTTAACCGTTTTAGCGTCATCGTTTGAGATATAAATTGCACAGTCCAGGAAATGAAATTGATCAAACTGATTTGATATCAGATTCTTATATTCCATATTAGTATATATTATTATATTATATTATTATTTAAGTAATAATTGCAAGTACAATAATTAGCTGAGCACACTCTATAGGCTATTTATAGTCAATTATAGGCTACTTACAAAGTTTAGTTTGCAATTATGGTTTATGTTTATATCAACATGGGCTTGTCCTATACGTGGTGGTCATGGGAAAACGAAACGCAGTCGTTAAATTACAGATTACAGATTTTATCAGAAGGAAGCTAGTGCCCTCTGTTGCCCCCCCCTCCCCCTATGCGCGGGCGCCCAGGAGGCTGGAGACCAACGCCAGACTATAGTGACTGTATAGTGTAGCGATCCTGGAGTCAGTGGATTACGTCGCGTTGGAGAATTGAATTTGGGTATGCATTCGGCCAATAATAATAATATACTTGACCAATGATCAGATTGTTTGGATTTGTGGCCAATGATCTGTCACCCTGGGGTCAAATGTCTCTTTGAAGTTGCCACTCTTGAAGTTAAATCTGGACGCGTCCCTGAACGCACGTCACACATGAATCGTCATCGGAGTTTTTTTTGTTCACGCATGAACCGACAAATTGCGATCATCTCTCAGTTGAGTAGCACCACCGGACTCACAACTCAACGGGGATTTATTCCATTGCGGTTGTCAGCTTAACACGAAATCGACAACCAATTGATTCTCATATGCGTTGTATTTATTGCTAAATTATGCGCTACAGAAATCTGCATATATGATGACATCTCCTGCACGGGTTACGGTTAAGAATCCTATGAAGAACGAGTATGTTTATAAATTTTTATCATTTATTCAAACGAAAATCAATCCAATAACTTTGCTTAAAGTCCTTTCGCACAGTGTTTGCGAAAGGTGAAATCCTTCGCAGATGGAAGAGGAGACGGATTGCAGAGGATGGTCTGTCTTCTTCCTCCTCCTCTGGAGTAGTCCTCCTCGTAGGTTGAGGACTAGCCGTCCTGATTAAGGCGCTTCTTCCTCTTCCGCCTGCGCTTTCCTCCCCGCTGTCGTATGAGCTTTCGCATTCGCTGCAGGCAGACCGTAGCTGCTTTGCGTCGCCTCTTGTCTCTTCGCCGGGCCATCTTGTCAGCGTTGGCAGACGACAGGACTCCGGGCCGAGCACTGCGAGACCTCGACCTTAGGATGGCCGCCGCTACCTCGTCGCCAAACGGGTCGTTGACCTGTTCGCAGAAAAATACAAACAAACGACGGGTCTGATAATAAAATAAAGGTTTGCAAACCGAATAGCAAAATAATATTCGTTGCTCATCCCTTCTTCAGAGCGACATAATAAATTTATTATAGCATACAAGCGTCAGATCAATTGCATGGGTCTATTGGCTATACAAAACACACGATTTGTATAAGCAGAGAGGAATTGCATAAACGATTTATGCAGTAACTGATTGGCATGTCCTCGAGAGGATAATGAGGATAGCGATAAAAATATAAAAGAGAAAAAACAAATGTCAGCTGGACGATTCAAGAGACGAGGAGGTGACTATTAAACCAAAATGATTATCGGTTATTATAGTAGTTATACTTATTCAGTTTTTCGTTAGAATTTAGACAGTTGCTAGAAGATCAACTCACCAGATCCAGCTCATCGTAGTCGTCCATCTTCTCCTCTTTCTCTTCTTCTTGTATTCAGTGAAAGCAGAAGACTGTCTGCAGGCGAGACCTGTCTTAAACAATTTTAATGAATAACAATTATTATTGCAACATGACGTGTCACGTGACGTAATAATAGGAATAAACATGTTTCACAAGCACAGTGACGTAACAATAGATCTTCATTCTCTTAGCTTTCAATTATTAATAATTGGCGTTTCAATAATTAAAAATTGTAATAGCCATTTTACTAATAACAAGAATAATACTGCTACAACTATAACTGATTGATATTTATTCCAACGTTTCAACGCCATTGCCTTCCAAGGCACCTTGCTTCGCCTGATCTTGACGAGTTCTATAGGCCTATATCAATCTAGTCGTTCCAGAATGCAATATTTTACGTTTGCGGATAATTTTTTGAAACCCCGAGGGATCCGAGATAAAACTAATAATAATACTAATATTAATGACGATGATGATTTTAAATTAAATCTTTTAAACAGTCTGCAAATAACATCCCCAAGTTAATTATTAGCACCAAGCCACATATTTCATATGCAGGAAATCTGGAAGGTATTTTACGTGGTCATTTAGGATTTGTCCTCTTCACAGTCGTTCTGACCAACTGATCCTCGTAAAGCTGACCCATAGGAAAGCTCTGTTGTCCATTTAGTCCTTTGTCTATTCTTCTTTCCGTTTAGTCCTTTGTCTATTCTTCTTTCCGTTTAAATCCTTTGTCTATTCTTCTTTCCGTTTAGTCCTTTGTCTATTCTTCTTTCCGTTTAGTCCTTTGTCTATTCTTCTTTCCGTTTAGTCCTTTGTCTATTCTTCTTTCCGTTTAGTCCTTTGTCTATTCTTCTTTCCGTTCAGTCCTTTGTCTATTCTTCTTTCCGTTCAGTCCTTTGTCTATTATTTACTGTGCATCGTAGACAAATCATTCACAGAGTTTTACATCCGTCTGGGGTCATTCGTCCGATCGCTCGACCGCCTGGCCACTGATAAAACGGCCGCGTGTAGCATACTCGGTTGAATGGGACGCCGAGTGTACGTTCCGCCCGGGGGACACCCGCGTGGTTTATTAAGCGCAACGGGTGGCAGAGGGCAGCACTGACCTTACATCGGAACGGACATCAGCCCAACCGATTCCGAAGAATATATAAACAACCGGTGAATTTTGGAAGCGACATGGATGCATCATGGAGACAGGGTGATTTAGCAAAACGCTTGACGGTTGGAACGACTCGCTAGGGGGCGTTATGTATCTGGAACGACTCGCTAGGGGGCGTTATATCTGCAGCTGAGGGGAGTGTGGGGTATGTTAGTTATATCTGCAGCTGAGGGGAGTGTGGGGTATGTTAGTTATATCTGCAGCTGAGGGGAGTGTGGGGTATGTTAGTTATATCTGCAGCTGAGGGGAGTGTGGGGTATGTTAGTTATATCTGCAGCTGAGGGGAGTGTGGGGTATGTTAGTTATATCTGCAGCTGAGGGGAGTGTGGGGTATGTTAGTTATATCTGCAGCTGAGGGGAGTGTGGGGTATGTTAGTTATATCTGCAGCTGAGGGGAGTGTGGGGTATGTTAGTTATATCTGCAGCTGAGGGGAGTGTGGGGTATGTTAGTTATATCTGCAGCTGAGGGGAGTGTGGGGTATGTTAGTTATATCTGCAGCTGAGGGGAGTGTGGGGTATGTTAGTTATATCTGCAGCTGAGGGGAGTGTGGGGTATGTTATTCGACATCGGTCGAATTAATCGATTGCGTGAAACATTCACAACCGATGGTCACTGACCTCATCATTATTACTATGACGCCATTGTCTGAGATTATGTTATTGTTATTGTTATTCGGTGCCGTGTTTGTTTCTCTTCAACGAGCACTTTCGTTAATGACAAAATAATGCTATTTTTCCGGTGCACCTGTGTTACATTTAACCAGCTGATGCATCTGTAGTCGCCAGGAAATTACCACTGTTTGCACTCAGGCAATGCCAGTCCCAAGCATGGAGAAATGAGGAGGGCAACACTAATCATCTTATGCGTAACATATGTGAGTCATTCGGACTCTGTTCGATCGACATAATATTATCTTGACATCTGTAGCCTATTAATAACCTCTGTGGATGTATTTTATTTCTGCAGAACTGCATTTAATCGGATGCTCCAGAGCTACATGACTGTATACATGTAGCTGCAACATCACATGGGTAGCATTATGTCCTACGTAATAGTTCTCATTCTATAAGGCAGAAACAGCGAAATTCATGGTCCATATAATTATGTGAATATTGCCTCAATAATTCCATATAATATCCCTTGCATATTATTATGACATGTTACGCACGTAAGGAATTGGCGTTCACAAGCAGACTATATAAACGGTTAAGCAGTTCAATAGGCCTAGATGTGATTTTTCTTATAGTTCACATCTTCTATTAATTTATTTATTTCCTTCTGATCATCAAAATCATTAAGCTACTACTACTGCTGCTGCTGATGATGATGATGATGATGAGATCAAACCAGATAAAATCAAATCGAGTCTAAATCGATTCAGGAATGAACACATTCACAACGCAAATTGTATCATTCTTGTATCATACATGTGTGCGTGAAGTAGCCCATATAGTAGGTCTGACCATAATTATAATTATAATCATTACTATTATTCTTATCATTATTATTATAATAATGAAGATCTTGATGATGATGATATTGATAATAATGATAACAATAATGATAAAAAAAATAATAATAATAATAAACACGAACAGCGCATTTTTATGAACCGGCGAATTTATGATGCTCATAGAAATTGAAACCGTGCTCTGCAGTTTCCAGTTCAGTTATTGCATTTTCTCGCTTATTCCCCGAGGTTGTTTTTCGCATAGACAGACTTAATGTAAGACAGGTGCAGTGGTGCAGGTCAACTCCTTTTGAGACAAGATTTAAACAAATGCGCTATATAATCTTGCATATATATATATATATATATATATATATATATATATATATATATATATACGCCGAATGAAGACATGCGCATGCAGAGAGACGTAGCTGTCGATAATTTCGGCCTTTGCGCTAAATAAATTTGGGAAAGCGTCAAAGACGTTTAGTAGACGGACACTTCACGAAGATAATCGGCGACAGAATGCTAATAGAAACGCTGCGAAAGGGGTCAAATTTTTATTCCGTTTTAACAAGGTTAGATAGCATCATATCTTTCTCTCTCTCGGCCTCCAGTATCATCTTCTCTGAAATTCTGCAACCGCTCCTTAGTCTATTCTGCACCAGCTCTTTGGAACGGACTCCCAACATACCTAAGTCTAATAAAGAAAAAGACACAATACTGCTGACTTGAGTTTGAGACCTCTGCTCTATAGGCTTACTGTTTCTGCCCCAGTCGACGTACACAACCTGTAGACGGAAATTTCGCAACACATTGCTGCAGCTCTAGTGGCGTCTCTATTCCAGTTGCATCTACTCTATCAGTAGATAGATAGATCTATCTACTCTATTCATTGGTCTCGAGTCAACAAGGACAAATTTGATAATTACACAGTGCTATAGATTGTCAGATGTAGCAGTTTGTTAGGTGCGTCCTGACAGAGTCCATTCATTCAATTTGAACAAAATTGTGGATACATTGTTAGCCCACATTGCGGCATACAGCTGGTGGTGTCAGCCAAAACCGTATACCTGTTGTGACGTGTAAATGTGTCACGTGTCTCGATTTATATAGCGACCGTATACGACCTCGACCCTGCTCATTTTTCAACGAATTCATCGGGTAAAACCTTTACCACCATAATAGACGCCACGCCATTCAGGTTCTCGTTTTAGCCCGAGATTTAAAACTCTGAAATAAGCGTCTGAGGTTCTGAGTATAGGTTTTTAAGAGGCGCTACATACATTCTCGGAATTTAATGATTGAAAAAGCCACCTTCGCGAAGTAAACCGTCGTCGGCACGCTCTCTTTCACACGGTCACGTGAGACGCGGTCAGCGCTCCTTAGGTAACAATGTAGCTAAATGGACTGATGGTAATTGTCTGTGTTGCGAATGACACGAGTTGCTTGAACGTTTGTATTAACAATACCAGAGTCAGTGTTGCTCTATTTTCTATACATTAGAGATAATCTATCAAATGCATCACTGATTATGCTCAGTGGCGGCGCTAGGGGGGGGCTGGGGGGGGCTAAGCCCCCCTACAGGAGGCTAAGCCCCCCCTAAAAAAAATGGCCATTTAAATTATTTTACATAAAAAATCCACGATTTTTGATCGATGACTAAAATAAAAAAAAGGTCGTCAGAAATTTTGGCGGCGAAAATGGAAAATTTTTCCGCGGGCTTCAGCCCCTCCGAAACTGAAATCCTGGCGCCGCCACTGAAATTTATGCTCTTCTGTCTATTTGCCGACGACGCTAACGTCTTCTTTTCTCATAGGTCTATGCAAAACACTGTAGATCTATACCAAAATCGTTCTTTTTCTTTAAGTTCTCTGTCCATGGGCAGGTTCCAACGTTCAATGACACCACTCCTCCCGATGTTGACTGAACCTTCTCTTTCCGTTTCCTGGAAATTCCTGCAGTCTTCCATCATCATCCAATCCAACGATTCAAATCTATATACAGAAGCAGTACAGCAAACTCCCTCCTGCGGCATTTGCAGCATTTGTCAGGCATGCAATTAACGAACGGACATCTAAATCTATGTTACTCGCTGATCAAATTGAAGTAGTCATTTAAATCCGCCGATTTTTCAGTTTAAATTTTAAGGATTGAGTTTTATTTATGGATCGATTACTAAGAGGCAAACATTTTAAACATTCTGATTATAATCACATTCTTACTGAGAACATTGCAATCATTAGGGGCCTACATCTATAGAATTATAGGCCTACATCGTCAAACGTTGTCCTTAGCGAAAACAATTTAAACAGAATTTAAGCAAACCAGCTAAATGTTGTTAGCTAATGCTGCAGGTCAGATTGAATGTCTTCACTGTTTGCAGTCCACTGGAGTCCAGTGTCACTGATCCATTAGATCTTCGGACATTGTGTGGATCACATGCAGTCTGGCATTGAGTTATTTTGCCGTCTGTGCGTCTTATAAGAAATTTACAACATAAAAAAGTCATTGCCTTGGGAATTTCAATCCCTTTTGTTGCACCCTTTAGACTCGTTCTCTCTGTTTATGCTGTATTCGATTTCGTGTGAAAAATGGCTGCAATGAAATTCGTTCAACTGCTTGCTTCTGAAGTCTGTCGAGCATGCATGCTACCCATCTGACCCTCTAACCAGGGGTTACTTCTCCCAGTGGGGTGGGGGGAAGCCGCAAGTCGCCAGACAGCCGTAACAGTATACAGGGGTGGCCGATTTATGTCTAGTGCGGCAAAGCGCAAGCTTAGGTTCTATTATACGGTGACCATGCCGATAAAATAGCGCTATATACACTGCGCTCGCCGTAAATCGCACTCTGCATGCGCTGCATGCTTGGTTACTTGAATGACTGCCCTGCATGGCTATAGACTATACAAAAATGTTCTAGCGCAGCCTTTGATGCTGTTGCTCCACTTTCTCCTCCCCCTATTCCTCTCCCTCTTATTCATCGTCCTCTTCCGCCTCCTCCACCTCATATTCGTCGTTCAACGAAAACCTTTATGATCAAAAACAAGCCATTAGAACTATAATTATGTAAGCTTAGGTTATAGAGACACGCATAGGCCTATACTACGTCGTTTAGCCTGCTGTCGGTCTACGATTCTACTAAGCGTTTTAAAAGCATCCGGTTACAAAAGCCTTATAGTCGGAAAAAACTGGAAAAACTACCAAGAGAACTTGATCAGATTTATGCTAACGACCATCATGAACTTTGAACCACAGTTTACAGCGCAGATCCTTAAATTCCTATCACAATGAGATCCGGTCGTCCATATCAGCATTGTATCTGTTATGCACATCTATCTATATACATACAGATAATATTATATATTTATTTGTCATATTTCTAATCTATACATACATACATACATACATACATACATACATACATACATACATACATACATACATACATACATACATACATACATGTACATACATACAAGCATACATGCATACATGCATACATACATACATACATACACACATACATATAAATACATCTTATTTTGTAAACGCGCATATGCATTCGTGTAACGGCGCATTATGATATGAATAAATACAACAAATGTCATTTATTTGCCATATACGTCTAATTGATGACGCAATTCCAAAAACTTATATGTTGCATATTTTATGGCTATTGCATAATGCAGCCTGGATGCCTGTGTAACTTTCCCCTCCGCCATCCTGCTCGTATAATAGCGTTCGTTTATATGGCGCCTATAAATATCCTAAACAGAGGCGCAATATAAGCGTGTGCATGGAGCCAGTTGCAATGCCATGAAGATGCAATCGAAGACGTTTTATGTTCGTTTCATGATGATGATTTGCACCGTCCTATCTCTCTATCTCACTATCTGTCTCGGCTCAATTAGGTTAGAGAGGCCGAACGGGTTACGGATTAGGAGTATCGCCCTCTTAGCATCCATTGAAATTTAAGCTCTCTACCCGTCCATGCATCTCCCCCACCCAAAAAACACTTTTATGTGTGCAGTAGGTTACACATCGGATATGATCGGAGACATTTAAATTCTGAACCTTCTCGATGTTCTCTGAAACGATAATAAAATTCTCTACTTCTCTCAGAAATCTATCGCTTGAGATGATGGTCATCATCATCATCAACATCATCATCATCGTCGTCGTCGTCGTCGTCATCGTCATCGTCATGGTCATCGTCATCGTCGTCGTCGTCGTCGTCGTCATCGTCATCGTCATCGTCATCGTCGTCGTCGTTGTCGCCCTCAATCATCATCGTCATAATTACTATTATTATTATTTTAAATTATTGTTCTTACTATTATTTCCCAGAGGTTCTTCATTCCCTGGGACTTCGAGATCATTATTGATTAGGATAAATGTCTGCAGTGCCAGACATTCAGGGTTTGAAGAGAAAGCTCATAATTATTATTATTTATTTATTTATTTATTTAAAAATTTTTTTTTTTTTACTGAACTACTACTACTACTACTGCTACTGCTACTGCTACTACTACTGCTACTGCTACTGCTACTGCAACTGCTACTGCTACTGCTACCACTACCACTACCACTACCACTACCACTACCACTACCACTACCACTACTACCACTACTACTACTACTACTACTACTACTACTACTACTACTACTACTACTACTACTACTACTACTACTACTACTACTACTACTACTACTACTACTACTACCATGCACCACCACTGCTACTACTACTGCTACTCCTACTACTACTTCTACTTTTACTACTGCTGCTGCCGCTACTATTTCTATTACTATTACCATTACTATGATACTACTACTTTTATTACTATTGGTACTGTTATTATTTACATTATTATTGGACAAATAAATGTTTAACGCGCGCAAGGCCAAACCGAAATATGAATGTGGGTCGCGATAGGATTTATTGTAGACCGTTGTGTCTAGAATCCGGCGAATTGCGTCTGAAAAGCAATGCTTAATGAGGCGTTGGAACGGTTGGATGAATGATTGAAAAGCTTATTTCGTGCATGGGCAACCGCACCTGGAGGAGGAGGAGGCAGGACATAGCACCTCAGGATTAATATCTGAGAATGAAATGTAGACGCAGAGCAACTGGTCTGTCGGTTATCAATAGAGATCGTCTACATTCTCTCTCTTTCTCTCTTTTTCTCTCTCCTTCTCTCCCTATTTCCCTATCCCCTCCCTCCCTCCCTCACTTCCTCCCTCCCTCTCTCCCTCCCTTCCTCCCTCTCTCCATCCCTCTGTCTCTGTCTCTGTCTATGTCTCTTTGTCTATTTCTCTGTCTCTGTCTCTCTGACTCTGTCTCTCTCTCTTTGTCTGTCTGTTTCTCTTTCTCTCTCTGATCTCTCTGGTAGCCGGACTATCGGATCTTCACGCTGCAGACATCTGTGGCCGATTATAATACCCATCGAGCGCGATACATGTCGCGCTCGTTATTAAGCTGGTGCCCTGCTCTTAACATGGAGTAAAGCTGTAGAAATTTGAAGCAGTCTACAGGATTACGATAGCGATTTGCATTCCTTCTGTATGTGGGTTACTAAATACTCAAATCAAATCTATAGAGTCAAAATCAATTACACGTTATGCGTAACAATGCGTTACACGATAATGACCAAAATAATGATTACAATGCATGCACATGATTAAATGGGCAGAGAGTAGAAATAAACTTTAAAAGGAAACAAGTCATGTATGCAATGTAGGTACCCCCGAATGGAAGATCCAGCAGGGCATAGGGTCCAGGGTCCTATTAGCAAAATGCTTGATTATAGAAAAGCTGATGGATGAATGTACTCTAGGGAGTTTAATTATACAAGTCGGAAATATGAGAGAATTAAACGAAAGTTAACGTTAATAAGACTGCATGCATGTGAAAGGAAATTCTGAGGAAATTATTTATATGGGACGAAGGATCCAAGGAACCATGTCACTTTATTCTCCAGTCTTTTGCAGCTGAAAAAAACAAAGAGAAACAATTAAGGAACTCAATTCTCAGTTCCTCACTTGATCTTTTGACCCGAATTCACCCTTCCCTTCCTGCTGAATATGACATCCGTTTATATATATATTAGGGTGGCCCTTAAAAATGAAAGTTAAAAATAATCTGCTGGCACCCCTCCAATCTATTTCAATCATGAAGAAAATAATTTGTGCAAAAAATCTTTTCACTAGGGCAATATTTAGGGGTGCCCCCCGAGCTCTCAAGTTTCAATAATGTACGAGTAAACTTCCAAATTATAATTGGAATAGCACACTGAAATTTTCAGTGCTGTAATGCATTCTGTCGGCCTACTAATGTTTGCAATGCTTCAACATTTAATATTTCGTACTTACTTACTTACTTATTGAAATTACGTGAGCTCTAAAATTTTAGTACAATTTCAAATATATGTTTGAATAACGTTTGTTGTCTGGTTGAAAAAGGTGGCAATATTTTATGAAGAGTTGCTTAATGCAAGGAAAGGCATCTGATTTTAGTCTACTATTGGAAACATATAGGCCTACATTGTCAGACATAGTAAATACGAAATATTACAAATAATTATTCATAATTAATTATGCAAACGCGAGGGAAAACAAGTGTCTATCTACTTGGCTCTTATGAGCCTGAAATTCTTGGAGCAAAGTTGCCATCGTATCGTCAAACTTTTGGATACTTCATGCATCTACTCAAAGTTGGCAAGCAGACAGTCCGTTATTCCAGTCAACAGGCTATAGAAAAATCCACTCTATTTTGGAACCGAGCTGGTATACCTGTAAGAGGCAAAAAGCATTGTATTGGCAAGTTGGAGTCGGTGTTCGTGGAATGGAAAGGACTTCGAAAGCATAGACACCGAACAGCTACAGCTCACAAGATTAAGGAGGAGAAATTTATTGAGAGACTAGATGACCTGTTTGATATTTCCCATGCAGACGCTCTCACAATGATCTCCATTCCTGAAGACAGAGACGTTCTACTCTCTCAAAGGCAGAAGAGACGTACAGGTTCAGTTGGTGCAGCTGACATGGTGGATATGCGTCGAAGACAGCGTGCACAGGAACGGAAGGAAGTGTCACAGATGCGCCAAAAAAGAGCACAGGAAGAGCTCGCGGCGTGTACAAGCCAGTTAGTAGGCCTACTGGATACCGATTCCTGTTCAAGTGATGAAGAATCAAGTGATGAAAGTGATGGGCCTGAAGTTGGATGTAAAGGAAACAAAACCTGCGGCACAAACACTAGTAAAAATGAGCAACTGCGCCCAAACTAGCCAGAATCAATATTCTGTCTCCTGGTCTGACATCGGCTTTGGACAGAACAAAGATTTCGTCAAGAAATGCTACATTCGTTCTTAGCGAAGTGGCTTCCAGTCTTGGCTGTGACGTCAAGACTTTGAATATATCAACCGAAATTCCATTCAACGAGCCAGGGCGAGCAACAGAACCACCAAATCAAACAGCCTTCAATCCGAATTTTCCGCCTTAGTTCCTTTAACCGTTCATTGGGACGGCAAGTTTCTGGAAGATTTGACATCACGCGAACATGTTGACCGCCTTCCAGTTCTGATCTCAGGTGTATGAATTGAGCAGTTACTGGGCATTCCAAAACTATCCTCAGGAACAGTCTCAGCTCAAGCATCTGCAGTCGTCCAGTGTTTGAGAGAGTGGAATGTTCAAGATCAGCTTGTTGCTTTGTGCTTTGTCACCACAACCAGCAACACAGGTCATCGCTCAGGTGCATGCTTCCTAATAGAGCAAGAATTGAATAAAGATCTCCTTTTCCTGGCATGTCGACACCATGTTATGGAACTAATTGTTGGGACTGCATTCGAAAAACTTCCATTGGAACATCTACTGGAAATGATGTTCTTCTTTTCAAGAGGTTTCGAAACCACTGGAAATTCATTTAAAGCGACAAATTTCAGGTAGCCTCGTCAGATCCTTTGGTGGAATCATTGGTGGCCCAACACCGTTCTGATATCTTGGAGTTTGCTCATAGACATTTAGCAACTGCACAGCCACGAGACGATTACACGGAATTTATCGAGCTCTCAGTTGTCTTTCTTGGAGGTGTTCCTTCTCGTGGAATTCGGTTTCGAATACCTGGCGCTATGCACCGGGCACGATGGATGGCAAAAGTAATCTATACCATAAAGATGTGGCTCTTTCGTGCTCAGTTCAAGAAGACTGCTGCAGAAGAACGCAGCATTCGTGATATTGCCATATTTCAGTTGTTGTCTACCTGAAAGCCTGGATAACTGCGCCAATTGCTGTGGAGGCTCCTCTGAATGACTTCACTCTCATGGCAAACCTTCTCACATATCCACATACTACAATTTCTTCTGCTACAAGCAAGAAGCTAGGGCTTCATCTCTGGTATTTGTCTGAAGAGCTTATTGGGCTTGCTTTTTTTATTCAAGGGTATCCAATGACTCCAAGAAGCTAATGATTTCTGCCATGGAAGAAGTAGCCCCAGATCATCCGCCTAAACGACCCAGTGTGAAGTCAGCCATTTCTTGGCACCAGAGGTCTGGAACAATACTGTGTACTGTACAGTGTACAACCAACTCCAAGAAACTGTTCCAGGTGCTTGGTCTGCGTGGACTATCTGAGATGATGCTTTCCAAAGAACCTGCTCTTTGGGAAGAGCATGAAGCATTTCGAGAAGCACAAGCAGTACTAAAAGGGTTGGCTGTCGTCAATGATAGAGCTGAACGAGGTGTGGCACTCATCCAGGACTTAAATAAAAAGTTAACAAAAGATGTGGATCAGCTTCAATTTCTCCTGCAGGTTGTCAGTGATCATCGACGACAGTTCCCTGACCGTACGAAACGAAATCTCGTGTCAAATCAGTAGAAAGCAGTGATTCTTGCATTTTCTTGTCCTGTACTGATCATTTACTTCTGTGACCAGCTGAACAGTGAACAATAACTGAATTATAATTGAACAGTAAACACTTGTTTCATTGGCATTGTTGCACCACTAGAGTGTATTTTAGTCATCTCTGTAAAATTTTGAGTGACAGTGTGTTGAATATAGTTTGGTTGAAATTGTATGATTCAATTGATCAAATTTGTACTAAAGAATAAATTTCGGCGCTCGAGGGGCACCCCTAAATGTTTTGCAATTCCAAAATCCTTTTCAACATAATGTTATTTCTATAATTGGCATGAATTGAAAGGGTGCCAGACAAAATTTTACCATTTTTAATTTTTGGCTGTATGCTAAGGGCCACCCTAATATATATATATATATATATATATATATACCTATATATATATATATATTCATTCCAGATCTAAGCTGTGACTTATTTGCTTTGCCCACCTATTACGATAATGAAGAATCAAATCATAATTATAGCCTATACAGAAAGGAAACGCACCGCTTAACGTCAAATGTTGTTCTTTCAACACGCGATACTTAATTCGCCCAATGAGTTCCGCAGTCCTTAATAACCAAAGAATTTCCATGTTTTAAACAGATTACCAAAATCTACCGTTTCCTATTGAGAGCCAGGAGGATGGACCAGCTGCCGAGAACGATGCCTCGCACTCTGAATGTCGAATGGATAAAATGAATTCATGACACACACACAGGCACGCACACACACACACACACACACACGCACACACACACGCACACACACACACACACACACACACACACGCGCACTTATAAAAATTCATAGCGATGAGTAATGATTGGATGAGTTCAGTTGATGTCTGTCGAGGTGATGATGGAGAGCATGTGTCTATACTTTCTACAGGTGAATGAATGGATGATGGTTATTAAGTTTGTCAATGCATTGATGGATGAACGAATAGCCAAGCATTCGTAATATTCATCGATCAGAGCTGACATTACTTGACATCGTATATGGAGAAGACAGGTAGGAAGGCAGAGGCAGAGGCAGAGGCAAAGAGGTGAAAACAGAGGTAGAGGCAAATAGGCAAAAACAGTGGCAGAAGCAGAGGCAGGGGCAAAGAGGTAAAAACAGAGGCAGAGGCAGAGGCAGAGGCAGAGACAGAGACAGAGACAGAGGCAGGTAAAGTCAACACTCAAGAGAAGAAACAAAATGTTGTGTGGATTTGGATGCATATGTTGAGCAGGACATTTTTAAATAAGAGCAAGAAAGGATGCGAAGCACAAACGAGACAGATGAGCAGGGAGAAACAGACAAATAGACAAACAAACATGTGGAGAAGATTGGCATGCAAGAACCAGCGTGCTATATAGCAGCAATAGAATGTGGATACGAGTGAGGGGCTTGATCTGTGGATAGATTGATGAAATGCAAAGAGACAAGCAGAGAGAGCAGACACAATTATCTGGAAGACATAAAGTGACAGACAAGCAGAGAAACTGGCTTATGCGAATAATAGAAGGCACGGAATAACAGACAGAGTCAGTGACAGAGAGAGACAGGCATAGAGACAGAGGCTACAGACAGGGACAGGAAGAGAGACAGACAGAGAGACACAACCAGATGCAAAGACACGTACAGGGACAGAGCCAAGAGAACCAGGCACGCCAAGCAGGCAGATAGACATTAAAAAGTGAACCAGCGAAACAAATAGACACGTAGATATAGAGAAACAGAGACAGAGACAAAGACAGAGACGAGGAAGCAGAGACAGGCAGGCAGATAGCGAGGGAAACAGACAAAGACATGCAGGTAGAAAGGGAGGCGGAGGAACAGAGAGAAAGAACGAGAGAAAGACAGACAGACAGACAGACAGAGACAGAGTAAGAGAAAGAGAGAGAGGGAGATGGAGAGAGAGAGGAGAAAGACATATATGGAGATGGAGAGGAAGAGGAAGAGGGAGAGTGAAAGGCAAAGGGAAAGGGAGAGGGAGAGGGAGAGGGAGAGGGAGAGGGAGAGGGAGAGGGAGAGGGAGAGGGAGAGGGAGAGGGAGAGGGAGAGGGAGAGGGAGAGGGAGAGGGAGAGAGAGAGAGGGAGGGAGTGAGGGAGACAGACAGACAGACAGACACTGAGGCAGACGCAGAGAGAGACATACAGACAGAGGAACTACTGCTGCTGCTGCTGCTGCTGCTGCTGCTGCTGCTGCTGCATAGGATGGCGATGGTCTTGGATGAGTTGGTTGGTGCGCATGTGCTGCATGGTTGTCGTGTTGCATCGTAAATATTCTTATCGGAACCGGATCCTAATTACGAGCGACGTGTAACTCTAACTTTATCCGCTCGTCAGTCGCATCACAATGACCAGAGCTACGTAGCAGTAATTTACTCGACGTTCCGTCCTCCTCTTCCACTCGAACATATCTCGCCTACCCCCATTCCTCCTCTCCGCCCCAGCCCCCTTGCCCACCCAACGCGCTTCTGCCCTCCCTTTCCTCGTTGAGCCAATACTGCAATCATATTGTTGATGTCGTCGCATTAGCGCGTATATATATCTTCCTACTAGATGTGGGACACGGTGTTGCCCGGAAATTTTGGGTTTCCGACACTATACTCCTCTGGGGTACCCGGCGTTAACCGCCAAATTTTAGGTTTTCCACCCCCACCCCGCTTTCCCTAAAAACTCAGACATGACCCACCCGTGCGGGGCGGGTGTGTGCTGACTATGGGCCGCTCTCTATCTGTCTAGCTGCAAAGTTTGAGTTGTAAAGATGCGAAACTGCGCGAATATATAAGAATAGCGAAATTTCGGCTTTTCGTCCCAACGAAGGCCCCCGTGGTGAGAGAGATTCACAAACCCCTCCACTGGGCTGTTCTGTTGGTCAATAGCTGCGAAATTGTTGGCGTATAATTCTGGACAAACATACACTGGCACATCCACATTCTCCTTTCTCTGTGGTTTCTACACTGCTTGATAGCGCCTATTAATAACTTGGTTAATACAATTATTGCTTGCTGTTTGTTCTGCTTTTATAGTTAAGATTTCTGTGATCTGCGTTCTTGTGAATATTGTTGTTTCAACTGCATAATAATTGTACACTGTAGCCGGTTGCTGTTTGTCAACCGGAATAAACGAAGATTATTATTATCATGCTCGCGAGAGGCGAGAATGACGTCAAGACATGGCGAACTCATGTGAATTGTCGGTTGATGATTTATGTGCAACAGCCAATGGCAACATGGCTGATTAAATCTGTGTAGACTCTGTAGGCTAAATAAGCGTAGAATAAAAATGTTGATATCTCGAGTTTTAAGGTGAGTTGAGAGCCGAAAATAGTCATCCTGACCCACAAATTCGCATGAGAAGCTACAAAATGTTTCGTGTTGCGAAATGAAGCTGTTTCTGAGCCTTTCTTGGGACGAACATACATACATACAGATCTAAGATTTATAGTATAATAGTATAGATCATACAGAACAATCATTTGATAGAATATTTAGAAATATAGAAGAACTATAACAATTATTTATAAGTGTCTCGTTGATGTTAACGTTTCTACTTTCTTAGCTCGTTGCTCACGCTGCAAAATGTCGTGATGATAGAGGTGTCTGGTTCCGTTTGAATGCTGCAAGAACATGTCATCTTCTTTAACGACTAACTGCACCCTTAACAGCAATGTCGGTTAATAGCAGACAGAGTTCAGAGCAAGTATACGAAGTGGCAGAACCAGCTAAACAATTTCAGCCGGTCGCGTTAGACGGTTAGAGTTATAGAAGTAATTTAGGAGGTCGAAAAACTCAAATGTTAAGAACACATTAACAATTTCAAAATTTTCAATGAATGTTTGGCAGGTCATAAGGCAGGTCAAGAGTAAAATAGGCAGCTTGTCAAATAAAGTACCGCGGCCTATGCAAGTATATAAGATCTTGTTTAAACGCGCACTAATAAGCTTAATCGATATGTCGTGTACGCATGCGCAGCAGATCAGGTCTGAACGAATTGTATAAGCACACAACACGCGTAAGTTTACGAAGTCTTAAAGTTTTCCGAGATTGGCTTTCGAAATAATGTCGACCATCGGCTGGAGATGACTGATCTTTCTCTATTTCTAATATGTGATAAAAAAAACCAAGCTGCACTGAATATAGGAAGTATACGGTACCAGATTTAAACTTTGTAGGGTAACATGTCCTGGGTATGACGTTAAACTGCAGCCGCGTCCTGGGTATGACGTTAAACTGCAGCCGGCAGGTCCTGGGCATGACGTGAATCTGCATCCGGCTATGGGTTAGCCTAAAACAACCCCCTGCTCCTGCAGGGTATGGGACGAGGTGGTTAGGCGGTATGTTCTCGAACCTACCTCAAGCCGCTTCGTAGCGACCTTGGACAAGTTGCTCACCCATAATTGTCTCAGAGGAAGGCAATGGCAAACCACCTCTGTATCCTGCCAAGAAAACCATCATGGCGAGAGGCGAAAGTCGCTTGTCATGATGGTCGCTAGGGCTCTACGAGCCGAAAGCACTAACTAACTAAGGGTAACATGACTATAATAGGGTTCTCATTGAACCAGGTTGCAATTTGCAGACCTGTTTTTGCACAATGAACGAAAGGTCTACTAGTATTTTAGCCTATATGACTATACGGACAATCTATGTAATAGTAGTTGCTTTGATAAGCGATGCCTTGATAAGCGATGCTTTGATAAGCGATGCTTTGATAAGCGATGCTTTGAAAAGCGATGCTTTGATAAGCGATGCTTTGATAAGCGATGCCTTGATAAGCGATGCTTTGATAAGCGATGCTTTGATAAGCGATGCTTTGAAAAGCGATGCTTTGATAAGCGATGCTTTGATAAGCGATGCCTTGATAAGCGATGCTTTGATAAGCGATGCTTTGATAAGCGATGCTTTGATAAGCGATGCTTTGAAAAGCGATGCTTTGATAAGCGATGCTTTGATAAGCGATGCTTTGATAAGCGATGCCTTGATAAGCGATGCTTTGATAAGCGATGCTTTGATAAGCGATGCTTTGAAAAGCGATGCTTTGAAAAGCGATGCTTTGAAGCTTTCAGATGAATGCGAGAAGTTCGTTTCTAGATTGACCAGACCTTGTTCCACGAATAAAACTCTTAGCAACTAATCGTCCTCAGTCACAAGGGACGTCGTCCACCCCCCCCCCCCCCCCACCCCCCCCCCCCCACCCCACCACTCCACGACCCTTTCCCATCGACAGACCGAGGTGCAGTCGAGCATCCCTAAACTTTCATTGCCTCATTACATCAATTCATGTCTAATGAATTTTTAACCACAGCAATGTATGTTTACACGGCAGAAACAATACATTCCGGCGTCATCATTTCGCACTGTTTCAGAATGGGACTTGGCAGATTCCTCTGCAGAAGCTGAAAAGGGAAGGGTGAATTAAGAAGGGTGAATTAAGAAGGGTGAATTAAGAAGGGTGAATTAAGAAGGGTGAATTAAGAAGGGTGAATTAAGAAGGGTGATTTAAGAAGGGTGAATTAAGAAGGGTGAATTAAGAAGAGTTTGTTCCAACCAAAATCGGAAGAATTTTGTAATAAGATTTTGTCAACCTGCAGAATAATCGTTTCGTGTCCCTTCTGCTCTGCGCTGGTTGTTACGTGGCGGCAACGCAGCATCTTTTAAAAAGTGTTTACCTCTAGGACTTCGACGGATCGCTGCTGCTATTCAGATATGGACATTCTCTCAGACATGCACATATTCTCCGATTTTCATTTCCCAACGGGCTTTCACTACTTTTAGCCATGTGTCAATTTAGGTACATCAAAAATCTAAACCCCTATAGTGTATGAAATGAGGCGAAAGCCACATAGGCCTATTGGCAATATTTTTAGTGGGAACGTGCATGGCCCCTCGGTGTGTTCACGTATTTGCTGTTAGCTAAGTGCGTCCGACTACGTCTCGAAAGACAGACGCACTAATAATGCAATAGAAATATATTCTGGCACTCTGCAGTCACTTCGCCCGTAGGCTTCAGTATCCCTACGCGCCGTCAAAAGCAATATGTTGAACGACTTTCTCAGCCAGAGCTTAACAGTGATTTAAAAGACTCAAGTGGAACGTCTTTTGCCCTTTTCAATCTCTTCCCATCTCCCATCACTCATCCCTCCTACTTTTCTTTTCGTCGCTTTCCCTCTTTCTCTTAATCTGTCTGTCTGTCTGTCTTCATTCTTATTCTCATTCTCATTTTCATTATTATTCTCTCTCTCTCTCTCTCTCTCTCTCTCTCTCTCTCTCTCTCTCTCTCTCTCTCTCTCTCTCTCTCTCTCTCTCTCTCTCTCTCTCTCTCTCTCTCTCTCTCTCTCTCTCTCTCTCTCTCTCTCTATCTCTCTCTCATTCTCCCATTCGCTCATTCTCTCTTTGTGCTTCTCCACCTATCTGTCTGTCTGTCTGTATGCATGTATCTCTCGTTCTCATTCTCATTATCTCTCGTTCTCATTCTCATTATCTCTCTCTCTCTCTCTCTCTCTCTCTCTCTCTCTCTCTCTCTCTCTCTCTCTCTCTCTCTATCTCTCTCTCTCTCTCTCTCTCTCTCTCTCTCTCTCTCTCTCTCTCTCTCTCTCTTTCAGCCAGGCCGGTGCACAACGCCCTTTTGAGGCGCCTTGTATTTCATTATTTGCAATGTCATCCTTTCGAAATTTTACCGAGCACTACATAACCTTTGTGGGGGATTTACACCGTGAGTAAGCTTAATACCATTTCATGCATGAAATTAATGTAAGGTCAAGTGCTATGCACAAAGCACTTGGCCTTACATTAATTTCATGCATGAAATGGTATTACTCAGGGTGTATATTATATATAGCAAACATATTTAAAGTGGGCGTTTTTGCGCCTCTATAGCCTAGAGCTTACTTAAGATTTCGTAGCTAAGGCTAAATCATAAACCGCATAAACTAAGTATTATATAATAGCAGAAGTGTTACTTAACCACAACTTCTCGTCTTCAACCACCTTCTTCTTTCTTCCTTCGTTCTCTGCCTGCAAATACCTACGCAGGTTCATATTTCCATCTCAGCCGTGCTCTTCAGTTTCCTGTGACCTTCTTTCGCCATTCATTCCATTACCATCCATCTTGATCTTTCGCTTGACCTTTTCTCCTCCTTTCTGTATTCAGTTGTTGAGCAGAATGGAGACGACAGAATCTCCCATTTGTACGCATCCAAAACAATTTCCTCTGCGTCTTCTAATTGTTTCCATCAGCCATCTGAGTAATCTTTTCAGCTTACTGTGTTTTGTTTTGCAACTTTTTGTTATTTTTTGCTCGCTATGACTGTCAACTTAACATCATTTCGGCTATTTAGCGCAGAGAGCGCCTCTGAGTAGATTTCTTGAAGAGGCGCTATATAAATACTCGGAATGAATGAATGAATGAATGAACGAATAACAATAATAACGGTAATAATAATAATAACAATAATAATAATAATAATAATAATAATAATAATAATAATAATAATAATAATAATAATAGTAATAATAATAACAATAATAGTAATAATGAATACTTGTGCATGCGGCACTCTCGTTGCTTCCGATGGCTCAGATGGACTCTCATGTACCCTTGACCCCGTTCACATAGCTCGAGATGGCGTCTTAAATAACCTCATTTGGCGCAGTCTTACTCGTGCTGGTTTTCCTGCTATTAAGGAACTTTCTCGAACTGATGGCAAGAGACCGGATGGTGTAATTCTAATTATCTAATTCCCTCGCGTTCTGGACGTAGCCTAATATGGGATGCCACAGTTGCCGATACTTTGGCTGCTTCTCATACTTGCCAGCATTCAGTTAGGGCAGATGCCCCTGCAGAGCTATCAGCTTCTTCTTCTTCTCTTCTTCTTCTTCTCTTCTTCTTCTTCTTCTTCTTCTTCTTCTTTTTCATCTTCTACACCAAACAATAATATTTGTCATTACTGGAAGCGTTTATGAAGTTCTTAACCTTTATGTGCCCATTGTCTGATATTTGTATGAAGACTGCTAGAGTGTCATCTGCTCTTTACTGTTGCGTCTGGAGTTTGAATCCTGCAGGATGCATTTTGTCACATTCCCGACCTAAGCAACTGACAACTTTTCTTGCAACTACAACAGAGACTAACAGAGCAAAGCAAGGCGGATAAGTGATATCTGAAGACTTCATCTAAACTGTCTATTAGGGACAATCATCAGAGTAAGGGGCGAAGTTCTGTTTTTTAGACTGTATTATTTGAGAGAGAGTGAGTGAGTGACTGAGTGAGTGAGTGATTGTATAAGTGACTAAGTGACTGAGCAGCTGAGTGATTGAGTGCGTGACCGAGTAGGTGACTGATTGACTCTGAGTGACTGAATGAGTATCTGAATGAGTAATTGAGTGACTGAATGAATAAGTGAGTGAGTAACTGAGCGACTGAGTGAGTGAGTGTTGGTGATGATTGAGTGACAGGACACTGAGGACAGTATCCATAGACCAAACTGTTTCCAGTTATCTAGCCCCTGAAAGCTACTGTAATATTTTAAAAATCTAACAAATCCAATCTGGCAACGTCCGTGTATAGGTCCTATATATACATACATATATGTATATATATACAACGTCCGTGTTTATATATATACATATATATATACAACGTCCGTGTGTATATATATATACACGGACGTTGTATATATATATATATATATTAATATATATATACGGACGTTGCCATATAATATATACGGCCGGATTGTAGCGAACAAACAGAACCCGAATGTGCATAAACACAAAAAACCACTTCTGCGAATTACATAATTATAGATCTAAAACCTCACGCAATAATTTCAGACAATTTCCGTAAAAAGAAGACGATCGACTGCAGCGCAATCTCCTCAATCTCTTCCTTTATCCTCTGGGGGAAAACAAATCCCTCTTTGATCTCGCTAATAAAGAGCTGACTAATCTTCGCAAAGAGACAGCTTCAGGATGGAAGAGGCGCTATATAAATCTCGCCTTCCATCTCGTGCCGTCGTCGGTCACGTGGTCTTCTCAATCGGCCAATGGCGGCCATGTTGTTCTTTGCGCAATTTAATCTCGTTTTCTGGAAGAAGTCCATAGATGAAAAACAGAGCAGCCTACCAATCTCTCTCCAGCTGTGTGCCTTCAGCCGATGACGATATACATGCTATGCGTTCTCCTACGTGCGTGCGGGGACTGTGATGCCATTCGTGTCATTTATTCCCTCTTTGTCCTATTTTCAGCGGATCCTCTCTCGAAGGCCGTCCTCCTAATCCTCTTCATGTCGGCTTGGAATAATCAGTTTCTCGGCGAAAGGATTTGTCAGGAAAACTGTCAGCGCAATTGTCCGAAGCGGATGAATCTGTCAGGAATAGAGAAGAGAATGGAATTCGAATTGATGGCGGGTGATGAGAAATGGATGTATATCTGACTGATGCGAAGGCACCGAGGGAGACAGAGCGAAAATAACAAAAGACGTTGCAGCATCATCAGTATCGTCGTCATGATCATCATCATCATCATCATCATCATCATCATCATCATCATCATCATCATCATCATCATCATCATCATCATCATCATCATCACCATCACAAAAATATTCATTGTTATCATTATTATTATTATTGGTGATGATGATGATGATGAAATAACAATAAAAATATGGTGATTATGACGATAATGCATCATCATCAATATTATCGTCGTCGTCGTCGTCATCATCATTGTCATTTTCATCATCGTCATCGTCTTCATTAGACATTAGACATTAATACCATAGTGTTCTAGTTTGGCCAGAAGTATTTTGTGGTCCACAGCATCCAAGGCCTTTGTAAGGTCAAGGAAACTACCAATTGAGTATTCATTATTGTCCATGCTTGGTTAGTTTGTCCTGAACGTCAATCAAGGACATGGAGGTAGAGTGACCCGGCCGGAAGCAATGCTGGAACGGATATAATATCCTTTTGTTTTATGTATGAAAGCAATCTGTTATACACTACTCTTTCAAATAATTTAGAGAAAAAATGTAATATACGATAGGTCTGTAGTTAGCAATTTTGTCTTTGGCACCTTGTTTATGAATGGAGATGATGATGATGATGATGATGATCATCATCATCATCATCATCATCATCATCAACATCGTCCTGCTCCTGGTCATCATCATCATCATCATCATCATCATCATCATCATCATCATCATCATCATCATCATCATCATCATCATCATCATCATCATCACCGTCGTCGTCATTGTCACCATTACTGGGTAACAGCATATAGTGGACATGACTAATTACGTCACACTGCAGTAGTATCCGGGCGCGTTGTCTTATTCTGTGGCCAAATCGTAGTCTGTGATCAAGAGTAAAAGTATGGGGCCATCGGGAGAAACAGTGTCTGCCCGAATCTACTTCTGCATAATAGATCTTTATTCTATTATGGAGTCTGGCGGGCGTAACCAGGGAAATAATAGATTGTATATCACGTGTACTCCATTATACGTGTATAAAAAAAACTTGGCCGATGCTAAATGACGACGGCAAAATTGATGAGCAGAAATTTTGCCAGATATTACTAAGTTTTCCAATATAGGCCTATCTTTGTTTTGAAAGCTGCAGATCCAGACTAACAGTAATAGCCCATTATCATATATATATATATATATATATATATATATATATATATATATAGTTCGAAAATCTCTTTATATCTAATTCTTTGACTGCTGAGGCGATTGCTCTTGTGCATATATGCCAGAGTCCTGGCGTTGCACGTCCTCATTCATATGTTGTTCAGCGTGAATTCTCTTGTCGTAGTGTTATCCACTTTGGCAGATGTAGAGACGGTAGCTGCGGTGGTACTGGACGTTTTTCTTTAATGAAGCGAGAGTCTTATCTCTGTTGGTACAGCCGCTTTGTTCCAAATGGCCTACTACAGGATTCTCTGTGAACTGTATGTTATCGTGTCAACATTTTATGGCAATCAAATAAACGAAGGCCTAGTGAATGAATGAATGAATAAATAAATAAATTAATGAATGAATGAATGAATGAACGAACGAACAAACGAACGAACGAACGAACGAATGAATGGATGAATGAATGAATGCTCGAATGAATGAATGAACTAATTAATTAATTAATTCATTCATTAATACTGTATATATAGTTGTCTAAGGTGTTGCTCTCTTTGCATGTTCTGTTTGTCTCTGCGTTAGAATCTGTATCATACACCTATGTATTTATATAAATATATTATATATATATAATTATATATTGTATGTATGGATGACATGTAGGCCTATGTGTGTATTGCGGACAGTCATTGAAAACTGAAACTGATGCCTTTGTATTAGAACTCACTATGAGCAAATCATCTGCACAAAATTAATGGCCTACATTGTACATCAAAAGCAATTGGCTGATCTGTTGTCTAAAATAAATATCTGGACCATTTTCACCAACTCGGCTTTCCCCGCCGTTGTTTGGCTTGAGATTAGGCTGGAACGCTCTATTGTTCCCAGAGTGCCTCCTGTCAACCGGGCGTCATTGGTTTATCGCCCCGAAGTGAAACAGCAGTAGCAGCAGCAGCAGCAACAGTATAGCAGAGCGTTGATCACATCTGGTCAACGAGGGTGTCTTTAAGCCTTCAACTTGCAGTCCAATGTGACTCATTCACTCAGTGCCGGCGTTAGCACCCCCCGCGCCCCCCGGTTGGGGGGGGGGGCCTCAAGTTTGCAAGGGGCCTCCAAATTTATCTGGTCATTATATCTATTTTGTGACCGTATTTTTTTAAATGGCACATTCACTTGGGGGCCCCCGATCCAGTCTGGTACATGCCTCAACAACCCATGGCACTGCCATCGCAGACCTAAATGTAAATATCATACTGATTTTGGGTGTAAGTATAGGCCAGCTATTTGAACTTATTCGGCCATATGAGTCTACTTTCTCGAACACAACGTTTATAACTTATTCTAAGCACTAATGTAGTGAGCCTCAAAATAAAACCTGCATGAGGCCCCCCCAAAAGACTGTGTAGGCCCCATGCAGATGTCATTGGGACTGTATGGTCTCAAGTTTGTAAGGGGCCTCTAAATTTAGCTGGCAATTAATTATACATTTCATGACTGTTCATTCCTGAAACTATGCACCGAATTATATAGTTACACAAAACTTAGAAAATAATATTACGCAAACGAATACAGCAATAATTGTCCTTAATCAAGGACTGAGGCTTAGAGGGGACAGGGGCACGGACCCCACAAATTGTGATGGGGACGGAGTCCTTATATTCTCCCAATAGTTCATAAATATTTCATAAGTATCATAAATTATTTCAGTTTTATCCACTGTCTTTCCATAATGATCAATAATTCTGTTAAGATGACAGCCTAAAATACGACGATTAGGCTACAGTGTGCAAATCGAAAATTAAACAATGAAGAGGAGAAATTCATTGAAGTCTTAAAACATGTCTCTGAACACTGAAATTAATTATCAATATTTTTTAGTATGCAGCTTCAAATGCAACAGATACATGTATACAGTACAAATTCCAAAAAATTTAACAGTTAGATGGCGACACTTTGAAGTTCTAAACCTCAAATAACAGCATTGAAAAAAGAGCAATTTTGTTATGAGGACAGCTTAAAATTCTACCTTTACAGTGTGTTCAAAAATTTAAACAATTGGGAGAGAACATTTCTTGAAGTAGGCTATTAAGCCATGTCTTTCAGCACTTGAATTATGAGAATTTTTAAAATGACAGCTTAAGCTTTAGGGGCCTCAAGGTTTTTTGGGGGGGCCTCCGGTACCCTAGCGCCGGCACTGCATTCACTGCTGATGTTTAAACGGAGGATGGATCGATTCGTTTGACGTCTGATCATCCTTATATCAACAGTTCAACAATCTATTGTCAATACTATCGCGTATTCCCGTTTTCATTTTTTTCTTCAAATCATCCGATCTGCCGGAAAGCAGCGTATTATGGGCTGAATACACCATATGCATGGTGGGACTATAACGCACTGCAGGAGGATGCCGCAATGTTCACCACATCCCAGGATAATTCAGCGATCCAAGTCTGACCAGTGGCAGTGAGCTGTGAAGGTTGGTTTTTGTGAGTTTATACGTTGCCTAGCAACGTATGGGACATGGCTCCGGAGTAATCCATGCTGTGAGACATCGAGACTAGACAAAGCACCTATAAATTTATGCTCTACTGAACAAAGTCTAGCCTATACAATACAGTCTACTATTTTTTCAGTAAAAATATATGATATGACACCAGATTGACATTTGGCTGGGTGGCTAAATGTGCCCTATACAATGAAAGAGACGTTTGACCTGCAAACGAGTGTCTTCAAACGAGGCTTGTTGTTGCATTGGGCTGAAATAAAAATTAATTGACTTCGGATTTCACTTTTCTTTCGCCGAATTCATCTGGCATTGTTGCAGAGACATGCAGCACAGGCGCCGACTTGGTTTATAACGCGAGCAGAATCGCTGCAGGAAATCTATAACTCACACCATGGAATAATCAGACTACAAAAGACAAAAGATGGAATAATCAGACTACAAAAGAATCTGAAATGATTGACGACGGATGATGACGTCATTAAACGACGACGACGACGACGACGACAAGTTAAGGATGATTGACGTCATTATGACATGAGCATATACTTGTGTAATATGTATACATGCACACTGCCACATCATCCAGGCATGGGACTGGCACTGGCAGAGTGCAATCAGAGGCGGAGTTGACACAGGCATATATAAATGGCAATCCTAGTCGTCAACGGCCATTGATGTCATAGGACGACGTTAAACTATGGAATAATAATAATAATAATAATAATAATAATAATAATAATAATAATAATAATAATAATATATGCATGCATGTTGCATGTTGCAACGAACAGCCCCTTTCTTACTGGATCGGACCTATTTGGCCGCTGAATCCTACGATATAGGCCTAATGCTGCAGTAATCCACGTCCTATATCCTCCAGTATGCATATTATTGGACCCATTATTTTGTATGAATTTATTCCAGCGATAGATGTGGAAGACTTCAAAACTGACTTTACCAAAAAGAATTTAATGTAGGCCTACAACACAGCGTTACAAGCTCTGCTCCTTTAAATTATACTATAAGCTAATTGACGCACTACAGAAATATTGGTCAGTTCTGATGCAGAAAAAGTCGATCGGTGAAATCTACAGAAGATTCGTCGAAGAAAAGACCACACGACGATTCTTGGGCTTAGGATCCGACCGCTCACCCGATCACACGCGAATCTCAGGATACACAAGCGACACAACCAGCTACAACGAGGTCTCGGGTCTTCTTCTTCTCCCGTGTTTCCTATACAGACAACCGACCCGGTGACATAATCATCATTCATCACCAACCAAGACCCACTTCACAGAAGAATCAGCAGATCAAGTGTTGTGTGCGTTTACTTTATGCTATATGCTTGACTCCCTGACTTTTTGTCTTATCACTTTCCGTCCTGCATGCAGTCCAACTGCCAGTCAAATGCAAACCATTCTCAGCCAAAATTGTCAGCCAGCCATCTCCGCCAACACCTTGTTTTCCAAACCACATGCACACTATTTACATTTATTTACATTTCAGATCAAACTAATCAGCTGACTTGCATTAATTTGCATTTTCCATTGCACGATCCTGTGGAGTGCGTGCAGCGGCGTCTAATGTCCAAGGTGTCAACGTGAAGACTGCATTGACTTTTCAATGTGAAAGAAATGGAACACTTTACGAACAAAACAGATGCACCCAAACTGCTTTTGCATCTATATGCAAAGCCACTAAACTGCCTTTTTCATATCTATACAAGAATGAACGACAAAAGACTTCCGGCTACAGCTCTGTATGACAATGCATGTCGATGCAACAAGAAGCCGAGGGTGGCAGCCAAAAACCTGGATGGACAATACGAAAGAAGATATGAGGGCGCAGAACATGGATATGATGGATGCCCTTGATGAATTCAGAGACAGAGTGATATGGAGACGTGATGCTGAGGCGTCATCGTTGGTGCATGCCTGATGGAGATGAAGAAGAGATGTATGCCAATGTAATCTAATCGAGTCAGTGGCGTAGACAACGGGGGTTTATGGGGCTAAAAAAAGCCCATTGAATTAGGAAAAAGTTTTTTAAAAGGTATTTATCAACTTAAAGAAGAAAAAACAATTGCTTGTAGTAACAATTGCTTTTCTTACTTTGTACTCTTTGTTGTTTTATTCCCTTTTTATTCACTGTAATACTGTTGGGCTGGTGTCAGGAAGTGCATCTCGCCAGTCGCCAGGTCATAACCCCACTCCATAATAAATTCCTGGCTACACCACTGAATCGAGTTGACGTGGTCTCATCTATAGCCATATCTAATCTACACTGATCTAATATCGCCTTCTGGTCTCATCCAAATACCCGACTTTTACCTAGTTTGCATATGTCATAATGATGTATATTCTAAACTGATCATGATTATCTGGAGGCGTCTAAATATATGACGTGTTTATCTCATGTAACCAACAGGGCAGAGGCGGATCCAGGGGAGGGGTAAATCCCGCCATGGCCCCCATTTAGAAATTTCTTTATTTCTAACCACCAGCCATTATGGCGGGGAAAGTGGACGTGGGCTCCCTCCCATTCAGTTTCGTAGGCCCTCCCCATGAGGCTTTCAACAATACAGTGGGTAAAGGGAGAAAAGTGTACATGTATGGCCAAAAGAAGGTCATCAGGTATTTTGGTGTGGAAATGGTATGGTCTTTGGGAAATGGCTTCTAAGGGACTATAAAAACAAAAAAACAAAACAAAAGGTCATCAGCTTTCCTGGCGGGGAAAGTTGTATCCTTTTCCCGACAGTTCGACCGAAACGACTAAAAAAGGTCATGAGGTTTTTTTGCCAAAGTCCAACGGCAAATTTTTCTAGACGAAAGACCAACAAGTTTTGCCCCTCCTTCGAAAATTTCTGTGTCCGCCTCTGCTACAGGGCACCAGCGGGTGGTCGATTGAACGAAAATTCCACATTCTATTGGACCGACTTAATCGAGTTCATTGAGGTCAAGTGGCGGAGGTCAACAGTATGCACCAAAGAAAATTGGCAACAACAGACTTCTTCTATATCGATCATCATCGAACTTCGATAAATCGAACAACCAAATATAATATGCGAAGCGTTTTTGAGAGGTTAGCTTTAGAAATGGCGTGGCTATAGTAGCTGCTGTGTGACTATAAACTTGTGACGGGTTAATTTAAACCATTTTATATAACGCCAGGGCTGTTTTAAAGGAATTTTTAGAACTGCACAACCCCTTCTTTTCTTTCCAATCCTCCATGAAAAATTACTCCCAATCGGAGGACAACGACCCTTTTTGCTAGTTTTAGCTATACAGAAGCGCTTCTACAACTGCACAAATCCGTTTAGAACTGCACATTTTGTGTACAACTGCACGTTAAAAAAAGCCCTGTATAGCGCCCTTTTGACTGAGAACTTACCCTAGGTCCTACTTCATTGTAATATATGGTCGGTCCCTACGCTCGGCTGTTAGGGAAGTACTCTTTGTCCCATTTGCTCGTACCTCCACCATGCAGAGTCGTGCTTTTTCTGTGGTTGGCCCAGTGGTATGGAATGCCCTCCCACTTGAGCTGCGCCTGTTCCCTAGATCACTCTCTGACACATTCTATAAGCACCTAAAAACTGTTCTGTTTGTCCGTACTGGAGTCGGGAGCGCCTCTGAGTAGTTTCCTTGAAGAGGCGCTATATAAATACTTGAATGAATGAATGAATGAATATACTGGGCGTTCAATTGGCCCTGTTATGATTATCTGCTGTCATTGTTCGTTAATTATTGACTGATATTTTTCGTTAATTAATGACTGACTGACATTGGATCGGTGACGATGATATCAGAGGTTAATTGCATAAATTGTTAAGCAGTGCCACCAGCGCCACGTCATATCCGGTGTGGAGCGAATGCATTGTGGGAAAATGATTCAGATCACGCGATCATATATAATCCAGATGTACAGAATATATTCTGAGACCCGTTCTCCACGCATCGTCACCTTTCTTCCACAACTGGAAAAGATCATTCATGTAGCGCCAGTGATTTATGTCAAGATCGATTCTCGGCGTGAAACGGATCATTCAACGGTGTCAGATTACTTGATTAATTAACGCAATTAACGGAATCGACGATTAATTAGATCTCTCAGTAACGCATTAACGCGCACATTTGCTGATTTCATTTATCACAACGCTGATGGTGTGCGATATCTGATGTCATCTATGCAGTGTTATAACGCAATGAATCTGATTTCTGGTCGTGTAGCCTAATAGCGTTTCAATGGAATTTAGAGCGTCAGATTATTCCAAATGTTGTGTAGGTTAGTGACATCTAATGACGATTAAGAAAGTCTTTGATTCTGAGAACCACTGGATCTCATGTCTAGTTCAAGCTACACTATACGCAGCAAATAGCAATCAAGCGTTGTCAACTTACCACAACAATCGAACGGACGCTACCGAATGCCTGCGTTGTTGCATCTTGCAGTGTAATGTAGTCTTCGGATATTTATATAGCGCGCACGGATCATGAAAGTTTTAAACAGAGCGGCATCGAAATAAAAGATCGATAAAAGCGCAACGTTCATCGCAAGAATAAATCTCGACGATAATAATTAATCGGTGATTTATAAGTTGACCAGAATTACTTTCTGAGTTAAACTCCGCCACTGGTTGTTCTCTGCCAGTGCCAGTCCCATGCCTGGATAAAGGAGGAGGGCGACACTAATCATCTTTGATATGGCAGTGTCGTTAAACATGTAACAAGTGAGTTACTGTCTGAGTTCGCTTAAGCACAGGAACACACAAACCTGTTCTAGAGCGATTTCTAGCGCATTGCCGTGTTCTTTGTTTTTCTCAGTTGTTTTCCTTATTATTTGGACAAATAATAATTAATTAATCTGTTGTTATTTCACGTGGTTAGTCAGAGATTCGTCTTTCGTGTCGTCCACAAGTTCGCTGAGCAGCGCCCTCTCGCGACCAACATTCCTGTCGTCTCTCACGAATCGAACCCTCAACTTGAAGCAGTTCTGACCACCGTCTGCCGACCGACCATTCGCAGCCCTACCGAGGAGGAACTTCCGGAAGCCAAACACTCGGCCTCGCTGTCGCCTCACTCCCGCCACTTTCTTCACCGACTCCGTCCTCGAACTTCTTCGACTTCCGTTGTTCAGAGTCGACCGCGCGTCATTTCCGGTTGGCGCGTCGTTGGCGGCCATCTTTGATCCGATCGACGGCGTCCGGCATCGTCCGGAATTCCTGGAGACGTCGAGCAGGACGCGTTCGTCCTTGCAGCGGAACTGGCACGATCCGTCGATGGCCCGTCGGGTCCTTCGCGGTCGGATGTTGAAGCAGCCGTAGAGGATGGGGTTGAGGGCGCTGTTGAGAAACGCGATCGTGTCCGAGAACGCGTAGACGGGCTTCGGGATGTGGTAGGTGTACTCGGACCAGATGTGGATCATGTGGACGACGAAGTAGGGCGTCCAGCAGACGATGAACGTGCAGATGATGCTCAGCGTCATCTTGATCGTCTTCATCTTCGCCCTCGGAATGGCCCCGCTGTCCCTGACGGTCCGCCGCAGGGCGACGCCCCCCGCCCGACCCGGGGTCTCCTTGCCCTGGCGCCAGACGACCATGACGACGTTGATGTAGCAGAACGAGATGACCATGGTCGGGATGACGAGGATGTAGCTGGCCATGAACGTGAAGTAGGTCTTGCGCTGCCACCAGGCCGTGTAGCCGAGGCTGGCGCAGCGGTACTTGATCTCGCCGTCCGGGTAGACCCCGATGGCGTCCTGCTTGAAGATGAGCAGCTGAGGACAGGCGAAGAGGAAGGCCACCAGCCAGGACACGGCGATCATTCGACCGGGACGTAGGGTCAGGGACCCGACGCTGAGGGGCTTGCAGATGGCCAGGTAGCGATCGATGCTCATGGCCGTCAGGATGAAGGTCGTGCTGGCCAAGGTCACGACCTGGACGTAGACGATGACCTTGCAGGCGGCGTTGCCGAGGATCCAGGTCTTCTCGGAGACGGCGAACAGGAACTCGGAGGTCATCGTGAAGCAGAAGACCGTGAGGTCACCGACGGCGAGGTTGACGATAAAGATGTTCACACGACTGTTCAACTTCCGGTATCGACTGCAAGTCAAGACGACGATGATGGCGACGTTACCGGAAACCGTGAGCAGCATCAAGCAGACGAGGATGACGACCCTCGGAACCACTTCCGGTGTCCACACAGGACCATGAGTCACCGCCGGAAGTCCTGTGAAATCAATCGCAACCGTCGAGGTTTCCATGTCGAATTGACGAACGCTTTTATAGCGCCACTCCAATCGCGATTCACTTGTACTTGTACAATTACATAGAATCACATTTAATATATATAGTGCTCTTCAGTATCTCATTGACCCTTTACTAACCAACAGCACAGATTCCCATACCATTTATACAGCACTTAGGCTGATAAACGGTTAAAAAGCAACGTTTTCGATCAATCAATCAGTCAATCAGTCAATCAATCAATCAATCAATCAGTCCATCAATCAATCGATCAATCAATCGATCAATCAATCAATATGAACTTGATTTTCGTTCTAGTTCTATCGAGTTGAGCAATAATTAACGACGCATTAATCGACAGGTTGAGCATTTAACAATTTAACAGGTTGCATTTGCGATCTCACTGAAGCGACGAGAGTCTCAGCCGATGGCGATCCAAAACAGAATGTACACGACAAAGAATTATATAGAAGACAGAAGATGATCCAGTCTGTAGCGTTGCTTCAGGCACGAGCGGGCAGAGGTTTACTCTCCACGCAAAGAAAATCCACTGAAACCGGTTTCAGTTATTGAAACGATGCCGAAACTTTTCTCATTTGTTTCTCTCTCCCGTTCATGAAACCGTTTCGAAGAGAAACGACGCAGACGATGGTTAATCCGTTGTGGCGCGAAACGTGACTCGAACCTTAGACACTCGAATCCGTTTCATCGCCTCTCTTCGGCTGAGCAACGACGCCGCGGTTGCTGCTGTCGCTCGGGTTTCAACAACGCACCGAACAGCAACGCACACGCATACCAACCTAGATGTTCATCGCCAAGGGAGGGAGGCAGAGAGGGAGGGAGATGAGGGGGTACCAAAGGGACTGCAGCCATCTGTTCGACGATAAGCCATCATGAGACGACGATGACGTCCAAGTCACCGTTGAGACGACGTCTTTACTGCAGCGTCGTCTGTAATCTATGAGTTATTTTTATGCTTCGAGGGGCAACTGGATGATTTAATCGGCGTGGAAGTCATCGCATCATCATCGTCAGAGGAGGAGGAGAGAAGGCCGTGATGTCAACACTGTATATATTGTATAAGTCTGATGTCGATTCATTCAATTATAACGACAGGCGTTGCGTGTCTTTTCATCAAGCGTGTGCATGCACCTAGAGAAATACCACAATAATTCGTTGTTAATATTTAAACACACATGTATCTTCATGACACTTAGAAACACAAGCAGTGTAAGGCAAAGCACAGTGTAATGCACGATCTAGTGTGAGTTAAAAAAAATATATGTTGGTGATGGTTGCATCGGGCACAGTATGGCAGGAAAAACTAGGCTGAGTAAAGAATGGTAAAAATATATCACAGGTTTAATATGCATTATAATTATTATGCAAGGCCTGCTTGTATGTAGGTGCCACTGTTATAAGTAAGTAAGTAAGTATATACTTTATTGGACCGCCTGCAAACGCACTGCGCTTAATACCACATTAATGAATATAATATCAATATTAGCGCCCCTTCAAACCCTCTCTACTCAGAGGCGCTACCGAATGCAGAGCGGACACTGCAGGGGAGTTTCACGCCGAAGCGCTGAGCAATTGCGAGTGAAGGACTTGCCCAAGGTCCCTACGCGGCGACGTGAGGTGGATTCGAACTTCGAACCTTCCGGCTTCAAGGCAACGACGCCACCACTACACCACCACCGCGCCCCCGCGTTTCTTACCTGCTATGGTAAGACAAGGTATGGAATAGTAACAAAAACAACAACATCATCGTGGGTACAATTTTTTAAAACAAGACAACAACAGCACATCATCATTATCATCATCATCATCATCATCATCATCATCATCATCATCATCATCATCATCATCATTATCAGCACAACCATGCATCATCATCATCATCATCATCATCATCATCATCATCATCATCATCATCATCATCATCATCATCATCATCATCATCATCATCATTATCAGCACAACCATGCATCATCATCATCATCATCATCATCATCATCATCATCATCATCATCATCATCATCATCATCATCATCATCATTATCATACTCCACGACAATTACAACGGAAACGACAGCAGCAGTAACAACAACAACCAGACCCGATTATAACTTAAAAGGTTGGTTCTAAGTGTACTGCAGCACTCGGACCCGCAATTTCGAGAGGTTCGCTATTATAAATGTGTGAATGGTGTGGGTCGGTTGATTGTCAGAGTGGGGGAATATTTATACTGCACGGTAATCACTAATCACTGCACTAAAACCCACACTATTATAGTCTTAATACGTCCATGACAACAGCAATATCCTTAGTTAAAGTATATGGTTGGAGTGGTATTAACCATAGGCTAAGCTAAGACATGGTCGAAGTATGGTAAAATTTGGTAAAGCAATGATGGAAGATTAAAATAGCGCATAATAATAAACGAAAGCAACGCAATTAAGATAAGACATGTAATCATAATTCAAGACCTAGAAAACGACGAATGATATAGGTCGAGACAATATAAAAATATTTAGATTAGACATGATTTAGATTTATAATATAAAGTTAGGTAATTCACCGAAGCGTCATCATTGCAGCAAGCTTTATTTATACGTGTATATTGTTTTGTGCAAATCATTGACTTAGGAGCAAAAGCTAATCAGTCGTCTGCTGACTTTGTCATTTCATCTGTAATTAATCGCCCGTAAAGAACAACAACTACTAAAACAACAACATTCTCATCATGGGCATAATTTTCAATAATAAGAACCATCCGGATCATCATCATCATCATCATCATCATCATCATCATCATCATCATCATCATCATCATCATCATCATCATCATCTTCAACAACAACAACAACAACAACAGATGCAACAAAACATCGTTATGGTCAATATCATCACCCGCTGTGGACCTACCGTACGATGGACTCTCAGTCTGCGCTTCAGTTGGTCGTCGATACAGCGTACCATAAAATCCGTTCCATTGTCACAGTCGTCGTCGTCGTTTTGAAGTCTGAAGTCGGACAGAATCGGATGGCGAGCAGCGAATGCCTTTGCAATTCTAGACATCAGCCATGCGGACGCTGCTGATAATACACTGTGTGCGCCCTCTACTTCTATACCGGCATGCATGCATTCAGCCAGCGCAGTCCTCTGGTGATCGCTCTCTGCTGTATGCTGCATGGAAATGTATGGACGCGCACGCAGCCAAAACTTGTAATCCAATCATCACGACAGTACATGTGCGTGACTCGACTCGAAAAAGCAGCATCACTGCGGTTTAAGGCATACTTTATATGCATGTAAATATGTACATATTATATATTAGGGTGTCCCACGATTGCACAGGAAAAATATTTTTCTTGAAACTTGAAATGCAGTCCCTCCAAAAAGTTTCCTTATGGTCCTATGATAGTACCTGCCAAATTTCTGGACATTTTGAAAATATTTAGAGGCCGCTCAAAGCTCACATATAATATGTGTAAGTTGTCACAAATTATACGTGCGACATATAGGCCTATGAGTTTGAAATTTTCGGAGGTCCACACTTTGATCCCACTAGCGTGCTTATGTATTGCTTAATAACCTTATATTGCTCTGAAATACTAAAATCTACAAATATGCAACCTTATTGTATTTGCGAATGAGGTTTTTCAAGCATAAGGACGACAGTTAAGCTCTCGAGCAAACGAATGATGTAAATGTCGTGCACTAGGATTGCAGGTCGCTACCTCCACATGGCAATCATCAGTGGAGTAGAAATGAATAAGGTTAACAGATTGTCAGTCTGATTTTTCTCTAGTTGGTGGAAGTAGCCTACAAACATGTTGGTGTGCTAAAGTTGACCTCTGGACCAGGACAGGAATCAACGGTTGCAGTTTGAACCTTTTGAAGTCGTGAAAGTGTGATGCATTAGGCCTAATTATTGGCAAATGCTTTGAGACAACGGCTTTCAATAACTGCATATTAAATAGAGTTTGCAATGCCTTGCACCCTTCTACATCAGCCATCAGTCGTAACATCTTGTTAACATCACAGAAATCTTTTAAGTCCAGTTGCCTGGTGCATTCTTTGTGTCCTTGGTAAAAATTTGTCCATCAATGGTCTGTAATTAAGCTCTGCAAGCCATTTAAAGATGAATGCTCCAATCTGGTTCACCATCAACCAAACCCTCGACCAATGCTACTCCAGTCTGCATCTAACAAATCATAAGAATTCATTACTGAACAGCTTTAGCGTGGCCATACTCGAAATATGACTATCAAGAATTTTCAAAACTCTTGGTATTCATGGTTGGATTGAACAATTCGGTAGCATTTCGCAAGCCTGTTGCCATCACAGAGCAAGTTGGATGGGTAAGGCAATATAGATCTAATTGCTTTATGATGGAAACGAATCACATATAGGCCTACAGTTGACGACCGTGAATTACAGGGCATCCAACCCAAACAAGTCTCAGATTTGTGATTGACATCTACAGTCAGGCGGTGTTCTCATGTAGAGTCACTGCTCTCTTTGAATTAATCCATAGCTTTATAATTCTGGCAATGCTGCTCTAGATGACAAGTCTGAAAATGATGCAACATCATTCTTGGTATACCAGCACCTAAGATATAAGAGATAGCAATTCTCTCTGTTCTTTCAGTGAGTTCTCATTAATGTGGAATAACGGGGTTATCTCTTCCTAAAAGTTTTTCCCAAACCATGCTGCGTTCAAATATAGTTTTCTCGATCTTTCGGTGAAAGAGTGGCGAGATAGCCAATCGTATAAGACCACGTGTGATTTTTCATAACGTTGGTCTGTGTAAATGACTGTGCTGAACAAACATGACGCAGCTTTGATACAGAATTTCAGCTCAACGATAACGAAGAACGTAGATCGGAGACAATTTCTCGTACAGGTTGTCGAAAAACACAGGCACATGTTTTCTAACCACAATTGTGACAATCTTGTTGACATGTGTAAATGTAGAACGTAGAACTGAAGAACAATTTGAGTGCAGTGATGTAGAATCAGCAGATCAGTATGAGAATAGTAAAAAAAATAACGGTCCAGACGTTGATTTGTTGTGTAGCTGCATGGGGTGTGCAATTAAAACTTTACTGTGTGGTCCTAGGACAAATAGGGGTTGAACCTCACAGCCCCCTCAGAATTTCTTACTATGAAGCAGATGAAGGTATGGAGGAGCTAAAACCACGACTTGTTACATTATCAAGAGTTTGTAATGACTACTCCCAATGATTAGTTGTGTGTGCACTGATATTGTGTCCAAAGTTCAAAAATCTCAAATTTTTCTCGATTTTGCATTTTTTGAGCATAAGACTATGCCCAAAATATCCATTGTATCCAATAAAGTTAAATACCTGTTAATTCTACCATTCACGAGCTTTCCAAGGGTAGTAAATTTGTTATAATAGGATCAACGATTGGGATATAAAGGCATTTAGAAGTTGGACACATCAGGCGCAAATTATGCCAATATGGGTTAAATTTGGGCGGCTTGAGCCACCCCTAAATATTTTTTTAGTGTCATAAAACTTTACAGGTGTTATTATGGGACCATATGGAAACTTTTTAGGGGGACTGCATTTCAAGTTTCTAGAAAAATATTTGTTGGGACACCCTATTATATATATGCATATCATTATATATTATAGGAAGCGGGTGATCTTGATAGAAAAAAATGTAAGCTGCATTGACGTCAGAGGGATAAAAGTTAATGATGTTAAGTCCAAATGCCAATTAGCGAAACGATTACATCATAAGTGCTGATTACTCTTTGGCATTCAGAATTCCAAAACCAAAGTATCATGTCTCTGAGCACTCAGACCAAGAGTCATTTGCTAAGATGGCACGCAGCTTTAAATGCTATAGTTATTAGTTACAATGTACAACCCCAAAATAAAAAAAAATTGGTTGCAACACTCTGAAGTCCCAAACCATGACTATCAGCATTGAAAAAAGCAATTTGTCAAGATGACAGCTAACTTAAAATTCTCCCATTACAGTGTTGAAATTTGAAAAAATTTAACCATGGGGAGGGAACATTTATTGAAGTCTTAAACCATGTCTTTCGGCCCTTAAATTATGAGAATTATTTCAGATGGCGCCTTATGGTTTGGGAGTCTCAAGTTGTTTTTTTGGGAGGGGCTCGGATACCCTAGCGCCGGCACTGAAGGGAGGATCGACCCCTTAATATGAATGGATATTACAAGCGTTGAAACTGGCCCGGCTAGCCAGGGCCACATGTAAAAGCGTTGGAGTGCAACTTTGATGCATCACGGCCGAATGTGTAATGTATTAGACCTAACAGGATAACAAACCCTTAACTATTGAGATATTGAGAATGAAGGGGAGAGACTAAAGAAAACTCCTCAAAATGTTTGGTCTGCTCTTTGTCAAATGTAGGCAAAAGCCCCTGTTTTCAAATCTGGGGGAAAATATTACGAGGAATATTGTTTCAGATTCATGGGGCGATACATTTTACAGAAGAAAGGACAGCATTAGTAAGGCATAGGAGCATAAAAATAGTTTTATTTCTTAATTAAGCAACTATCTTGGATATCAATATCAATTGAACCAGAGAAGTTATTACAGATCTATCTGGGGAATAGAGAGGAGGAAGAGTTGGGATCAGTCATGGAGGAGAACGAATGAACGAAGAGCTTAAATTACCAGTTTTATGGAAACCTTTGATTATTTGATGTCTAATTCGATTTCCTTCCTCACCGTATCATTCCACCGGCTTCTAAAGCTGCCCCCTAAATTTCTACTGACAGCTTGATTTGTAGTCTATATATACAAACACACATAATACATGCACACACATTAAACACGTGACACATAAGTACATACATGCATACATGCAAGCATACATGTACACATACATATATACATACAATGCATGCATATACATACATTGGTATACGTACAAAAATATATGCATACACACTAGGGTATAGCAAGAAAAATGTTTTCGTTGAAAATGAACTTTGGCATAACTTAAAAGGTTGCTCCAGGTCCTAAATGAAAGAACTGAAGAAAAATTGCATCAAATTTATTGCATCTAACTTTGCCGCCGAGCACCTGAAGTTTAGTCTACTTTCGCGGTTGCAAACCATGGTAAAAACACGCACTGTGCAAACATGAGAACGTTGGTCATGGAGAAACATACAGAAAAGAAAGAGAAAAGAAAGAGAATAACTATAAGAAAAAGAGAATAATTATAAGAAGCATTAAAAATCTCAAGGACTGTGTAAAGTATAGATGATACAACAGACAATGATTCCATCTGTGATACAGTTGACTCCGACTCCAGAGTGTCAGAATCATTGAGCATGTACATGTATATTATGCGATCGGACGGAGAAACATGCTCTCTCTACACCAAGTCACTCCAGCTTTGTCAAGGGAATGTGACAGGTATAGTTTCTGCAATGCAGTCGTTGCTGCACTTGCAACAGAAGTAGGTCTACTTGTGGACTATGAAATTGTGATTACTGACGACTTCAGCTACTGACAGATTGTGAGAAGAGAGAGAGAGAAAGCTTTCGTAAAACATTATCCGATGGAAGAGGAGAAAAGCGCGAAGCTGCAGCATTGTATTTTGATGTTGGGGCAGATATAACTTGAACCTCCAATAACTTGCAAGTTTAAGAAAAATGACCTTTAGGAATCCATTAAAACTGTCAGTATGTTAGATCTTGAAAAATACCATTGCTACAAGCATGCAGTCAAAGTTGCTACAGGTAGTAGATGCAGCAAGGTCAGTTTGTGACAAAGAGCGTATTGAGAAGGCCACATTCGAACAAAGCGCGAATCCATAGAAACATGGTCAAATATACCACAACAAGTGAGTGTACTATATAACATGAGTGAAACGCATTGTCAGCATTTGAACATTTTGTGAAGCGTAGGCCTAATTAAAGACCACAAGGTTTTTTCAACCTTAATGATTTTTTACATTTTTTAAAGTTAGAATATTGCATTAAATGATGTCACATAACTGGAGGGGAGAGGGTCAGCGGTCACACATCTATGACGATTTGTGACGGTCCATTGATGGATATCATATGACTTTTGTTTTAACGTGTGACGAGGGGTCAAGGGAATCGCCCTAAAGTGCGTGACGTCGTTTATGGACGACCCCCTTGTTTGTAGCTCATAGATGTCGGAATTGCCAAACAAATTCACCTGCCGTGCCATAAAATGTGACTCACAATATTCCTATTTTTAAGCCTAATTACTACTTCAGATAAGAAAATAGTCGAATTTTAGCAGTGTCAATGCAATGCTCAATTGTACGGTGTACTCGAATAA
This sequence comes from Lumbricus terrestris, assembly GCA_949752735.1. Lineage (NCBI taxonomy): Eukaryota > Metazoa > Annelida > Clitellata > Crassiclitellata > Lumbricidae > Lumbricus > Lumbricus terrestris. The sequence continues at coordinate 49,123,489 of OX457038.1, read as the reverse complement.
CTTCAGGGCCATGGCGGCAAAGTTAAGCAGCATGTCAGAAACAAAATTTCTATACCAGACACTACTATATGCATAGGAGCAACAAATTAATATATGCCAAACATAATCCTTTCTCGTCACTATGCCCTAATACACACACGTGCATAATTACACACCTACATATATATTACATGCACATATACATACATACATACATACATGCATACATACATACATACATACATACATACATACATACATACATACCCACATACATACATACATACATACATACATACATACATACATACATACATACATACATACATACATGCATACATACATACATACATACATACATACATACATACATGCATACATACATACATACATACATACATACATACATACATGCATACATACATACATACATACATACATACATACATACATAAATACGTACATACATACATACATACATACATACATGCATGCATACATACATAGGCCAACATACATGTGCGTGTACATATATGCTTGTATGTGTGCATGTTCATAGACAGGTCAACGCAAGGAAAACAATACAATGCAATGCAATGATTTCTTTGTCAAAGCCATGCTTTGCGATTATGTTTCTGCGCTAACCACTTATACTCTCCTCCGCATGCATAAGCTACCGTTGCCGCTGCTCGTCTTAATATATTAAGTCTCTTCTGTTTTTAACAACATAAATTCCCGATTGTAAGTTGTGCAGGAATAAAGGTTATTCAGACTTATATAGCTACTGAATGACGAATGACGCTATAGAGTGAGACACATGCATAGAAACAATCCAATTATATTATATATATATACATGTATATATATATACATGTATATATATAATGTTGATGGTTATTTGTCTGTTTATATTTTTCTTGCCATTTGTTTATTGCGTTAATCTCTTATCCTGTGTGCATGTATACATGCAAGCCATAATTATTGATACCCGATTGTTCTGTCTATTGTCCCTCGGCTAGCCACCCCCACCCCATGCAATCATCATCTGTCGAGTAGATTTATATACTGTATAGCTTTAGCTTTCATTTTCAATATAATTGTCTCGGATGTGAATAACCATCTGCTCAAGTACTACAGCATACATGCAGTATATATCAGATGATTTACGATGATTTCTGATAAACGAGGATCCTGTGTGGCCGAGTGGGTTGTAGCCCGCTCGCCGCGCCGGCGGAGCGGGTTCGATTCCCCGGTCGGATCTTTACATACTGCGGGTGGCTCGGTCGCAATATAAACGTGGAGTCGACGCTGATCATCTTTGAAATGAAAGAGTCGTTAAACCCCAACATTTCATTTTCATTTCTGCTAAACATTAGCCACTATCTCTGCATGTCTGTCAATGTCTGGCCGTGTGTGTTTATAATCTATCCAAACATTCAGTCCGCATCTGCTTATTGCCACTCACTGTAACAGTGCAATAGATCTGCGCAAAGATTAGTCATGCACTGTTTCGTGCATGATTCTGATTATGTTCTGTATTTCTTTAAGTCCAATGAAGTTTCTTTCCTTGTAGTGGATTATCCGTCTTAGCCTGAGGATTGAGTTTGACTGCACCTTTAGCTAAAGCTCTTTAATAACCGCAGCCAAACAACTGCTCTCTATAAAAAGACCGTCATCCTCTCAGCTATGATTATGATGACTGCAGCTAGACATCTCATAGACATCATCGATGATAAGCAGTGTTTAATCTAGACGTCTCTGGGGGGAAAGTTCCCCCCCAGGATTGACATTTCCCCCCCCCAGGAAAATTTGACGAACATTGGTTTTTTAGTGACGGTTTTCATCATTGTTTTACATGAAGTGTTATAATATATCGTGATATTATTTATTATTATATGATTATAATGACATTATTTACTACTATAATATATGATACTATCATGTTAAGACGACACCTTAAAATGCTGCCACTGCAATGTGGAAATTCAGAAAGTTTCTAATGGGTCACTGAAAAAGTACAGCTATTTTGTTAAGACGACACCATAAAATACTACCATTGCAATGTGAACATTCAGATTGAAAGTTTCTAATGGGTCACTGAAAAAGTACAGCTATTTTGTTCAGATGACCCCTTAAAATGCTGCTAGTGCAATGTTGAAATTCAAAAATTTTCTAATGGGTCACTGAAAAAGTACAGCTAGTTTGTTAAGACGACACGTTAAAATGCTGCCATTGCAATGTGGAAATTCAAAAAATTTCTAATGGGCCACTTAAAAAGTACAGCTATTTTGTTAAGACGACACCTTAAAATACTGCTATTGCAATGTTGAAATTCAAAAAGTTTCTAATGGGTCACTGAAAAAAGTACAGCTATTTTGTTAAGATGACCCTTTAAAATACTGATATTGCAATGGGGAAATTCAAAAATTTTCTAATGGGTCATTGAGAATTTACAGCTATTTTGTTAAGACAACACCTTAAAATGCTGCCATTGCAATGTCGAAATTCAAAAATTTTCTAATGGGTCACTGAAAAAGTACAGCTAGTTTGTTAAGACGACACGTTAAAATGCTGCCATTGCAATGTGGAAATTCAAAAAATTTCTAATGGGCCACTTAAAAAGTACAGCTATTTTGTTAAGACGACACCTTAAAATACTGCTATTGCAATGTTGAAATTCAAAAAGTTTCTAATGGGTCACTGAAAAAAGTACAGCTATTTTGTTAAGATGACCCTTTAAAATACTGATATTGCAATGGAGAAATTCAAAAATTTTCTAATGGGTCATTGAGAATGTACAGCTATTTTGTTAAGACAACACCTTAAAATGCTGCCATTGCAATGTCGAAATTCAAAAATTTTCTAATGGGTCACTGAAAAAGTACAGCTATTTTGTTAAGACGACACCTTAAAATGCTGCCATTGCAATGTGAAAATTCAAAAAGTTTCTAACGGGTCGCTGAAAAAAGTACAGCTATTTTGTTAAGATGACCCCTTAAAATGCTGCTATTGCAATGTTGAAATTCAAAAATTTTCTATTGGGTCGCTGAAAAAAGTACAGCTGTTTTGTTAAGATGACCCCTTAAAATGCTGCTATTGCAATGTTGAAATTCAAAAATTTTCTGATGGGTCATTGAGAAAGTACAGCTATTTTGTTAAGACGGCACCTTAAAATGCTACCATTGCAATGTGGAAATTCAAAAAGTTTCTGATGGGTCATTGAGAAAGTACAGCTATTTTGTTAAGACGGCACCTTAAAATGCTACCATTGCAATGTGGAAATTCAAAAAGTTTCTGATGGGGAGGGGCACGTCCCCTCCCCATACCCCTCCTCTTCCCAGTCTCGGTGGTACGCGCATCACGAGCGTCCTTCGGACGCTCGATTGTCTCCCCCCCAGAAACCTCAATTCCCCCCCCCAGAGGACGGGGACTAGATTAAACACTGGATGATAAGTTTGCTTGTTTCGAGTGACGCAATATGTCAAATCTTCAATCACAGTTAAATAATTAATTCTCTGCCGTCTATAATCACTTGATGCGTTATTTTCTTTGCCGATATATAATATACACCAGTTTTGCCTACCTCTTCAGTCTAGTTTTCTATTTAAGACACACCATGGCCAATCTACATCCAATGTGTCTATGATTATGAATCTGTTCTGTTTTGCTTTGCAGCATGTCAAACTGCATATATATTTCCGATAAAATATATTTAAAAAACTTTTGTGGCTCCTCGACCCTTATGCGATCATGCAATGCAACACGCCATCGCAGTTTACTTGTAACCACATAATTATTTTGTTATACTTGCCTCTCTAAAGGTACTTTGTGGTATTAGCAAACGACGATAATTATGTAGGTCCTATACAAGCACGCACCTCGGCACCTGAAGAACGGTCGACCATCGGAGAACGCGACATGCATTGCGGACACGTATACCTACTATTTTATTTATAGAAGTTATCAAATGAAGCCGTCCATGCAAATGACGTATACCGTTATTGACAGTCAAAACATAATTATAGGCCTATACCTTTGCAGGAAATTTACTACCTTTAAAAATTTTCTATTACACGCCTCGTCTATCACGTAAATGTAAAGACAGGGAAGCAAGAACGAAGGGATTAAGGTATAAAACACATATATGTATGATATTCATATATATAATATTTGTATGCATCATATTTTAATGAGCTGCCATTTCGATATGGATCAAATTGTAAGAATGACAGGCAAAAAGTCGCATCAACAGTCACTATATAATTACCTTAAAGGCAAAAGCGAAAGACTGTTGCAGCTCATGAAAAGTATTGGATAGAATATTATAGTGGCGCTATGATGACGATGGTGCTCTGCCCGAAGGCAGGTTCATTGCATGGCTTTACGCCCCTGGGGATGTCGGATTTATATAGTGGCGCTATATAAATCTTTAAATGCCATTATATGCTATCTTGGTCAATGGACATCTGGTATTTTTGCCCGCCGAGGAGTTCCTCGAAGCATCGTTTACATATATATACATAATATTACACATATACATACATATGTATTATGTATGTACATATATAGATCTACATACATATGTATAATGTATATATACACGTCTGCATGTAAAGGCATATCGCAATTGCGTATTTTATATATCTCGACACTTGAACAATGAACAGTTTATGTTATATAGTTCACTGCCATGCAAACAATTGGCTAAGCGACGACCCGTGTTCATGTGCTAGCATATTACATGGACATGAAAAAATGTTTGTTGCTCCAATCATAGTTTATGTGGTCTACACTCAATGTTGCAATGACTATAGAGGTCTATATAATTCGTGATTATCTCAATAAAAATGAACAAATGCCGGTGTTACTCATTTACTTTTGCAGATTGGGTGACTATTTTACCCGGATGCAAAGTCAAGCATTTTATTTTAGTATGATAAGCAGCATGCTAACGACCTCTAATAATCTATAGACAGAGCTTCCTGTGTTGAGCTGCTGCCCAGTGACGTTGAAGCAGCGGGCAGAGCATGAAACAAGAGTGATAATAAAATATTATGAGGTGAGGTGTGTACTGTGGAGCAATGTAAACAAGCGACGTCATCGAGGCACATCATTTCGTCTCCAGCAAACTTTCCCTCATATCCGCCATTTTAGTATTCGTAAATTACCTTAAACCTGAAGAGGCTTCAGCAGAAACCACGTGATCTCACCGCCTTGCAGCAAAGCAATCATCGATGCAGGCAGCAGGTTTTGAATACAAATTATGCTCGCATAGCTGGAGAAGGTCGCCGCTTACGGTCTTGCGCACACACGTATAACTTTACATTGTAGTCGGCAGTTGACGGTTGATGCGCACTGAGGCTCGGACTGCTTCAGTTGCAGTCTTGGCGCAAAATAAATTAGAAAATAAACAATAATTCAACTTATAAGATTATAATTTCAATTCCTCTATTCCTCCATCCTTCCACTTCCATTCATCTATTTCTCCATTCAGCTGTTTCCATTCCTCTATTAATCCTTTCCTCCTCTCCCATTCCTCTATCCCTCCACTCTTTCACTTCAATTCCTCTATTCCTCCACTCTTTCACTTCAATTCCTCTATTCCTCCACTCTTTCACTTCAATTCCTCTATTCCTCCACTCTTTCACTTCAATTCCTCTATTCCTCCACTCTTTCACTTCAATTCCTCTGTCCCTCCACTCTTTCACTTCAATTCCTCTGTCCCTCCACTCTTTCACTTCAATTCCTCTGTCCCTCCACTCTTTCACTTCAATTCCTCTATTCCTCCACTCCTTCACTCCTCCCGTCCTTCGTCGAATTCCCTCTAGTCTTAAAACGAGATTGCGTGACGTGAAATTCATAATATCGAGCGTCTGTTACAATTCTATCGCGCCACAACAGCGCCATCGCCTCCACCTCCGCCTCCACCTCCGCCACCGCCACCCCTCCGCCACCTCCGCCACCTCCGCCTTCCCCACCTCCGCCTCCCCCACCTCCGCCACCTCCGCCTCCGTCACCGCCACCCCCTCCGCCACCTCCGCCGCCACCGCCGTCACCAAACGACGTCGACAGACGTTCAGAATAAATTCTCTGCTGGTCACTAAATACTTATACACTGTGAGCCATAAAAAACCGTGCCACTTTATGTTTAGCTATATCTCTGTCATTTCTTTATCGATTTTTACACTTTTTGCATTATTTTAAACAGGAATCAATACTCTAAAGAGCAGAAATAAACATTATCGATTTCATCCTACATGCATGTTAAACTTGTCTTGCGAAACTGAAGACACTAAAAAAACACGTGAGAATCGATCAATGCTGCATTTTTACTACTTAAATGCAAACAATTTTTCAGTGCCTTTATTTGTTTAAAGTTTGTGTTCAAAAGGACTTCCTTTTTCACGTACACATTTTGCCAAGCGACGTCGCCACTGATCAATTGCAGTGTCAATAAGATGTTGTTCCAGATCGTTCCAGACGGATACGAGACACTGCCGAAGTTCATCAGTGTTCTGAATGCGCTTTTGGTACACGCGCTGTTCCATAAGCATTTCCGTTCCAAATCGTTATGAATAATGCGTCTGACCGTCGTTTGTGTAAGATTCAGCTCTCTCGCGATTTGTCTGGTTGAAAGATGTGTTTTAGGCTTGTCTTCCTGGCTCTGAACCAATTCATTGACAGCGGCGATATTATCTTCAGTTCGCGACGATTTTGGCCGACCACTTCCCGCAGCGCGTTCAACTGAACCGGTAGTTCTCAACTTTCGCAGAAAGTCATCTAATGTTTTTCTTTTCCAATTCTTGTTCGGAAACTCCTTAATTAATCGTCTAGAAGAATAATTTTTGCATTCCCGCAGATTTTTAATTAAAATTTTATCATCAAAGCTCAACATTTTAAAATTTTAACTCAAATTTTCAACCATCAACTTTATTTACATTATGCTGCGAAACGGATATGACGTCATCGCGCAAGTAAATAAGTAAATCGTAGAGATTTAATTTTTCTTTCAAACGACACAAAAAGATATAAAATTGTTAAAATATCGACCGAGATATAGCTAAAAATAAATTGGCACGGTTTTTTATGGCTCACAGTGTAGAAGTCGATGTCGTCGAGAGTGCACTCACTTCTCCTCCGACGAACGGAACGCACGAAATCGATTCCTGCAGCACTGCCATGCATAGAAGAAGGTCTAATATATCGATCGATCGACGATCGAATCGCCACTTCGATCAGTCGCGCTAATTGGAAACGTCGGTGAGTTCGTCAAACGCACCCCGAACAAAATCCGCTCATAATTTGATTCTTTAGCCGCATCCGAGACCGCGTCAATGCCCTTGTCTTTGTCCTTCTCGTTCACTGTGCGTCTGTAACTCTCCGTTATTGTCTTTGCCATGCACTCGTCGTTTCCACGTGTCCGTATTTTTACTTCTTGTTGCAGTTCTTTGTCTGTCGGTTTCCGGTTGGTATCGACGTCTCTGCTTGCATGGTCGCCTGCTTTTTATCCGTGTTAATCAGCGTTAGACCTATGTATATATGTATAGTATACCAGCCGGTGGGTGTGTATGCATGTCTGAGTTTGTCTGTTTGTGCGTCTAATACTTCGCTCCAGTCTGCATGCATGTCCGAGTCGATGTCTCTCCTCATCTTCGTTCTATTGGCCTCAGTCTGTTGGAAAAGCTGCACGGAGACGACCATGCATGCGTAAATGGGGCACTTAGTGACCCATCGGAGACACGATCAGTGGGAAGCAGCTGAGTGTCAATGCTATAGATGGAAAAGAGGAGGGAAGACGCAAAGAGGGATGATGATGGAACACATGCAGGGAGAACTATATGAGAGGCAGGCGATGGATGGAGAAGACGCGAGGAGAAGCTGGAGAGAAAATCAGCAGTTGCAAGGACGATGAATAAAATAAATGGGTGGAAATATAAAAGGACACTCTGAAGTTGTCAATCCATTCTTAGACTTCATCGCCGAATCGTCTTTCGAATGATGATGAGACACACTGCAGAGAGAGAGAGACAGACAGACAGAAAGACCGACACATGCAGAGTTGCAGACGGACAGGCAGACGGACAAGCGAGACAGGCAGACATACATACATGTACACAGACACATAATTACTATAAACTCTTCTTAAGCTGAAGTCACAGAAACCGATATGCACATTTGCACACTACTTATGTAGCACATAAAAACAGAAGTATAAGCTGTATACGCTTAGTGGCCTAATTGGATCCTCCAATATTAAGGAATAAGCACATCGGATGATGATGATGATGACGACGACGACGACGATGATGCTGCTGCTGATGATGATGATGATTATGATGATGATGATGATGATGATGATGATGATGATGATGATGATGATGATGATGATGATGATGATGATGATGATTATGATGATGATGATGATGATGATGATGATGATGATGATGATGATGATGATGATGATGATGATGATGATGATGATGATGATGATGATGATGATGATGATGATGATGATGATGATGATGATGATGATGATGATGATGATGATGATGACGATGATGATGATGACACGATACAGCTGTGCAGGTTGTCCGATGGATGCATGGTCGCCCGCAGAAATGCTTGCAGGGGGTCAAAAATTTTACGATAGTCACGGTTTGATTTTTTAGTAGCAAAAGATTGAAAAATGCAAAACTGGAAATCAAGAATACGGGTATTTTTCAAAGAGGTTTCTTATGCAAATTTCTCAGTTTCATTTTGTGTATAATTTTTAATACGAATAGTTTCCTTAGAAATTTGTTAAAAATCAAAAAGTAGATGTTAAAAGTAGTTTCATATAGGCCTAGGCGCGCTATATAAATCCATAGAATGAACGAATGAATAAATGAACGAAAAATAGGTGTCAGTTTTCAAGGGGCAAATGCTCCTCTAGCTGCTTCTAAAGCGTCACTCGAAAGCCAATCGCAGAGCACCAGCTTTTTCACATGTGCGACATCGAGTCAGAAGCCTATTCCAAAGAGTAGTCAGAAAGAGGTCCAAGTCTGGTAGCCAGAGGCAGTGGCGCAACCAGGGGGGTGCTGGGGGGTGCTTGAGCACCCCCCAGGGCTAAAGAGGTGACCCACGGAATTTTTCCAAATCCGATGAGTTTTTGTGGGCGGGGGTGGGGGGGGTAGGGGGTCTTTCGCTCTTTCAGATTACACAATCAGGCAGGTTTCTTCATTCTTCTGTATTGTAATCTTAGGAAAATTCATGGTTCATAAAGCACCAGATTTCAGTGTTTAGCTTGTCTACCTGAGTTTGTCTGGGTCTCGAGAATTTGCCTAGTGATGAATTAAAAGCGTCATTGATATGAATGAATTTACATTACAACTAGCGTCTCGCCAATTTATTGATAATTGTATGTTTCGACATAATTGATAGTACCGTGTGTGCTATTTTATCAAAGCCTAATTAAATAATTATTTCCTTCAACTTAGTATTATAATAATACATAGTTATTCAGCTTTGTTTGTTCTAGACATTTCCAGCGGAGAAAGCGCCCAGAAATGAAAATTTCTCCCCAGAATATTTGACAAAATGATAGTTTTTAGTTGCTGTTTATTATAGGCTATTGTATTACATAAATTGCCAGATCATACCATGATCTTATTTCCTACTATATAATTATAATTTTACTATTCATTATCTAAACCTATAAATACAAGTTGTTACAATTTAATGAACCAATTTTCTTCTTATCCACCCGACCGATTTTTCTCAATATTTACAAAAATACTTTTTAGCATCACCGGGGAACACTATCGGGCTTCGCGATCCAAAAATCTTACCGTTTCCCGAGTTTGAAACTTTTAATCTTCTTTCCGAAAGTTAACGCAATATTTAAGAAATTAACATTGGTCGCCGGAAGTTACAGAACCCTTTTAAAAGAATCCATAGATTTATGACGTCATCACTTCTTCACCTCACTTTAAACGGCCGATTTTATAGCGCGCTTTCACACAATAATACCAAAAACGCTGATAATAATTATGAATGGTTGATCGCAAGATAATGACAATGGAAACCAGTAATTAATATTATACTGTGCCGTCGTATGTAGGCCATCTGGACATTATTTAGGGCGGACGTGTTTAGGCAAAAGAACCAAGATTCACCGACAAATGCCGAGCGAAACCGCCCCGCAGAGGCGGCTTGGAGATGGTTTGTGGCGAAAACCCTACATTTCACGGAGAACGCCAGGCCGGGTTGTGGCCGATGGAAGAAGGCGGAGTGAGAAAGGCGGAGTGGGAGCGGGGTCAGCGTGGCTGGGGACTAAAAACCGAAATTTCCCGGGGTCAGACGTGGCTGGGAAGTGGGAACTGAAAACCGAAATTTCCCGGGCAACGCCGGGTAATTCAGCTAGTTATAATATATTTATGATACTATCGTATGATATTAGGCCTGTAATGTGCATAACTTACTGTCATGGGCGGATATTTAGTGCGATAGGGAGACGTAAGTAATTGTGAGGCAACACTCTGAAGTTTTAAACCCCCAAAGTTTGTGGTGGGGTTGGAGATGTTTATATCCCCCAATATCTTAGAAATATTTCAAAAATATTATTATAAATTTATGCAGTGTTAGGCCTATTCACTGTTTATCATAATGAGCAATTTTGTTAAGACGTCAGACTAAAATGCTGTCATTACAGTATGTATAGGGTAAATTTTAAAAATTCTTAAACGATGGGAGGGGACATTTATTGAAAATTTATATCACGTCTCTGAGCACTAAAATCATGAGCTATTTAGTAGAAATGGCAGCTTTAAAAGTCATGGTGCACTGTGCAAATCCTACATTTTTAAGTACTTGTGAGGCAACACTCTAAAATGTTAGACTAAAATCTATGACTATCAGCATTGAAAATGAGCAATTTTATTTAGATGACAGCTTAAAAGTCTACCATTAGCCTACAGTATGGAAATTAGAAAAATTAAACAATGGGAGGGGGCATGGCAGGGCTGTTTTTAAAGAATTTTCAGAACTGCACAACCCCTTCTTTTCTTTCCCATCTTTCAGGGTAAATTACTCATATAGTCGGAGGAAAATAGACTTTTTCAACTAGTTTTAACTGCACAAAAGTGCTTCAACAACAACTGCACAAATCCATTTAGAACTGCACATTTTGTGTACAACTGCACGTTAAAAAATGCCCTGGGACATGGAAGTCTTACAATTTACACCATGTCTTTTAGCAATGAAATCTTGATAAATTTCGCTAAAATGACAGCCTATAAAATGACACCACTGCAGTGTGGAAATAAAAAATGCTATGTTGGGGAGGAGGTACATCCCCCTGCCCAACCACCTTCCTCTGCTAGGCCGATGTTGAAATCTGAAATCGCTCTTTTTATCAGCGCTGAAGAAATAGAGTTATTTTGCGAAGTTGTCATCTTAAAATGGTACCATAATAAACGAGGAAACTCACAAAAATATCTTTTTATAATTGTGAGTATATTCATTGAAGTTTGGACCACTTTTATCAGCACTGAAATAGTATAGCAATTTTGCTTTAGATTGTAGCTTAAAATGCTGCCATTGCTGTTTGGAAATTATAAAATTTCTTATGTGGAGGGACACATCCCCTCTCAAAGCCCCTGCCCTTTTCCATCGGATGCTTACCTTTTCCCCAGAAACCTTGATTCCCAGAGAAGGGACTAAATAAAACACTGGTCATTGGGGAGGGCTAGATTAAACACTGGTTATTAATAATTATTCTGCCACTCGCGAGCTATAGGCCAAATACCCACTGTCTAATCTAAAACACAAGGGAAAGGACATTTTTGAAGTCTTCATGACTCTATCGCTCATAAATACAGCTGGCAAACAAGAGCCTGAAATGTGCTCTAGCTGATGTCAAAAGTAAAAAATGCGCTGGTTTCTGGGGCTCAGCCCCAGACCCCGCTGTGGGAGCTTACGACGCTCCCCCAAATCCCCTATCGACATTGACTTCGTGCCTTCAGCACTTGCTGCTTCGCACCTTCGGCACTAGCTGCTTCGCACCTTCAGTGCTTATAATAATAATTTTGAGCACCCCCCCAGGAAAATGTTCTGGTTGCGACCCTGGCCAGAGGGCCAGAGTAGCCTAACTGTTCATGCTGGAGTGTGGGTATACTATAACTTCTTTTGAACAGATCTCTTTGTCAGTTTTTGGGTGTAAATCCCGAGGAGATATAACCAGAGCTCCTTATCCAAGTGTAGATCTATCTAGTTTGACCTCCCTGGATTCTATACTGGCAGCTTGCAAAATTGTATGGAGAAAATGGAGCCTGGCTTATAGCAGACTTGGTTTATATAATTACAATACTGGTGAATAAACAGATCTCCCTGAGGTAATTTCAGTGTACTTTCAGAAATTTTCAAATTTTTGCATTAATATTTAATTTGTTTACAGTTGTGATTATTTGCACTACAGCTGGATTCCACTCAAGTAGGCCATAATCGATAGGCCTGCTGTTTGCAATGGCGCTCGCAGGAGGGTTGAAAGACAATGGTCATTGATACAGTTTTTAGAAAGAGCTTGAATATGCAAGGCAGAAAGTTATCAGAGCATGTTTATTTCTAGAGAGATCTCTAAACGTTGATCTCTGACTTTCGCTGTCTGTATCATTCGTATCATTGGTGCATTAATGCCAAAAAAATTGTTAAAAACCCAAAAGCTGTAGTTAAAAACATAGGTGTCAATTTTCCAGGGGAGGGCAAGTGCCCCCCCCCCCTTGCGCCTATGTGCGGGCGCCCATGGATGGATAGACGTATTGCGACCGAATGCCACGAGATGGACGATGGAAAAAATAACGATGCAGGAAGTCATGGAAAATTACACCATGTATAGTTGTATACAATATGCAAATGCCGTATGCTGTCTGTCAAGAAGCTCATAAATCGCGTTGGATTTACAATTGCAATGTATGAAATCTCGAACATGTGTTGTTGCTGCTCTATATCTTTTATACGTAATCGTCATCATATATAATTTACAGAGCGCCAGTCTGCTCAAATGCGATATATAAAGTCTAGGTCAAGTGACTTCACCAGCAGAGATGTCTTCAGGCGCTGTATTCAATGTCCATATTCGGTTTATTGGTCCAAGTTGTGCTAAGTCGATCTCTTTGAAAACAATAAGTAGCCTATATACCTGGTATGTTAGCAGCTGCTGGTCATACATGTATAAATGGAAAAGTCAGCAATGGCGTTGCCTCGCAGCCACATGTATAGCCCAGAGTTAACAGTTGTCTTTATATGTGTGTTTATGCTTGTGTTTGTGTGTGTGTTTGTGCATGTGTGTGTGTCATGCACATGTCTCTCTCTCTCTCTCTCTCTCTCTCTCTCTCTCTCTCTCTCTCTCTCTCTCTCTCTCTTTATCTCTTTCTCAGAAATTCTCGCACACACACATACACACATGTAAGCACGCACACCTTCTCTCTTGTATCTTTGACTTCTTCTTTTTCTCTAGTCCGCAACTTCACTATTTACCTCTCATAATAATAATAATAACAGACTTCTACAAACGAAACATGAACATATATCAAAAAGCGAATTATTAAATTTTTTCAGAGCAATAATTATATACAAATTTTCGGCTATTGATGCTCATGAATCTGGGTTTGACAGTTGACTGAATTTGTGTATGTATAGCCTATGCGACTATACTTTCGACCGCGGACCACCCTGCAGTTCGTTTTCAGAAAAAACCCGTTGCGTGTCCCGATAATGCAAGATTAATGGACTCGAATGTCCGCGGTTGTTCGAGCGTGTATTTTCGGATCAACACCCTCGTTTATGGAAACATGCCGAGCGGAAATTTCTAGCCGAAGGGACAATTATTGTCCTTCAACTCTGGAAGGGGACAATGGATGAGACAGAATAGAGTGGCAGACCAATAACGCGAGCGATGCATCTGAAAGTCAAATGGGCAATTGATGAATAATGGTCTCAGATGGTAATTTTGAAGCCATGTATAATTGAAAAAGTATTTCTACTTTCTACTTTTGTTTTCCTACGCATTTGTAGTAACACCTGCAATGTATTCTGACGCAAAACGTGGCATGAATGCATGATGAATTAGCCAAACCGAGCCAATGTTGAAATCGTGTTCGGTACGCGTACATAATAATTATATCTATATATCACTTGATACCCTGAGTGCTAATATTATAAATACCCTGTAGTGTATACCCTGAGTGTTAAAAGTGTTAATGTACACTTAGCATATAGGCCTATGTTTCAATAGTAGGCCTATGCGTCTGCCAAAATATATTTCGTTGCTACACTAGCGGAGCCCAGGTT
>OX457038.1:49089185-49104185 GCA_949752735.1 Lumbricus terrestris | reverse complement strand
GGGAAGCGATGTCAACCATAAACAAGTTTTCGATTAAGAGAGACTTCCGTAAATGAGTCGCAAAGAAAGTTCGAACTGATGAAACCGGATATGCAACTGAGACTGAGCGCCGATTAAAGACAAAGCACAACATGCAGTCAAGAAGATGAAGAATAAAAGAAGAAGCAGATGATGATGATGACAACGACGACGGCGACGACGACGACGATGATGACAACGACGACGATGATGGTGATAATGATGATGATGATGATGATGATGATGATGATGGTGGTGATGATGATGATGATGATGATGATGATGATGATGATGATGATGATGATAACGATGATGATGATGACGACGACGACGACGATGATGATGATGATGATGATGATGATGATGATGGTGATGATGATGATGATGATGATGATGATGATGATGATGATGATGATGGTGATGATGATGATGATGACGATGACGACGACGATGGAGCATAAAATCGATCTTTAACAGAAATGGAAGATGTAACCAGGATGATATAGGTACCTTGTATACTAATATCATAGTGGATGATTTTCACGGGCTTTGCAGACTGGAGTTGCCAGCTTGTAATGTAATGTAAACTATTCGTAAATTTCTCAGCGTACACAAAAACCACATCGATCAAGGAGATCAGTTCATTTACCGGCGCTATATCGAATCAAGTTTGCAATAGCCAGGCTGCAATGTCCGTTCTCAAGTCAGGTCAAAATCGAGGGAGGGCAAGACGAGCTTGAAACAGATGCACTCTAATTCACTTCTCCTCCTCATCCACATTTCTTCAGTGGACCAGGTCCAGTTCCAAACCTGGACAAGGTCGGATGGCGAATTAGCGATGCTAATAAATTTTGTCCTTAAACCTTAAATGACTGCTGCACGGTCACATGAAAGCCGATGAAAAGAAAGAACACGTGGTGCGATAAGTTTGTTTAATGTGTCGTTACATTTGCAATGTATCGGTTCAATGACACTTAGTGTGATAAGTTTGTACTGTATAGTAACAATGGTTTTATGCAGACTGCAGGTGAAGTCTGGTGCACGACTGTATAGTTAGCACTCTGCAAACGACTAAAATAACGTACTAAAACTGATTGAGAATCAATGTGGTTATGGTCATAAAAGTGTTCAATCTAGTCGAGTTTGTCTTGGGAAGAAAAGCAGGGTTCCATGTCCTCACAGCTTCTGATCAATCATTTGCTGTATATGTAGGCCTATAGTCTATGTTATTTAGCGTGTTGAGATAAAATAATCTCGAGCTCTTTGCACATTTTCGTTCATGGATATATGCCTATATATCTGATTAGGTCACTGCATTTAGAAGAGAATCACACATTTCTGTGTCGCGCAAGTAATTTGCTTATCTGCATAGCCTAGCCTACCTACTTGACTGTATTTGTCACAAGTCAAAACACCATCTTTTAACGTAAGCGATAAAAATTCTCCTGCATGCATGGCTCATCGGATCGAGCCATATCCCTTCCTATCTATCCTCCACGTGCGTTGTCAAGGTGAAGGTGCACTTCTCCGTCATCGCCTCTAATCTGATCTTTATTCGCATCGTGCACTGCTGCACGTGACGACTCTTTCCAGTAAATTCTACATCTATACTTTGTTTTTATTTCGATCCATGCCCCAAGTTATAAGTCGAGAGAGTGGGTGCAACTTAAATTTATCAGGTCATCATATAATATGAAGGCTTCAATGAAAAGGTCATCGGTTCTGCTAATCAATTAACCTTGTTTGAACACAGGCAAACTCAGCCATAGGCTTACACAAACGCACTTACGCAAACACATGCAAGTCCCATGATAAACATAATATTTATACATAGCCTATAATTATATTAAGACACAAAAGTATTTTCTATAGTTGTAATTATACGCATCATCTACCAAGGACAGATCCTGGAGCGGCAATCCGGTCATGCCCCCCCATTGAGAAATTTGCACAGAGCGTGGCTCCCCTCATGCATCAGGTTTCAACAGGCGTGCAATTAATGCGTTTATCCGTCTGTCTGTTTGTCTGTCTATGTATGTGCATAAATAAATGTCATATATGTATATAGACAGACAGACAAACAGCCAGACAGCCAGACAGCCAGACGGATAAAAGGACGGATAGATGAAACGGATGGATGGATGGGTGAATGGATGGATGGATGAAGGGATGAATGGATTTATGGATGGATGGATGGATGGATGAATGGATAGATGGGTGAATGGATGATGTGGGTGGATGAATGAATGGATGGATGGATGGATGAATGGATGGATTAATTTATGGATGGATGGATAGATGGATGCATCTATGGATGGATGGATGAATGGATGAATGGGTGAATGGATGATGTAGGTGGATGAATAGATGGATGAATAGATGAATGCATGGATGAATGGAAAGATGGATGGATGGATGGATGGATGGATGGATGAATGGGTGAATGGATGATGTAGGTGGATGAATAGATGGATGAATAGATGAATGCATGGATGAATGAAAAGATGGATGGATGGATGGATGGATGGATGAATAGATGGATGAATAGATGAATGCATGGATGAATGGAAAGATGGATGGATGGATGGATGGATGGATGGATGGATAGGTGAATGAATGATGTAGGTGGATGAATGGATGGATGAATGGATGGATGGATGCATGGATGGATGAAAAGATGGATGGATGGATAGGTGGGTATCATGTCTATTGTCTATGCATAGCATTGAAAGGCATATATACGATTAAACGGACCTAATTTTTGAGAGGCGCTTTATAATTTGGAGTTGACGATTAGGCCTATACTAGATTCAACGTTTAGACAGCTGACTAATTGTCCCTCGGCTTTGCCGGTAACAATGGACTCATAATTATCTACAAATAGAACAGGTCTACAGCAGGGGTTATTTTAACGTGCATCTGGACACAAAGTGTGTAGTTGGGAAAGAGATTTGTGCAGTTGAAAATCAGATCTTGTGCAGTTACTTTTTGCCTAGTTGCGTGAACCGACGAGAAGTTAGTGGCAAAAAGTTGGACACAAACATGCCCAAAGTGAACATCTTTGAGGCGATTTATTTGGGTGATAGGCCTATTTGTGTTCAGGAAAAGAGCAGGCCTGTTGAAATTTGGCGTGAACTATAATAGATATGGTGATTACATGCAGTTTTCAAGTCAAGCATTAGACCGATACGGCGAAGGTCACCCATGTGCATGAAGTAAGAGCGGGGAAAATGGGTGATGCAATCGAAGACAAGGTTCTGCTAAAAATCACATATAGGCTGCAGACAGAAGATTTTGCAGTAGGCTAAATGTATGGGTGGATGCAGATTCAAGGGCTGCTGTAGGTTGATATCCTGATAAAGTTGTAAAGGCCATAATGACAACTTCTTGGCCATTGTAGTCTACTTTCTCCTGCTTTTGCCGCTTACTCTGACAAACTGAAGCAGGAAGGGACGTAGACAGTCAGACACATAAAGCAAAATAGTCTACTATATAATATAACAACCCAAGTATCTAACTGGAGACAGGCGATGAAAAGAAAAGAATTAATCAGGCAGACATCCAGACTGAGCTAGCCTTTCAGCCACACAGGTTATCCAATACATACATACATGATGTAGGATTGTAGGTCAATGCATACTCGAATTTTCTTCCAAATTCTCCATATATTCCCATATTACACGCACCCTTTTTGAGTTTATGTGATCCCATCCAAAAATCACCATCCTCAGAATCTGAAAGATGCACGTAGGCCTACGTTATTGAACTAGCATCTCGCACAGGGGTGTAGACTTAGATGGGATAGGATCGAGGAATGGAACCCGGAACTTGTAGTGGTGACGGAGTTGCTTATAATCTTATATCCCCCAAATATTTCAGAAATATTATCACAAACATTATTATAGATTTCTACGGTGTTACCCACTGGTTGTCCATAATTATAAATTTTTATACATATGACAGCCTAAACTGCCACCATTAGGGGAGGGTGCGGCAAAACGCCCATGGGAGGTAAGATGCCCATAGGCATTATTTCAGTCAACTGAAATGCCGAATCCAAATTTTAGTTAGAACCGTTTAGTTTTATGTATTTCCGGTTGAAAGACATCCTACTTTCGTTTTCCCTGTGACCAGGTCACTCTTTATCAAGAAAAATCGATTTTTGCGAAAGCTGATGTAAGGGTTCCCATTTTTCATTAATTTGTTAAAATTACTTAGTTTCGCTTTTTCCGAAAGATCCATGCTTTGTTGGATTCATACTTATTTAGGTATGCTACATTGAACTTAAACCTGCTATTGAAGTAGTCGTTTTAGGCGAGGAGTATGGAATGTAACTACTACTGCTTGGGGGTAAGATGCTCACGGGGCTGGGCGTCTTACCCCACGTGACTGGGCGTCTTACCTCACATGACGGGACATACATACCTACATACTACAGAAATACATATATACATACATACATGCATACATACATACATACATACATACATACATAGATCTACATACATACATACATACATACATACATACATACATACATACATACATACATACATACATACATACACATATACATACATACATACATACATACATACATACATACATGCATGCATGCATGCATACATACATACATACATGCGTACATACATACATACATGCGTACATACATACATGCATGCATACATACATACATACATGCGTACATGTGTACATACATACATGCATGCATACAAACATGCATACATACATACATACATGCATGCATGCATGCATACATGCATACATGCATACATACATACATACATGCATACATACATACATACATGCATGCATACATACATACATACATTCATGCATACATACATACATACATACATACATACATACATACATACATACATACATACATGCATGCATGCATGAATGCATGGGATGCATGCATGCATACATACATACGTACATGCACGTACGCTAGTCAATTATCTAGTATACATTATCATTGGGGTAAAATGCCCAGGCTATGGGCATTTTGCCCCCTAGGTGGGGCAAAACGCCCTTTTTGGACCAACAACTTTCAGACAATTTTGTGCCGAAATTTGAATTCATTTAATTTTTTTATTTAGTGATATTGTAGCTTAAGTGCAGATGTTTATGTTGATAAAAAAAATAACATTAGATATTAATGTGTTTTGCTCTCTACACCCAGTTTTTCCTTAAGGGGGGGCGTTTTGCCCCACCCTCCCCTACGCTGTGTAAATTTAAAAAAATTAAGATACAGGTAGCGGGATTTATTCAAGTCTTAAACTACGTCTCTGAGCACTAAAATAATGATTGAATTTGTCAAAATAACAGCTTAAAATGCTATTACAACAGTGGGAAAATTACGTTTTTTCAAAGATGTACGAGAAAAGAAATTATGAGTAATTTCTTCAAATGACAGCTTTAAATGCCAGATTAACAGGGTGCAAATGAAAAAATTAAACAATAAAGAGGAGACTCTCTAAACTTTAAAAACCATAGCTGTCAGCATTTAAAAGAGCAATTTTGTTCAGATGACAGTTACAGTGGGGAAATTCAGAAATGTAAACAATGGGGAGGGGCATTTATTGAAATCTCAAACCATGCCTTTTGGCGTGAAATTTGTGAGCAATT
Organism: Lumbricus terrestris; assembly: GCA_949752735.1. NCBI lineage: Eukaryota > Metazoa > Annelida > Clitellata > Crassiclitellata > Lumbricidae > Lumbricus > Lumbricus terrestris. The sequence continues at coordinate 49,098,512 of OX457038.1, read as the reverse complement.
TTTTTAAAGATCACAGTCTAAAAGTTGCCATTATAATCTTGTAAAAATATCTGAACAATGGGACGAGACACTTATTAAAGTCCTAAACCATGACTTTCAGCACTGAAGTGATGAGCAACCTCGCTAAATTACAACTTAGAATGCCACCAGTGCAGTGTGGAAATTAAACAAAATTTGAAAATGGGATTGGTACATCACCTTCCAAAACCCCTACCCAGTTAGGTGCTCGTGCATTGGAAATTATTGTCCTTCGGTCGCTCGTTCGTTTCCACAAACCCAGGACCAAATCTGCGGCTATGTTCGCACACACAGTCTGGTTCTCATGAATGAATGACACCAGAGCTTGTAGCAAATAAAATTTTCAGCAGTCGTATCCTAAGCGAAGTCATGGTGTGATAAAGTATCATTTACATGTAGATCGACGACGCGGCTCCTGGTTAAAGCTGCTATTAGCCTAAACAGTACATATTCGTGTTGATGTGGGTGTCAGTATAGGTCTATCGATCAATAATGACCATTTGGGAGGTTTGCTAATGATATTTATCGGTCTTACATCGTATTTTGCAGTTAGTGGCTTATATTTTATACAAAATTTGAAATTAGCTCAAGATTTTATTTCTTGGGGAATTACCTCATCTTGTCTGCTAGCTTTAGCTTTAGCAAAACAATATCATGTTGATCTTAATGACCAGGGTTTCAGAGCAGAAAAGCAACATTTATACGTACCCTTACATAGGCCTACTAGCGAAACTTTGGAAGTGTCCAGAAACATAGGACCATTTAACTTTATTACACTCAACAATCTTTGTGAGCTATTTCCAATTCCAGCAACAGTAGAGGATCTGTAAGGGATCTTTAAGGGATCTCTAGTCGATTAAGGATATTGAAAAGTCTAAACGTCTAAGAACGTCTAGCTGATTTCATTCGTTAATTCATTTGGAGATTTTGCCATGATGACATTTGAGTCAAACATTGTCATAACAACTGATTTTGATCTTTAATATGAATTTTTATAAAGTCGGAAAATCTTAATATTCAAACATCTAAAGCTCCAGTCGAAGGCCAAGCGCAAAGCACCAGCTTATTAACGGGCGCTCACCAAAAGCTGATTCAGCTTTGGGGGACAAATCCCTGGTCAAGGACTTTCTTATGTCCAGTCTCAAAATACGTCATTTATGTGCAGTTGAGAAAATTCCTTAAAATAACCCCTGGTCTACAGATCTATCCATCAATTCAATATCAACAAGATTTTAATCATCATTCAGGACTTTTTGGAATTGGTCTAGATTTTGACAAAATTGTCCTCGACTCTGTGAATGATTAATTCTTGATGTGAACCTGGAAGTTTATTTCATATTGTTCTCTGATGATTCGAATTGTGAACAATTATAGGCCTACTCTCGACGTTTTACATGAGTCGTTATACATATGAAGTTGTTTGTTTTTGTATGTGCACTTGTTATAGCACCCTTAACCCTTCAAGCACTCTACTCAGAGGCGCTCCCGACTGCAGAACGGACACTGCATCAGAGTTTCACGCCGAAGTGCTAAGTAATTGCCAGTGAAGGACTTGCCCAAGGTCAAAACACGGCGACTTGAGGTGGATTTGAGCCCCGAACCTTCCGGCTTCAAGGCAACGACGCCAACACTACACCACCGCACCCCTTGTTTGTGTCCCTGAATGACCTGCAAATCATACTTTGAACAACTAGGTCTGGCTTAATTTATTAAGCAGGCCGAAGATAAATGTAGTACTAACGCACAAATGTTATTTATTTGCCCATTTAATGCTGACAATCAGCAAACTGAACAATATTTGATTCTTGTAATTTATTGGTGTATTCGCAAATAGACGCAGCTGTCAGTTTCTTTGGACATTCATCATAGAATAAACATTGAATAAACTCCTCGCAGACACCTGCGCGGTTTATAGTTATGCAGACCCTTTTTCGCCTCTCTGGCTTCAGTTTTCGTGCAGCGTAGCGTGTTTCCTGCATTTTACACGTGTGCGTAGTTATGTCTTTGCCAAATACTCGGACCAGTAAACGCGGATATTATAATTAGGCCTAATGCATGCGGATGAAAACTAAAATGTTAAATACGAGAAGAAAACAGGCAACGGTAATGGCAAAATGGAAGAGAATTTACTATTAATTTAAAGAGACATAATTATGTGGAAGGAAGATTGGCCTACATGCACTGTTTACTTAAGAAGAACAATAACAACAACAGTATATAAAGACATGCGAATAAATCCGATCTCACCACAGGCAGTATATATATATATACACGGTGAACGGAAAAAAACCGAACCTCTACTATTGCTGCAATGATTGATGTAAAAGTAGGAATTTCGAAATGAAATTTTACAGGCTTATAGACAATTCATATTTACACATCATGGCCAGATTTCATCAAAATATTTCAAACAGAACAAATTTATATCACTTTTAGTGAGGCCACCCACAGTTTTTTCACGATTCAAAAACGCGACGCAAAATTGACGACTAAATTGACGGCTAATTTGTTAACTCCAATGCGCCCATCAATTCTCTTACCGCTCTTGGTTTTCTTTGCAGATTGTGACATTTCGTCAGCGTAGCTCTCCCCAATTGATTATCTATCCATCGGGTTCAAATCCGAAGATTTAGGGCCAATGGCTTTCTCAATGAAACCAGAACAATCGAGCCGATCTCCTTTCATTCACGTCAAATCTCTTGACTCTCAGCTCAACTCTTAATCTTTGCTCTCACTTTTTATCAGAGTAGACGTTGCACATATATAGGATCTTGCTCAAGAGGTGTCTGAACACACATTTTGTCTGTCATTGACACCTTGGCCATTTTCATTTAAAAAAAATTGAATTGCATTGATTAATAACAAAATTAATAATCTGACAGAACCCGTATTTACCAACTTGATTGTTATCTTGCTAAGTGACTTTTCAGTGACGTGCAGTTACGCTGGTACCCTGACTTTTTTAAAATAGTAATAATAATGATCATCTGGCAATATGAAGGCTAGGCCTATTTGATAACAATTATTTCAGATGAGACGTAATAAAATCGTGTTTTTGCTCCTTTTTTGCTGCGTTACGTCTTTGAATCGTCAAAAAACAGTGGGTGGCGTGACTAAAAGTGATATAACTTTTGTTCTGTTTGAAATATTTTGATGAAATCTGGCCATGATGTGTAAATATAAATTGTCTATAAGCCTGTAAAATTTCATTTTGAAATTCCTACTTTTACATCAATCATTGCAGCAATAGTAGAGGTTCGGTTTTTTTCCGTTCACCGTGTATATAGAAACTGAATAGACGTCACATTAAGCAGCGGAAGCGATGAATTGAAGCTGAAGACGCAGGAAATAACGTATAGACAACGAGGACAATCGTGTGTGTATAAACTACCGACAAACCCTATTTACTGGATGGGTAAGAGAATGCGGGTTGCCGAGACAGCATCAGGAGAAGCAGGACGTCTAAAGAATCTTATTATATACATAAGTAATGAGTTGCATGCTATGGAAATTGCGCAACAGATTCAACGGGGTTGACCCGACGACTCCGGGCAGCCGTAAAGCCACAATCGAGAAAAAGAGAAGTATTGCCGACCACAATGGATTTAGGCGAGGACAAGTGAGTAATCCTCACGCCAGTCTACAGAATTCCTGTGATGAATGGAGGATCTGAGGATGACCAGTGACTAAAGGCATAAACATTGCGATAACTGGAATACAATGGCTGGAATTGCTTTTTTTTGCCTCCCAGTCGGCTATTTATTCATTTACAGACAACTAAAGAATGGAAAGTCGAGTGTTGTCCTTCTGGTTAAGTAGACCTATTGTTCCAGACACAGACACACACACACAGATACACACAGATACACACAGATACACACAGATACACACAGATACACACAGATACACACAGATACACACAGATACACACAGATACACACAGATACCCACAGATACACACACAGACACACACCGATACACACAGACACACACAGATACACACAGATACACACACACAGATACACACAGATGCACACAGACACACACAGATACACACACAAACACACACACACATTACAATTCCGTAGCGATTTCATTTAAACGTCTCATCATCTTCCGCCGAAATCTTTCGGTATGCAAACAAAGTGACATGTCCGGTATTCTCTGCAGTATACTCTGTATACTATAGACTCTGTATTTTAATTGTTGTCGTTGTATCTTCCATTTTCGTTTCCTGTTTAATCCCAGGTTCTGCTACCAGTCTTCCAAATTGCTGATTTCACTACGCAGCTTGTCTTTATCTCTTGATTTAGTTCTATCGCGTGCTCCAGCCAATTGCTTCTGCTCGGCGACGAGTCTTTCGGTCGACGTTCAATCGACTTCTGCTCCAGTCAATCCATCCATTGGATTCTTATCTTCCGCTGTCTACCTCTTCCTATATCCCTCTGTTTCCATTCCATTTCGATTTGTTGTCTTTGTTTTTCCATCACCACCAATAGCATCCATTGTTAATGGAGCAGATGGCTCCCTCCTCGTTCAGAGGCTGCTCTCTGACTTCAGTGCACAGCCATCCTCAATTGTTGTTTCCTCCATCAATCAATCCACGATAACGATTCAAGTGACAAGTAGCAACTCCAATCCTTTTATGCCCAGACTTCCAGCGTCACTTAACTATAAAGCATCGTGGGTATACGTTCCTAATTTCTTAATTTCTGTCTACTTTTCTATGCAGTATATGGAGACGACTGAGTGGGTATACAAGCGGGTACGATCAGAAGGACGTGGGTTTGATACCGCAGTCGACTCAGTCTTATATAAACACTTCTTAGAGTTGACTGCATAATCAGAAGTAGGGCAGATGGCGACTTCGTCTTCTGTAGAACTTGTCAGTTGTCTCTGTAGACTCTGTTATATATAGGCAACTAGATGTGTTACCCGGCGTTGCCCGGGAAATTTAGTGTTTTAAACACTACTCCACTGTGTTACCCATCGTTGATCGCTAAATTTCGGGTTTTCGCCAAGCCTCCACCCCACCCCGCTTCCCCAAAAAGCCAAACGTGACCCGCCCCTGCGGGGCGCTACGGAAATTAATACTGGGCAAGTATGACGTCATACGTACTGTAGACTCATTACTAAAAACTTAGCGTTAGCGATTATTGATGAAATCTGTCTTAAAACGCTAATAACTCTTGTTTTAAAGTGAATTAAAAGCTGAAAATACTTGCGTTTGCCTTATAATTTGGGTGAGAATCAATTTCAAAAATTTTGGTAGGTCTAAACCGACGCTGTTTCATTTCCGAGCCTATTTTGTCAAAATCCGTACAAACAAACATAATTAAGGAATTTCGGAATTATAATATAAGATTATTACAGACTAGGCCTATATATAGATAAAGTCTAGTCCAGACAAGCATAATTATTCTGACTCATCTCTATTACGTAAGCCTGGACTTTCAAACCTTCTGGAAAATTAATTATTTAGTGATTGTGCACATATTATATGGGGTTTCCAAAAATGCCGCAGACTTATTATTATTATTACAACATTCGCTTGACATTTCCCTTTGCGAGCGCTAACGTGACAAATAGTTATTGCGCGTCAACCAGCACTGCACGTGCAGGCTCTTAATGCGCAAACGCTGGACGCAACTAGGACGGTAGAGCATGATCACTACATGCATGGGCGGAGTTTGGTTTCAGTCCTTGGGGGGGGCTAAAATTAACTTTGGCTTTGGGGCGGAGACTTGGTCCGGAACGAGCGTCGCCGACGACAATATTTTCACCGACCAAATTTTTCCCGGCAAAAAGCTGATGACCTTTTTTTAAGTCCTTGGCGGCGTAGCCCCCAGCCCCTGATAAATTCCGCCCATGACTACATATTAGCTACAATGTATAGTCGCACCGAGAAACCGCTACTGCCCGAACGATGCGCTCAAGAAGCAGGCCAACCAGCAGCTCATTATAGTGTGACTAGCTCCTAGAAATGTTCATTGCATACGCGCGCTTAAAACTTACTGCCTCGTCAGCAGTTACTGTAGCTACGCGGCAAATGTTCTCGTAAAAAGTCTTTTCCTCTGGGCTTTTGTTAGCATGGTTCTACACAGAATATGCAATGGTTCTATAAATGGATTTGTGCAGTTCTAGAAGCACCAAGTCCTCTGTGCAGTTAGAGAGATATTACAGAGAGGTCCTTGCCGTGCAATTACTAAGATTAATCGACCATAGAGGATTGAGAAGCAAAGAAGAGGGCTGTGCAGTTCTAAAAATATTTCTTTTAAAAAGCCCTGCCCTGCACAGAAGCTGCCAGACTTTTTCGTCGTTTAATTTTCCATGAATTGATTACATCTCCCACCTGGACAAAAAAAACCTCTGGTTCAAAACAAAATGTCTATAGATAGCCTGCATTGCCTTCGCTCGTCCATGCAGTGCTACGTTCAAAGAGAGGAATAATTATCAGCGTTTGGCTTCTCTAGGGGAATTCCATTTGTCATGAGTTCGTCCCTGAACATTTCCAGCTGAGGCGTCTCCTATAAATATAGGCAGAAGAACGACTAATTGAAGACGCGTCAACACTCTATATAAAGCGTTCTGACAGTCATCTACATACGAGACGATCAGTCATAAAGGAGTGGGGTGGGCGTGGGGTAGATTGGGTAGAGTGGGGGATGGGTGCGGGTGGGCGTGGGTGGGGTGGGTGGAGGCATTAACGCATTTATTCGCTTGAACAATTGAAAGCCGTTTATACGAACATTTTTGTGCCAGGCAACTGAGGTCAATAGGTGCATCATGCATGCAGGGTGTGGATATCCTAACTACATGTATAACGACAAATATAGCTATTTAAAAAACATTGCCACCTGCATCGAACTTGTACGGTTGTACCTATATTCGTATCACTCGTATTGCCATCACCAAATTCTTAAAGGGTATTCTTTTATTTCTATAGCAGCAGCTGGTGTAGAGTTTCAGAAACATGTTTTACTGTTGTTCCCGATTCAAGTATTTGCATGGCTGCAAGAACACGCCCAATCTATGGAGTGCAATTTACCTGTGTTCACGGATTTCGCACGTATACTTGAGGAGCATGGTAAAGTTAATTTTTTCCCGGAGAGAATGTGGCCATAGACTGTTTGCTATGGTATACGGTGTCTTGAGATTTCAGTCTGACAATCGTTGGTGTCACATGCATGTATAGACCTACTTATATTTAGGAAATTGTGAGCAGATAATGCAGACATTATAATAGAACTATCGGATAGATATCATATCCATCGTCTGTCTAATATTATAAATAATTTGATTATGGAGCAGTAGCTGTCTGCTTCTGATACTGCGTATCGTCGTACAAAGATCGTTTCTTCAGATTCAAGAGAATGTCTCTCATTAGAATGAATACACTCTCAGAATCCAACATTTATACTTGGCTTACTTTCACAAATAAGAACATTGCCTCATACCGAACTTACGATCTGCAAGCACAGAGCGCGTCTGCATGAATAGCTCTGTTTTGAGAAGCGCTTTACAAATGTTCGGTATCCAGTCAATACCGCGCACACAATACCGCGCACACAATATCGCGCACACAATACCGCGCACACAATACCGCGCACACAATATCGCGCACACAATACCGCGATTTTCAATACCGCGCATCTTCAATACCACGCACCTTCAATACCGCGCACGACCGTTACCGCGTTTGTTTGCGAATTTGTTCAATTTCTGTATTTTATCGTATAAGAGTGCACAAGCATGTTCGGTTCATCAAGCTTCTATTTCTCGCTCGTTATTCTCGACAATCCAGCTTCTATTTCACATATAAAAAATTTCTCATCCAGCTTCCATTTCTCATACTTTATTTTCGTCAATCCAGTTTCTATTTCAGACCTATAAATACCTTCATCCAGTTTTTATTTCTCATGCCTTATTTTCGTCAATCCGATTGTGACGCATTGAGATATGGAAGCTGGATGAATTTTTTTTACAGGTGAAATGGAGGTTGGATTGAGGAAAAACGCAAGAGAAATGGAATCTTTATTATGGATTTTTACAGGTGAAATAGAAGCTCGAATGACGAAAATAAAGCATGAGAAATAAGAGCTGGATGAAGGTATTTCTATGTCTGAAATAGAAGCTGGATTGACGAAAAACGAGCGAGAAATAGAAGCTGGATGAAGGTATTTATAGGTATGAAATAGAAGCTGGATTGAACAAATTCGCAAACAAACGCGGTCACGATCGTGCGCGGTAACGATCGTGCGCGGTATTGTAGGTGCGCGGTAGTGAAAATCGCGGTATTGTGTGCGCGGTATTGTGTGCGCGGTTTTGTGTGCGCGGTATTGACAGTAAACCCAAATGTTCAAAGGGGGGAGTGGAATACTATGGATTTCATGTGGCTACCTATGGCGAATGGCCAGTGATTGATCTAGACTCTCTGGGGAAGTTCCCCCAGAAATCACATTTTCCCCACCAGAAAAGTTCGAGAGGTGATGTATATACTACCGTTTTCTTCACAGAAAAATTATACACATACATGTAGCATCCACCAGAAAAATTACCAGCCAAAGGGTGTCATCGGCGTCTGGTTCAGAGGCTGCCGTACGACCAAGACGTCCTTTTTCCAGAGTGTAGGACATTAACCCCTGGACAAACACCCCCGGACAGACCCCGGACAAAAAAAAACCGAACAAATCCGCCCCCTCGATTTAACATAGAACATTAATCTCCGACATCGACCCCTTTACTATGCATACAGCCTATTATAGTATAATTGATCATACTTAGGCTACTATTGTCCAGTTTGCGGTGCTGTGTCAACTACGGTAGTTAATGTCATAGAGGTAAACACCTGTCAGTCATTCAGGCGTGACCTTATAACTTGTTTGTGTCCGATATAGAATAATACCTGTTTGTGCTATTTAGGACAGCATGAATCCTTGTCATCAATCCAGCTTCAATTCAGGCAAAAATTCTTTTCATCAGTCTACATGTAGCTTCTATTTAAAGAGCAACTATTTCATCAATCCGGCTCCAATTTAAGCAAGAACATTTTCATCAATCCAGCTCCAATTTAAGTTAAAAAAATTTATAAATCCAACTTCTATGTTTAGCGATAATTCTTTTCATCAATCCAACTTGTGTACTTAAGACCGCCGTTTTATAAGAATACAATTGATACGCAATGATAATTATGTTCTACCATGGGGTTGTCCTACCAAGGAGGGGTTTTGTCCGGGGAGTTTTTGTCCGGAGGGCTTGTCCAAGGGGAAATGCCCGCTCCCCGTTTGTTTTTCCCGCCCAAGAAACCTG
>OX457038.1:49046685-49084185 GCA_949752735.1 Lumbricus terrestris | reverse complement strand
TTTTTCTGTCACCACATAAAACGGTCGGTCGTGATGCATCGCTCCAACCCATGCATTGCTCTCTGCAGGTGGCCATGGCTAGAGGGACTGTCGGTTCCTATTGGGTCTCCTGCGTTAACCAACATATTCGACAAATTTGATGCAATTACAATCTGCACTGATTTGGTTGCGAAATAATGTAACGTTACTAGATGTAGACTATAATAATTGTCCTATACTTATCTACCTGCCTTGCCATAATTATAGACTCCACCTAAAGTTGAATTAGCATTTTTGATGATGATTCAGCAAAATTATTGCCTTGAAGGTTTAGCACTTTTGTGCATAATCACTTAGAAGTCCATTTCTTCATCAATCACCTTCAATACCATAATCTCAATTTCATATTAAAACTCGACTTTTACGCGTCCAGCTTACCGAATTGTGGAAATCAGCAGAGTTCCGCAGATACAAAAAACGTCATGAATTTTCTTGCTTGCTTTCTTTCTTCTTTCCTGCTTTCTTTCTTTACTTCAATCTCTTCTCAAATATCTCCCCGTTTCTGCCCACGTCCTTACTTTCCTCCCTGCTTTCCCTATTTCCTTCTACTTTCCTATATTCTTCCCGAAAGACATTTGCAACGTAACGAACTAAATCCGGCTTTTGATCCGTCACCACTTCCGTTTGCTTAACTGTCATTCGGTTTCTGTCGTGTCGACCAGCTTCCTTAGATGTCCACAACCGAGGGATTTAGCGCTTGCATAGATGTTTTTCTCTCTCTTAAGCTCTAGCTTTCGTAAATGCGAAATGACGACAGAGCGGACAGAACGACGGACTATGGAACCGGAAGCGAAGTCCAAACGCAACAACGAAGACAAAGAATAAATAAGAATAAATAAATTCTGAAGCGCCATTTTCTGTAGCACCATTGCGTAGAATTAGAAAAAAGGATTCGCATGAATTGATGGTCGCCTGCATGAGATCCGTGATCCGAAGGGCAAACTGCATCGTCTGGACCCAGAAGCATTTTGGATATATATATATTTATATATTATATATAGTATGTATAATATATATAGATCTATGTGTGTGTGTACAGATATATGAAGGCAGAGTTGAATTGATAATGAAAATGAATGCGAACAGAAAGAAGACGAAGAAGGTGGAGAGGATGGAGAGGAATGAGAAGAAAGGAAGAGAAGAGGAAAGATGGATACCGGACAAGAGAAAAATGAGTTGGAAACAGCAGGAAGTGGATAGAATTCGAATGGAAGAAGAACATGAATAAAGCTGGTCGGGTCGGGAGGAGAGCGCAAGAAGAAAGAATGAGAAGGAAATGAATGGCAAGAAGAAAAGTTAGTAAAAACGTAAGAATATGGACACGAATGAGAATGAAAATGAATTTGAAAATCGAAAGAATATACAGAATATAGATTAATGAAATAGAATGACAATGATCAAGGAATAAATATAGAAGCAATTATAATATTCGATTCAGACAGTGTAATCGCAGGAGTAGAATTGAATTATTTGACAGCCAGGAAAGACGCTATCACTTCAGAATAGACGCCGCTCATTTAGCCAGCGTCTAAAATCAGACGTCGTTATAAATGCGGAGACTTGAGAGTATATCTTCCGAAGTACGAGAATTGTGGTTGATCCTCTACCTCGCCGCCTGGTCTTCCATCAGCACCACATACCACTGGTGAGGCCCACTTGTGAGACAAGCTAGATACGAAAGACATAGTGGGTCGACGAGATAGTCAATCACTCATAAATGCATGTAGCGGCATGTGCCTAATGTATCCTGTTCCGAAGACAATGTGCCCTCAAGACAATCATGAGGTCCACACTAAAGAATGACCTCTAAAGGTCATCGCTATTCAATGACATTTGCTTCCGTTGCACGTCTCAAACCGGAAGTCTGTCCGACAGGATACTTTCTGTTGTGCAGGACACTTCCGCTTCTGCCGGAATTGCGCGGAAATTGTCAAATGGCACCCGATCAAATAAGAATAGCGCAGTTGATGTTAGATTTGCACTCCTCCGCTCCAAAACAGACATCTGTAATTTTTTCACTTAATATTTATAATCCTACCGTTCTATGCCTGGCGTAGGGTACGCCGCCATATACCTTATCTAATGGCATTCAATGTAATACAGTCCCGTCAAATATAGGGTGGATGCCTGTCATGGCATATTATAATATATATAATATACATGTATAGCCAACAACGGTGGTTATCAATACTGGCATGGGCTTTTAATAGGCTGAATAACTTAAAATATATTGTAGGGGTAATGACTACATTGCGTTTGCTTGTCGTAAAATAATGAACTAACTGAAGAAAAATAATAAATAAAATAGAGTCAGAGGCCATTGACTGAATGTTTTTAGCAAGTGCGACTCAATTGCTCGAAAAAATTATTTAGAACCATATGGGTTGTAATTCAAGTCTAGCTCGGATTATGTTATAAGACTTAGGATTATAAGATCAAACGACATTAGAGTAAATTGCCTTTCCGTTACCCTAACTAACGGCAACATAAATCGGGTGCGTTATTCCAGTTATTCCACCCTCCGACTGGTATGTGATCTTCGTAAGACGATGGTCGACTATTTGCAATCGAGGAACTGGTTCCGTGCTCATTACGCCTCGACTGGTTCTCCGTCAAAGACTGATGGCAGCCGCGCTGCAGATCAGATGCCATCGATCTTCGCGAGATTTACGGAGGAGCAGAGAACCAGTCGCAAGAAGTATACGTCATTCTTTTGAACAGTTCGGAGCCATCCGCGTGCTGCGATCAGCCGAAAAACCTTCCGCGGACCGTCGTGCGGCGCAGTGATTTATTCGTCAGACGACAGGTCACTACTTTTTCAGCGCTCCGCCGGATGTCGGCAACAGACGCGCCCTATATTTCCTCAGTGGGAATTATACTCTGGGGAAATGCTACGTTCCATAGAGCTTTGCTGATGATTAAGTAGAAGTAGGTCTAATTGCGCTAATTTTTAACCACTTCAGTTCTTAAGCTGCTTAGTTTCGACGCGTTCATCAAATTCGTTATGTTGTCCAAAGGATCTATGCATAAGGTTCTATATACCTTACGAATAATACACTAATTATAATAATAATACTCTCATATGCTCATTAATGATGAAGAAAAGAAAAAGAGTCGAATCTCATTAGCCTATTATAGTAGCCTATATAAACATAGAATCATTCTTTTTGTAATTTCTGTCATTTTGTGCTCTCATCTTAAGACAAATTCAGCAGTCAATGCTAAAGACATTCTAAAGGTATTATATTGTATTTGATAAACTGCTTTTTGTACCTGATAGCGGTGTGTCTATCAGTTTTTGTTACCATTAAACTAATATAATAATAATAAGTTGAATTTCGGTAATCAGATAATATGCTTTTTCAAACGGTTTGGTCCCATCATAAATGCACCAAATATACTTCTTATAGCATTTCAAGTCTGGATTTAAATCAAACATATCGAGCACATCTTCCATCGAGCTTTCTAACCGTTTTTCTGCATTCAAAATCTGTCTATCCCATAACCTGACAATTTTCAAAACCCGAATCTTTCTCGCTGGATAAATCAAAACAAGGCAGGCGAGACAAGGTAACAAAAGGCAACTATTGTTGCTTTAAAAATATGCAACTTCTCTCTTATCGATGTTTAAATAGCCTACATGAGCGCAGTCAATTATTGTGCGCTAGACACGGTGGTTTTGACGCGCCTAAACAATGGCACAAGCATTCTAAGTGAAATACGCAAGAGCGTTCCAGTAAGACAGAAGAGCAGTTAAGAATAGATAAGTTAGAATAAAGGATAGCCAGAGGACCTAAGATTGAGAGAAGAGCAGAGGACTGATAGAAGACCAAAGGATTGATGGATGACCAAAGAAGTGCTAGGACCAAAACTTGAAGACAAAAAATTGATAGACCAAAGGATTAATAAAATTATATAGAGGACAAAAGAATTGCTAAAGAACAAAAGATTTGCTGAAAAACAAAAGGATTTGCAGAGGACCAATTGATTAATAGAAGACCGCAGGATTGATAGAAGACAGCAGGATTGATAGAAGACCACAGGATTGAAGGCCAGATAATAATTGGTAAAGGACCAAAGGAATGCTAGCGCCGTTCATTCTCGTCGTGAGGGCCATCATTGGGGGCGATTGACTACGTGACGAATATACGAAAAATATGGCGGGTCATCGAATCCATCACGTCAGTCTTCGTGCAGCAGCGGCAGAAGCAGTAGCAGCAGAAGCAGCAGCAGTATCAGCAGAAGCAGCAAAAGCAACAGCAGCAGCAGAAGCAGAAGCAGCAGAAGCAGAAGCAGCAGAGGCAGCAGCAGCAGAAGCAGAAGCAGCAGAAGCAGCAGCAGCAGAAGCAGCAGCAGCAGAAGCAGCAGAAGCAGCAGCAGAAGCAGCAGCAGCAGAAGCAGCAGCAGCAGCAGCAGAAGCAGGATCCTCAGTTTCATCCACCGATCGACGACGAAAAAAGAATTGATCGATCGCATCTGAGTCTCCTCATTGGCATCACCAATGATCATCATACCGTTCACACAATTCCTCTTCCGTCCTCAGGCAGCGGTGGTATTGGTGGTGGTATTGGTGATGGTGGTGGTATTGGTGGTGGTATTGGTGGTGGTGGTGGCGGTGGCGGTGGCGGTGGCGGTGGCGGAGGCACTGGTCCATGGCTGAACCCTTTATAATTCAGTTACAGCAAGCATTCGAGTGTGGGTGGTGGTGCTAGGAAGGACTGGACGAGAAGTGTATGTTACCATCACCGCATGCACATGACCCTTGGTGGACTGGGGTGCGGATGGGGAGATAGTGGCAACTATGGTTAGGGTGCGAGTGGATCGGTAATGGCAATGGAGAGAGAGAGTTCGTCAGTGGCAGCCGTACGATTCATTAACGGTTCAGTTATCTACGCCTTCGTCTCTCTGCTTTTGCCTCGGTCCGTCTGCATATATATCACTTTATCTTTTTCTGTCGCTCTGCTTGTCTGTCTATCTGTCTGTCTGTGAGTCTCTGTCGGTTTATCGACGTACACCTTCTGTTTAGTCTCCATTTCTTCGGTGTGCTGTTTGTATATTATTCTCTCTCTTTCTTACTCTCTCTCTCTCTCTTTCTGACTCTCTCTCTCTGCGCGTTACTGTCTTTGCCCTAGTCTTCCTCTCTGTCTGTATCTGTCTTTCTCGTTCTCTTTTTCTCTGAGTCTACATTGTCTTTTATCCTCTGGTGGCAAGGGAAGGGAACAACCGTTGCACATTGAATACAAACAATCGCTGACTAGTGGCATAGAAAATAGAAAACAAAAAGAATAATCAACACATCGTAAAACAAAGAGATCACATCCTGTTGTGCGCCCCAAAGGGACAAGTACCGCTATCAGGGGGAGGGGGATCCCCAACATATCAATCGTCGGTGGAAGTATAGCCAATAAATTAGACTATATATACAGATTAAACATTTAACTTAACAATACTAATCTTAATACATACAAAAGCTGGACAGTCGTGGAAGAATAAGAATTGAATTGGCATTGTTATCATGAAGTACTTGACAATGTAATATGACAATGTAATATAACAATGTAATATGACAATGTCGACCAGTCAACGGTCACTATAGATGTAGATGACGACGGTAACGTCGTGATGACGACCAGCGATAATGTTGATAATAAAGAATAAGATGTTGATGACGATGCTAATGATGTTGTTGCTGTTGTTGTTGTTGTTGATGATGATAATAATAATAATGAAATAAATCATAGCAATAATAATAAATATAATAATAATAGTCTAGCAATGATGATAATAATTATAATAATAATAATGATAATAATAATATTAGTAATAGTAATAATAATAATAATAATAATAGTAATGTTCGAAGCCTGAATTTTAAGACATCCATCAACAGCTACTATAGCATAATTTTTTAGACTCCTGAGGATCACATGCATACATCGGAAAAATTAATAATCATTATAATTATCGTATTCATCGTCATTAACTCATTATCATCGCCATAATGATAAAACAAGGCTGACCTGCCATGGCCATGCCATGGCGCGTTATGATGCATGTCTCGAGATGTAGCAGGGTAGAAAGTGAGTCGGGTCTGTCCGGTTCAGCGACCCGGCATTATTTTTCACCACCTGTCTTAGCCAAATCTTAGCCGGGTGACGTGCCTGACCCCCGCAATTATTTCAGAGACGCCTTCAACGAGTAAGCAGCGGTGCAAGATTTCAATTTATCATCAGCGCGTCACAAGCTAACCTGCAATGACCTGGCCTCATCTGCTTCAAAAGGGGCAATTTCAGTTGTTCGTTTTATAATTAAAAGTGTTTTTTGGGGAAAGGGGGATTTTTTTTAACCTATTCTAGGTCTACAGTTGCTTTACAATTAACCTGTAAACACTGGTAGGTTGGCATCGCTCCAGCATGTTTTAGTTAAAATAAACTGGTAATACTTGTTGGAACAGTAACTGTTGCTATATATAGGGCCCTCTAGGTCGCTCTGGGTTCCCGTTCCCTACGGTCTTCCACAGGGCTCTATCTTGGGTCCCTTCTTTTCATAATCTATACCTCAGATCTTGCCCCTCTTCTTGCACTCGAACAGCGGCAAATGGAGTTGCTGAACTTGATTAACAAAGAAATTATTATTATCATAAGTATGTTTATCAAAGTCTTAGACCACATCCATCAGCACTAAACTAATAGAGCAATTTTACTAAGGTGGCAGCTTAAAATGTTACGATTACAGCGTGGAATAAAAAAATTTAACGTTGGAGAGGGGGTACATCCCCCTCCTCAGCCCCCCTCGGCACGGGCGAATCAACGATTGTTTTTCGTTAATCCTTCATACCATCCTCATATCCTGCAGATAAAACCTCATACCCAGATAGCATTTCAAACCACTTTCAGCTCTGATATGCAGCAAGTCAACCATCTTGCTTGTAGATAATGTGTTCACATAGGCTACACGCATTCGAACATGCAAACAAAGTTACAAACATGAAGGAGCATAGGCGTATATACGAAATGTACACATGCATAAGTAAATCCATGCAAGTGTGCAAAAAAGTCCACTTGTTCAATTGTGTATTGTGCTAACTCGTTTATTATCATCCGAGCACAGCTGATCTATTATTTGATTGACAGTTCGCATTACAAGCAGCCAGCGCATGCGCACGGAGCACATGCCATGTCTCGCAGCACTCTGTCATCATCCAGCGACGCGCTTATTAGAACTGCATTACACTTTCGCACATTATATGGCGAGATATATCAGCGTCTGAATTCGTCGTCTATTCATAATAAATGTATGGATAGTTTCACGTTGAGTCGGGATTCTGACAGTAATGATGCTCTCGATGATTTCTCAGATGACTTATATATAGAGAGAGAGACCGTGTGCACTGTGCAGGCTAAGGTGATGACGATGATGATGACGACGACGACGACGACGATGATGATGATGATGATAATAAGCATCACGATACTTGTTACGCAGCGGTGCAAGGTCGAGTCTTCAAACGTGGCATTATGATCGATCATTGGCTAACGGTGTCGTAGAGGTTGGGAGTGCCCTGGAGGGCGTCGCTAATGGTCTTTGTTACCACACAGTGACGTTAAACTGCAAATACCACCACCAATCGTTAATTGAGCGTCACGACTAAAAAAAGGTCATCAACTTTTTTGGCGGCGAAAATAGAAAATTTCGAAAAAAAGGTCATCAACTTTTTGGCGGCGAAAATAGAAAATTTCGAAAAAAAGGTCATCAACTTTTTTGGTGGCGAAAATAGAAAATTTCGTCGAGATTTCGCCGGATGACTAAAAAAAGGTCGTCAGAAATCTTTACACCTGCAAAAGATGGAAATTTTTCGGCGACACTCAGAGCCGTTCGTCCGTCAAAAAATCTGGCGTCTTTCCGTCCTCCCCAAGTCTCCGCCCAGGTCTCCGCCCATGGTGTGTGCGTGCGCTAATCTGTCTAATGCACAAGTCCTCAACCGATGACTTGCAAATCACCCTCGAAGCCAGCGTATACATTGGAAACCGAAGCCTGAAATGGCATGGATTCGCCACCATGGCATAAATAGTAATAAGCACTTTATAAAAAATATATGATGGTACATGTATACATAGGTCCTATAGTCTGTGAATGTATTATCTAATGCCAAATTAATTAACATAAATGATAATAGTAATCTCCCTTATATACTCTGGATCTACATCGTTTTCAGGTTAGGACGCTATCGTGTATATATATATATATATATATATATATATATATATATACACGGATAGATAATTATATATAGTTAATGAAAACCAAACGCTGTTCGCTGTTTGCAGACGACTGAACTGCATGGGTCCGTCGTCTCTAAGTAAATATCTTATAGAGCGCCGCATAATATTATATATATAAATATATATATATATATAATATACGCCGAAAGGAAGACTGAATAAGTTGATGTTGAGCTCCTCACCTATGGGCCACCATCGGCGACAATATATATGTATATATATAATATATATATACATATAATATAATATATACGATTGAAGTTGTTGACTCGAATACTGAAGGGATAGCGGTATATATATATGATGATGATGATGGTGCTCTGCCTTAAGGCAGGTTCATTGGCTTTACGCCCCTGGGGATGAGATGAGTGAGGTGGTTTCCCGTTGCCTTCCCCACAGACAATGATGGGTAAGTAACTTGCCCAAGGTCGCTCCGCAGCAGCTTGCGCCACTGCGTCCCACACGTGCTAGCCCGAGATATCTAAATCTCTAAATGTCAACTCCCAGCCCGGGGCTTGAACCGCAGTCCATTGCAACCAACAGACGAATGCCGTCCTCGCTTACCGGTGTAGCTAACTAGGCCAGTTAGCAGACGACTGAACTGCAGTCTATATATATATATATATATATATATATATATATATATATATATATATATATATATATATATATATATATAGAGAGAGAGAGAGAGAGAGAGAGAGAGAGAGAGAGAGAGAGAGAGAGAGAGAGAGAGAGAGAGAGGGAGAGAGAGAGGCTGCCATTGGTCTTTCATTCATCAGCAGTTAAAGACATAAATCCTTCCGAACGGGATTGAAAGAAAAACCGAATCAATAAATGACCGTCTAAAAACAGAGACTATCAATTGGGCCAATGATTCAATCCATCTAATAGCATCGTTGGCTCGAGTCAAACCTCGGGTTCTGCTATAGTACCGTATAGTCTCGTATATGTGATGCCAGGACAGCAGGCGACAGATGAGACGACGTGATGATTCCGTCTCTGTAAAACGTCATGACGGTAGATTGTGGAAAATTACGGTACTCAGGTCACGCAAGTAATAAATGCATACTACATAGATGTATAATCATGCGGGTCTAATACATAATATACCTAAAATTCTAAACCTCAAAAGTCAACATGTCTTCAACTGACCATGTCTATGCCTTCTTCCCCCAGATCAATTCTTTGGATTAACCATAATTATTTTGAAATTCAGCGCTTGATTGGTATCAGGTTCCTCCGTTTGCCGACAAAACTGAGGCGATTCTTTTGCAATTTGCATGCATAGTTTACTCGAAGATAAACGCCTTGCGACACTTGACCATGCAGTCTCTGAGATACACTTTTGTTTATAAAAGGTTTGGAGTTGTGACTCGAAGGGGCATAGTTTATTTCGTATAATACACGGTGAGCGGAAACAACCAAACCTCTTTTATTGCTACAATAATTTGTGTAATAATTACATCACAGAAGGTCAACAGGTTCGTTTCGGAAGCCGCCATCGACTGCATGCGTGAAACTGCAGTGTGTAGGCCTATAACATAACACGGTGTCTAGCCGGAATATGACAATGATGCATATTATGATTATTTGAGACCGTCTATAGAAAGGATTTGGCGGAACTTGAAATTCAATATCTGATGCCTGATGAATCTTTTATTACTCGCACTGATCAGTGCACAACGCATCATGCATTGCGTCGCTCAATCTATATGACTCATTCTCTCACCCTGCATGACACACACACACACACACACACGCACACATGTGCACACACACGCACGCACACACACACTCAATCACACACACATACACACATACACATACTCTCTCACTCTCCTCTGTATGTGTGTGTGTCACTGTCTCTGTTGCTATCTCTCTGTTTCTCTGTCTTTCTGTCCTTCTGTCTCTCTGTGTCTCTCTCTGTCTCTATCTTTGTCGCTCTCTGTCTCTTTTTATGTCTCTGTCTCTGTCTGTCTGTGTGTGTGTCTCTCTCACCCACACACACATAAACCCACACACACGCACGCACACACATGATCCGCCTCGCTTAGCGTTTCGCATGTGCACACTGCTTTTCGCACTTCATCACAGTCCGACTCCGACCCTATTATCGTCGGCTGCAACTGTAGATGTGCATCTCGTTTTCCTTCTCCCTGTCGTCGCAGTCGTCGTCTTTCTTTCTTTGTTGCTGACGACGACGACGACGACGACATATAAATGCATATGTGGCTGTCTGCACGTTTTGCGTCTAAGTCACTGCTGAACGTCTGGCCCGCAATCTCTTTCCGGTTTAAAAAGAAGGTGTCATTGCCTCATCACTTAGAGACCTGAGAAAGGCACATTGGCTAAATGTATCATATATCTATGTTCCCGAACAGTATGTAGCCTACAGATTCTGGCTGTCTATAACCTTGACAAGAACGCATCTTCCTCTGCCATTAGAGACGGCCTTATATGCTTTGCCTTCCGAGTGAATTTGAGCAGCGCTTGCATTTGAAACCGACGGCATATAGAATTCACCAGACTCTACTGAATTATGCTGACAAAACATTGAAATCTAAAGACCTGCTTCAGAAATGGAACAAACATACACTATAGTTCCATAAAATGCAAGCCAAACTTTAACTATCGATTTTTTTTTATTTTATCAGCAAATATTAAAATTTGAACTATACATCATTAATAATGTTTTCAAAATAAAATATGCACATTTCTACTTTTTTCAATGACTTCGTGCTATTATTTCCTGCTCAAAAAAGCAGAGGGTATTATATACGATAGAAAAAATAAACAAAAGAGTTGCTATTTCCGTAAAATGCATTTTAGAAAAGAAGATTTGCACATGATGAAAAAGTTTGAGGGAATCCAAGAATTAGGCCTACAGCAGCTGTCAATCATTTCTACGAGAGTTACAGAAAAACATTGGACCAGAAGTCTTGTCTTGTCTTTAACCATCCTCGATTCGAGGGTTGGTCGCTTCATGGACATGCTTTCGCCACTTTTTCCTGTCCTCCGTCTCCTTCAATATCCTCTCGAATGGTAGTTCCATCCACGCGATGATGTTAGCTATCCATCCCATCCTCGGTCTTCCCCTTGCCCTTGCTCCCGAAATTGTACCCTGTATTATTTCCTTTTCCAAGCATCCCCCCTGTTTCCTCATCAAATGACCGAAGTAAATGAGCTTCTTTCTTTTTATCGTGCTCAATAAGGTCCTTTCTGTTCCCGTTTTCTCCAATACCCACTCGTTTGTTCTTTTCTCTGTCCATTGCACTCTCAAGATCTTTTGGACCAGAAGAGCAATAGATAAATTGCTCAGAAAAATAAAGGTAACAGGGTCAGTCGGCCGCGTCATTGGTAATGGCAGACGAAGGTAATCTCGCACTGAAGAACATTGCCCTTGTCGAAGATCTTATTCTCAGTCGAAAGGATGCTCCAAATACTCATCGTCATGGAACAACACTTCAAATATCATACAGAGAAACCGGAATTCATCGGTTCAGTGTTGTTTGAACATTGAACAATCCATTTAAAGACATTAAACTTAAGCGCCTTAAGAAAACGCCTGCAGACTTACGGAAGATAATTTCGGCAGATCAAGTTGAGAGACTTGTATCTCTTTATCCGTTAAAAATTATGATATGTTGAAATTAATGTTTTTGGTTCAATTATCTAAATATCGGGAACAATTAAATTTTAGTATGACTTGACTTAATTATCAGGCATTAGAGATACTTTTATACGCAATAAACAGTTTGGTTTATACTTTTTTTTATTGAACCACAGTGTGTAATAATATTATGTTATCTACATATAGATAGGCAAAAGCAATATGTCCACATATAATTATATATACTATATATGTATATACATGTATATAGTCTATGGTTCGGAAGTAAAGTATATATATATATAAATAAATAAATGGTGGTAGGTGTATATTCAGCAAAATACCAATACGAATGAAGAACATCATTAAGGAGGCATCAGTCAGGCATTTTACGTATATCCCAATTTCTTATTAAGTATATGGATTCGCTTGAACGCAGTATAAAAGAATCAGATACACAGGGGGGCCAAAAAATACCCCCCTAGGTTTTTTGCCAATATCTTGGCCAGACGTAAGAATATCGAAATGAAATATTACAGGCTTAAAGGCCAAGGTTTGGTCCAAGTTTTCTCTCCGGAGAATGTTAATTTATAGGCGTGGCTAAGGATATCTGCCGGCCAATGACCAACATAAGCGACAGGTAAACTTGTAGCCGCTAATACAGCTGACCATCGAGCACTTGGATACTGGCAGGGGGTGGAAATTGTTTGTTCCTCCGAGCCTACTCCTCAGCTAGACGGCATCGGGCTTCTCAATTGTTGGGCCTTCTATTTGAGATTCGCCTTCTCCCAAGGGGTAGCAATTTCAAGGCAAGGTTGTATTACATCACCTTAGACTCGTTCACTTCTCAATTCATCAATTGAGATCTCAGCTGTAGCCTATAAAGCTCTATAGCTGGTGACCAGACTTATAAACAAAGGTGGGCTATGCTCTGAGGTAAAGACAAACACATGAACTAAGGGTTGGTATAGAATAATTATAGATAGCTAGTACACCATCGGCTGTACTCGACCGGTCAACTGTCCGGTCAAATGCCCTGTCGCACTGTAGCATGGTAACCTGCTGGCCTGGTCTTATGCAGATTAGCTATAGCTGGTGTATACCATCTTTCCATTCACTTGGCGGAAGTATCTTGGTGTATACTAGTTTACACACACATATAATTATGTAGGCCTATATAGTCTATGTATAGACTATATAAATATATAAATAGACAGATATAAATATGCGCGCTCTTGTGCAAGACTTGTTTTGTTAAAGCGCGGTATCAATGACTAATTTATTGTATTATTGTATGTAATTATATATTCGAGCAAGCTAATATGCATAAGATTCCACGCAAGTTATCAAGCTGCTGGATGAAACCACGGAGCTGTGGGCCGGTAAGTCAAGGACCAGGTAGAGTTTTATAAGCCTACAGGAACTGAGAAGGGATTTCAAGGGAAAGAGTCTAAAGTGATGTAATACTAATACAACCTGGCCTTGGTATTGCTAGCCGTTGGCAGGAGACCAATCTCTAATGGGAGGCATTTCACAGTGGAAGACCCAACAATTGAGAAGCAGAGGAGCAGACTGAGAGGAACAAAGAATTCCCTCTAGCAAAATATTGAAGGGCTCGATGGTCAACTGTACACTCCTCAGTGGCATCTGTATGCAGATTAGCTTTGCCTACTTCCAGTACTATACTAGGCCTATATGCTATGTTAGGCTATGTTATGCTTTGTTATGCCACGCTACACATAGCATAGTATAGGCAAAGCTAATCTGCATACAGATGCCACTGAGGAGTGTATTGAAAGAACCTTGAGAGTCTACAGATCTTTGGGGGTGGGGGTGACAATTGTCTTCGACCTAGTTTAGAAAGCCAAGCTACCTGGAACAGTGGTCAGCCAAGGTGTGTGGATTGATCTTGGCGGTCAGTTGTACACGCACACGCACACACAGGCCGTATACGCTGAGACACAACCATGCGCTCGAGGTAGACCAAGCTAATCTGTATAAGGTACCACTCAGGGGAGTCTATAGAGACGATGGCTAGACAATTCCTCGGCCTAATTTACATAGCCTACCTATCTTTAGCAGTGGTCAGTGCCATGGTTTCAGGTGCACTTGAAGCAGACGCTGATTGACAAGTCGGTCTCTATAGGTCACGCCCATTCTCCGGAGAGAAAACTTGGACCAAACCTTGGCCTTTAAAGACAATTTATATCTGCACATGGTGGTCAGATTTCATAAAAATATTTCAAACAGAACAAAAGTTATACCAATTAGAGGAGGTCACCCACCGTTTTTTGACGATTCAAAAACGAAACGCAACAAAAAAAGTAACAAAAACACGATTTTTTTCTCATCTCAAATAATTAGTATCAAATAACCTTGACATTGCCAGATGATCATTATTATTACTATTTAAAAGAGAACCAGGGTATCAGCGTGGCTGCGCGTCACTGAGAAGTCACTTAGCAAGATGACAATCAAATTGGAAAATAAAGAATCTATCAGATTAATCAACGGGTCCATCAAGAACTCTGCAAAGAGACTCAAAAGAAGTTTTGGCACTGGTGGTGGTCACATTGAACACAAGTTGTGAATCACTATCAAGTTCATTTGACAACAGTTATTTGAGATGTGACTTAATAAAATCGTTTTTGCTACCTTTTTGTTGCGTTACGTTTTTGAATCGTCAAAAAACGGAGGGTGGCCTCACTAAAATTGGCATAACTTTTGTTCTGTTTGAAATATTTTGATGAAATCTGACCATCATGTGTAAATATGAATTGTCTTTGAGCCTGTAAAATTTCATTTCGAAATTCTTACTTCTGGCCAGAATAGTCTATTGGCAAAAAACCTAGGGGGGTCTTTTTTGGCCCACCTTGTAGAGTGTGAGACGATAAATGGTAGGCCTAGTTGTATACAGCATTTTACTCAAAGCAAAGCATTGACGCTTTGACAGGGCATGCAGCAATGACCCATAGACTAACTGAATCGGTAGTTAACCGAATTCTTTGTTGATATAAATCTGATCCCAAACATGTGAGACTAATAATTGTGAGTAATCGTTGTCCTCGTCGTCGTCGTCGTCGTCGTCGTCGTCGTCGTCGTCGTCGTCGTCGTCATTACCATCATCGTGAATAGTGATTGATGTACGTTGCATTGTGGATAAGGGTTACATGTGCAGTTATACAAAGCATTGCAACGCCGTTAGGTCGGTCGGTCGGTCGGTCGG
The DNA here is from genome assembly GCA_949752735.1 of Lumbricus terrestris. NCBI lineage: Eukaryota > Metazoa > Annelida > Clitellata > Crassiclitellata > Lumbricidae > Lumbricus > Lumbricus terrestris. Next base: position 49,069,025 of record OX457038.1, on the reverse strand, counting down.
GCTTCGGTCGGGCTATACGACCGACCGACCGACCGACCGATCGGCCGTCAGCCAGCGAGAGCAACCATGGCATGCACCGCCAGAACCTGTACGGCTTACGTTACGACGTTTAATGCGTCGCCATACTCTACACTGCTACATGTATACGCATCTTATAGGCTACTGTAAGTAAAAAGTAGTCATCCCAGGGCCGAAGGCCCGTTGGTGAGGCGCTCATCTTCTTTTCTTGTCCCTGAGCCGGCAATGGATGAATCCCGAGGTCCTGGACACGGGGTGATTTTCCAGGACTTGCCGTTTACTTCACAGCTTACGCTGGTACCAGATTATACTGCTTGGTGACAGAGGCACGTGTGCGTAAACAACTTGCCCAAGGTCGTTACCCGGATTCGAACCGCAACCGCAGATGACCATGCAGTGCCCGACCATATATATGTCAAGATTCATATACGTAAATACTTACACACATGCATCCATCCATACACAAATTCATACAAACAAACATACATAACAATATACATGTATGAATGTGTGCTTAATTGCATGTATACCTATAGTACACTTGTGCACATGCATGAACTCATGCATGCCTTCACACATACGCACATGCATACATATATGCATGCATACATATGCATATATACATACATGCATACATACGTACTTACATACATACATACATACATACATACATACATTCATACATACATACATACATACATACATACAACATACATACATACATACATACATACATACATACATACATACATACATGCATACATACATACATACATACATACATATATACATACATACATACATACATACATACATACATACATAGTCACGTGCATATACAAGCGAGCACGCATGCATAATATATGGGTATACATGTATATACAAACATACATGCGCTCATAAATTATTATGCATGCATACACACATGAATACGTGTATATATTATGCATGCAGTATGGATGCCAGTGTGTCGTTATTTCCTGTAATTTGTCACCACGTTTTGAAGACGGGATCGGGACAAAAGGGCAAAAAAGACAGAAGGACCGAAGGCCATCAGCGGGACAATGGCAGGTCACATCATCCCATCAAAGACCCGGTGCCGCATCTGCTGCTGCTGCTACTGCTGCTGCTGCTGCTACTGCTGCTGCTACTGCTGCTGCTACTGCTGCTGTTGCTGCTGCTGCTGCTGCTGCTGCTGCTGCTGCTGCCCGCAACGTCTCGTTAGACTCCGAATCTCTAGAAGATATTTCCTGAAACACGGATCAAGCCGAGCGAACGGTTCATCATTTCATCACTCAAGTTTCAAATGTCAACAGTTATCTGCAAACACGGTGCAACACTTAGACTATTTATATGTACACATAAAAAATTATGTCATACATGCATCTCAAATAATTGTCATCTGAGAACTTGACAATGCTTCGCAACATGAGTTCAATGTGTCCACAAACAATGCCAACACTTATTATGGGTGTCTTTGTAGAGCTCTTGATGGCCTTGTTGATACGTTCCAGAGCTAATGTCTTTCCATATAAACTTCATTGCCAGTGGCGGATTCAGAACGTTTCGAAGGGAGGAGGGCCAAAATTTTCGGTCTTGGGCAAGGATAAATTTCATCTTTAGTCGCCGGAAAATCTGATGACCTTTTTTGCCGTTTATCCGATTCTCACGGATAATATACCATTTTATCCGCCAAAAAAGTTGACGACCTTTTTAGACTACTTTTTTAAAGGTCTGCCGAACTGATGGGGGGGGGGACAAGGGCGGATACAGGAATTTTCGAAGGGGGGCCAAAATGTTTGGTCTTGTGAGACAGGAGAAAAAATTTTTAGTCATCGACCAAATTTTCCGGAAAAAAGTACCATTTCATCCGCCGAAAAAACTGATGACCTTTTTTTTTTAGTCATCGACCAATTTTCCGGGAAAAAGTACCATTTCATCGAAACATCCGCCGCTGAATCGACGGGGGGGGGGGCCAAGTCCCGTGCGATTTTTTAATAGGGGGCCTGATGTCCTGTTTTTCTCTCCCACTACATTTATTTAATGGCTTGTTGAAACCAAATGGGGGCCACGTCCCATGCAATTTTTTAATGGGGGGGTGCCATGGCCGGATTGGCCCCCTGGATCCGCCCCTGGGGGGGACGCCTACTTTCCACGCCAAAATGGCTGGTGAGAAATAAAGAATTTTCTATATGGGGGAGGAGCAATGGGCGAATTGGCCCTCTGGATCCCCCCTTGGCCATTGCGACTATCATTCCACTATCGCTCTTGTGGTTTTGGTAGCAGATCGTGGTATTTCTCCGGCATAGCTTTCCCCGCTTGATAATCCATCTGGTTCAAATTCAGAGAATTGGGACCATTGGCTTTTCTGAATGAAACCGGAACAATTTACAATTGTTTCATCAACGGCAGATTTTTTCTTAACTCTTAATTTAACTCTTATCAGAGAAAGCTGTGATTATAGCTTTAGCTCCAGGACCTTGGTCATGTAGTGTCAGAACGCACAATTGTCTGTCATTGACACCTTGGCCATTAAATTTAGAAAAAAATAAACACTTTCTTTTTTGCAAATTTGAATTTCATTGCTTCAATAGAAAAATTATTAATCTGACAGGTTCCTTATTATTTTACCAACTTTATAGTCATCTTGCTTAGTGACTTCACAGTCATTGAAACTGCGCTGGTGCCCTGTTTCTTTTCTAAATAATAATAATGATGTGGATTGCCTGCAATATCAAGTTAATTGATAACAATTATTTGAGATGAAGCATAATAAAATCTTTTAAAAAAACTTTTTCCTGCGTGATATTTTTGAATCGTCAGAAATCATTGTATGTAAATATAAATTGCCTTTAAGCCCTTCAAACTTGATTTTAAATTTTTTACGTCTGACCAAGATAATTATTGGCAAAAACCTTAGTTTTTTTTAGCCCACCCTGCAGTAGATGAAGACTGCTTGAGCATATAAACGTCAGCCTTTTAAAGACGACGCATCTTTCTCAGAAGAGACTTCTATATATAGATCTAGTATAGAGGAGCTGGGCAGCCTGTACTGTTTGTGCAACAAAGAAGAACTTCTCTTTTAACGGCGAATTTATCCTTCATAATCATGAATAGTTGCCTTTATATTCCGACGAATGAAAGAAAGGGCAACTGAAAGATGAAGATAATTGATCTAAGAGAAAACTCGAGAACTCTCGTCTTCAAAAAAGAGATTCGTAAGACCTTTCTTATATTAGACTATACATGGGGAGAGAGAAAAGAAAGACAGACAAACAGACAGAAAGACAGACAAACAGACAGAAAGACAGACAGAAAGACAGACAAGCAGAAAGACAGACAAACAGAAATGCAGACAAACAGAAAGACAGACAGAAAGACAGACAAACAGAAATAGATAGAGCGAGAGAGAGATAGGGAGAAAGAGGGACGGAGGGACGGAGGAAGACAGAGGCAGAGACATGGACAGAATATAGACAGAGACAGAATAGAGACAGAGACAGAAAGACAGAGACAGTGGGCCTTAAATGATATGGATTCGCTACCATGTCATAAATGGCAATAAACACTTTATATTATGGTATGCCCTATTGTTTGTGAATATATATTGTATACTGCCTAATGCCGATGAGTAAGAAGTTGCATAACTATAGACCTAACTATGCATAACTATATGATCCGAGCAATTACGTGACGGTGGCGTTTGTCATTGGCTTAGTAGGTTAATTTATTCATTAAGTCATTCCGAGAATTTTTATGGCACATCTTAAAGAGACAGACTCAGAGGCGCTCCCAACCCAGCCACAACTATAAAAAAAGTGTGATTTGAGGGACATACAAAGAGCAGGCTCGTTTAACCAAGGCATCAATCGCAAGTCTATAGTGGGAGACCATTCCAGATGAAGGGACTCACAATGGGCCACAATCGAAAACGCTGTCACTGGACCGAATAAACTCCTAAAACCCCTGGTTGAAGAGCGAAGAGTTCAGTTGTGTGCGAGGTCAGAGACAGGTCGTCAAAGATCAGACAAGTATTGGATGGAGCGCAATCAAGATTAGGGCGCCGCAAAATCAAGTGCAGGTGATGCGCTGAGAAACAGGGAGCCAGTGAAGGACATCATGCATATATAGACAGAGTAAGAGACATATATATTTAGGAATGCGGTTGATGAGTCGAGCAGCTGAAAAAGACCTCGATCAAGACACGCAATTAGCCCAAGTGGCAGACCTATGCAAGTGACGAACTTGTGCAATTCTATTAATGACAAAAGCAGCAGAAGCATTGTGTGAGAGGAAGGAAGGATAGAGATAGGGAGAGAGGAAGGAAGGGAGAGAGAGACAGACACACATACAGACAGACAGACAGACAGACAGACAGACAGACAGACAGAGACAGAGTCAGAGACAGAGAGCATGATGCATATACAAGACATGTCTATACATGCAGATACTCACATACAAAGACTTGATGTAAAGACTTAATATGGGCTTACTGCAGAGACTTATGGCAAGAGTAGAAGTCGCTACAAACGGAAACAAGACTCATTATGAATAATTAATTGCAAGGACAAGTCGGGTAGTTTAATCCGAAAAGTCAAACAGACCACACTCTATAGATCGCCGAAGTATACAGTGGAAAAGATATATTCTCCACCCGCATGAGTTGCGTGAAAGCAAAGACTGTTCATCTATAGCCTATTCTATAGACAACACAACATAGGCCTAGTCTACTCGGTTCTTGTTTGCATGTCTCTTTTTCCTCTCGCTTTTCGTCTCACTCTTTTCTTCCCACCATCTCTCTCATCTTATTTGAAACTTGATTCACGGTTTTTAAGAACCTTAAAGCATTTGAGGTAACGATGCATGGTCGGAAAATAACATTAGCCTCCTTCAAACTCCTTGGAAAAGCGACTATGAGCTCTTCAAGAATTTTTCCTCACAAGTATCACTCCTTCAAGAATACTGATCACTCCAAGCTCATAAAATATGCAACCTATGATTGCATTTATGAGCTTTCGGTGGACTATGGACAGGAAACGTCAAAAACTGTATTAAAATCTGATTGTATAAGCATATATATTGGCGGAAAAACCCAAGACGGTAGCTACTCTGGACTGCTTAAATGTAGACTAACGCGTTCCTGTCCTCGTGGGATAGATGATAGATCTATAGTATTCCAGATGTTACTGCAACTGGAAATTGAAGGACATCCGTACTAAGAGTCTGCTGCATGTCCGGCTGAACTCTGCCTTTTGGTATCTGACTGGATGCGTCTATACATGTATACAATAAGGGCAGCTATAGGTTCTATGTTATAAGTCCTCGGACTGACTCACAACTTCGTCGGGGAGTTTCTCATTCTGAGGGAGTCGAGTGGTTCTGCCATTACGCTTGAAGAAATAGAGATGAATATTGCCAACATCAGTTTGCAAACATTATGTGTAATGAATCTAATGATAATGTATACACTCATACTTCCAATCAAGATATTTATATTGCGCCTATAAAGGAAATCCTCCCATCGCGCTCATTGGCGCTTATCTCATTGGCTCACAAAATTAAGGAAGTCGAACGTGACCAAGAATTGGGCAGAATTAATCATCGGACACTATAGTGTGGCTGGAAGTCTTTGAAATGACATAGCGTGTACCAACGAGCACATAATGGAACAATGTGAAATGCAATAAAATGGATGCAACTGTGCTCAGCCTTCAAGGTTGGACCTCTCTGCATGTTCAGCTCTATGAATCAATCAAGAGCAGGACAAAATCGCGTGCGACTGCACTATAGCCTAACCTATAGACGTGGTGTGTATAATATAAATGGCAAGACTGAGTGATTGCCTATATACCTATAGCCGTGCATGGTGTGTGTATAAATGGCAAGACTGAGTGATTGCCTATATATCTATATCCGTGGTGGTGTGTTGGCCTATAGATGTTTAAGTGGCAAGACTGAGCGATTGCCGACGATCAGATTGGCATTGTTATTATTTTCGTGGAAAAGAAAAGACCGAATTATTTGGCCATCGAATGAAGGACTCATGCAACGTGAACGAAGGATGTCTCGCCATCTTTTATTATAATTATTTCATGATTTATTTCACCCTTGAAACGTCGGCAAGTACTGTGTTACGGCGCAGCAGAAATTGTCTATTATTATTATCACTAGCATTTGCCCATATATATATATATATATACACAGTGCCACACATATGTAGGCCTATGCTTGCTTGCTTGCTTGTAAGCGCACTTGTAATTGCGCCCCTTCAATCTCTCTACTCAGAGGCGCTCCCGACGACAGCGTGGACACTGAATCGGAGTTTCACGTTGAAGCGCCGAGCAATTGCGAGTGAAGGACTTGCCCAAGGTCCTTATGCGGCGACTTGAGGTGGATTCGAACCTGCAACCCTACGGTTGCAAGGCAACAAACATGACAGTCTACTACACTACCGCGCTCCACAAATAATATTAGCACTCACATTTATAGCCTATACACAAAGAGATGCACGAAGTGGTTGGTAACGAAACATGAATGCAATATTGTCGCAGTGGCAGAAATGAGGAGATCCCTGTGGACAATAGCTTATTACAGTTCTTAAGAGTGTGCTACACGATGGATAGACTATTATGCATAATGCATGGCAGATTAATTTGGAGTGACTCTAACACAGATCACGCTGCTCCTGAACCACGCAAAACCTTTGTTATATCATATATATTGTAGGCCTATTCTATAATTGCATTGTGTGCAACCGTTTGGATGTCTGCGTGTTTCCCGTTCTGTCAGTCTATATGTCGTTCATTCGTATACCTTTATACGCTCGTCATATATAATTATGTATACGCTTATAATGTGCATTCGTTCATAAAAAACCAGGCAAAACGATGTAGGTGTACATTTGCAAGATTGCTCTGCTTAATACTTGAGTTTGCTGGTACAATGTCATGTTTTATATAGGCCGACAATTCTTGGAAAAAGTTCATCAAGTCCTTGTGGTTAAGGTGAAACTGTGAGCACTTTGCCGAAATTTGGCATACGACTAACTGGATCTCGCTGCAGTGGACAGAGGACATGGGCGCCCGCACATAGAGGCAAGAGGAGGGGGGCACTTGTCCCCCGCTGGAAAGTTGAAACCTAATTTTCTAACTATTACGCTTTGGCTGTTAACAAATTTCTTTGCACTAAAGAAACTATAATTCATAATAAAATTATAAAAAAAAGTGAAACTGAGAAATTTGCATTAGGCCTAAGAAACCTAGCCCATATGAAAAATACCCATGTATGTTCCTAATTTCCTGCTTTGCATTTTCAACTTCCTGCTACAAATAACCTTTCACCGTGACCATCAGGTTTTGCCCCTCCTGCAAAAAATTCTGCGGGCCCCATGACGGAGGACATGAAGATCGTTTCCGTGAACTGCAGCTTTAAACAGCGCGACGCGACCTCTTGCAGCTACGTTTTAACCTTCAGAGCATCGTGATTTAAATAGCCGGTTCGTCTAAACCTGTTCATGAAACTCTCAAGGCGGGTTTTTCCATTCCACTCTCAAGGTCCATGCACCACGCATGAGAAGCGCACATCATTCACGTGCTACAGCAATTATCCGGCGATATGCCATGGAATAGATGATAGGACTGTGTATACTGTATATATATATATATAATTATATATATATATATATATCTACAGTATACACAGTCCTATAATCTATTCCATGGCATATATATATTATATATATATATATATATATATATGCGAGGATAAATGATCGGCTGTAAATGTTTGGCCAATTTTTGATTGTCCGATCTTCTTTGAACAGCGCAGACAGATCGTCTGAAATCAGACATGAATAATTGTGTCGTTAATTTAGGAGCACGTCGTCCATTTTCAACAACGAACGTATGTCTAGTGCTTAATGCGCAAATCTCCCGCCTCATCTGAGTCGGTCGCAGTGCAAATAACACGATGCTGGTGCACTATAAATTATTGTAAGAGAGATAAATGGTGAATATGGGCCTACGTATATATATATAAATTATATATATAAATTATAATATACATAAATTATATATAATATACCGTACATAATCACAGAGTGATGGATCTAGTGAGATATAGCACCGCCGTTATATAGACCTACAACCTACATGTAGCTGTAGTGATTTTAACGATGGCTTATCGTAATAGTCGCTTTCATTCTGAATTAGCGCTGGACTATAATATTATGCTAGGAATATTAAAATATTTATTATTCTCTAACATAATATTGTCCAGCGTTTATTGGATATCTATATAAATAAAAATGTAAAAAGTTTGGTCCTAATGGGTTATCTCGGAAACTTCATCACCGATTCTTTTGAAATTTTTCCCAAAACGCTCCGTTCGAACACGATCGTGTTTGTAAAAGGATATCCTGGAAAGAAACAAATCTCTTAGACCAAAAAAACACAACTTTCTCCTCGAGTTGACACGTTTATACATTTTGACTCTCACGCAGACGTCCGCCATCTCCCGCATGCGCTGTCGATAGCGCTGTAGATATAATATGGATTCGACCCACTTTCATTTCAACCGTCCAAAGATTTTAACTGGGTCACCAATCACAAACCTGGGAAAAGGTCGCAGCATTCGCGCGCGCTGTCCAGAACATGTTTATTTTAACTGGGTCGCAGGTCGCAACATTCGCGCGCGCTGTCGACAGCATGTTTATATAGCGCATATATTTCACTGTCGATATATATTAACTGTCGATATATATGGATTCCGCCCATTTTAACTGGGTCACCAATGACAAACCTTTGAAAGATTGCTTTCAAATTTTCACACAGCGTCCTAGCGGACGGGTTTTAGCTGTCGGGAAGGGAGGAGTGAGGGAGGAAGAGAGGGGGAGGGAGCGAGAGGAAGAAGGAGGGGAGGGAGCGGACAGATGGAGAGAGGGAGGAGATGGATGGAGGAAGGGGAGGGACGGAGAGGGAGGGAGGGATGGGGAGGGGAGCGACGGGGAGGGAGATGGGAGGGGAGGGAGAAAGAGAGGGGAAGGGGAGCGGGAGGGGAATGGAGAGGGGGAGGGGGAGGGGGGCGGAGGGGATGGGGAGGGGAGGGAAAGGGAGGGAGGGAAAGGGCAGGGAGGGGAAGGAGGGGGGAGGGAGGGAAAGAAGGGAGGGTTAGGGGAAGGGAGGGACGGGAGGGGGAAGGAGGGGGAAGGAGAGAGTGGGAGGGAATGGCGGTAGGGAGGGACAGAGGGAGGGAGCGAGGCAGGGAAGGGAGGTATGGAGGGAGAGTTGCACGGTCTTTTCAGCCACAGCAACGCGTGGCCGGGTACAGCTAGTATATATATATATATATATATATATATATCTAGTAATTATCCTGGCTGTATATCATTTCCAAAATAGAAAATAGGCTATAGTCAGTTTTTTCTGTCCACTCACGCCTGTCACTGGTTTGTAATCATTAATCACCAGCACATAACTAGCATCTTTTTACATTATGTAAAAGAACATTGAAGTTTCGTGCATTTTTATGTCTCAATAATTTTGAAGACATCAGCCATCCGTGAAATTCCCCAAGTGCATCGTTTGTAGCAGCGTGTACCGTGTACGTAGTCTCGCAGCAGAACGCTATAAGACATTATTAGTCTATACTCGAGTCTCGAGTCATATAATCCTGCTTTTCATGATAATTACGATGCGCTTCCATAAACTGCTTTTTCAGTGGCATCGGCGTCCTGCATTGAGAAAAGTTCTTCACGCGGTATTATTTTGTTTTTTTACTGCAGGTCCTGCAGTTATTTTAGTTGTTTGACTGGGGCTTAGTCCAGACAACGTTGGTTCGTTGTATGTACATCTACAATCACACTGACGTTTAGGCTATAAATCACGTTGGATTGTATAAAATTGTTTGGTCATCTGTAACTATTATATGTACATGGAAAAGGGACAGCTCTTTATCAGCGGATTTTCTTATCCGTTGGGCTTGTCTGTTGAAGAGATCTGCAGATTTATTTAAAACTTTCTGGTTTTGTTAGTTGCATTTCAAAATTTACCTGAGGTTTCTGCTGTTGCTGTGTCGATGAACAGCTGATTGATTGATTGATTGATTGATTGATTGATTGATTGACCTGTAAAATTATAACATATCGACGAAGTCTTGATATGTTTGATACTGTTCTCGTATAAACAGCATACTTAATAAATTGTGTCGCCGACTGTCAAATCATTCAGTTGGAGCAGAGACGATCAAATGCAGATCTAGTAATGACAAACGCTTCTTTATTAAGCAATTAATTATTAGATTTTATTTGCTTTAAAGACGTCGTTTTTTCTCAGTTTTTCTTTTAGATTGAGACATTTGAGGTGAATATAGATATAATTAATTTAGTTTCAATTCCAATCACCATCAAGCATGACGTCATTTTGACTGACCGTGCATGCAGAAATAGTTGTGGGCTCCGAATAATTAGGGTGCATGCAAAATTGATCCAAAGTGCGTAAACTGAAGTGCGAGGGTGGTGTCTTGGTTGACAAAGAACTCAGAGATTGAGAACATTGAGAACGACAGTTGGCACAATGCCATTAGACCCAACAATCTCTCCAACTAAATTCATCTATTCATCGCTGAAGGAGTAATGATCTCGCTGAAGGATAATGGACGAGGAATCACGTCTATCGGAAATGAAAGATCAACAACAACCTGAGGTCTGCGGATGGCATTAACTTGATTGATGAAGAAAGGAAAATTGCGCAAGAAAAATAATGCCAGAAGGCTTCTGTGCAGCAGAGAAGATAAGGCTGCGTCACTGCTAGCACCTCTAAAGTGCCAGTCACAAGCCTGGATGAATGATGAGGGCAACGCTAATGATCCTTGATTATAAGGCTTCAGGATTAAGAGGAGTGATCATGCAGTAAGAGAAAGTGAATTGTCAGATGGTGGGAGTTATAGCGATTCCAACGGAGCGGTCGGATGGTGTGAAAGACGAGAGTGTGAGTGAATTTCTTCATTTGGAAAAGCTGCTGAATTGTGATAATTAATTGCCCTTTCAATGCGATCAGCAGTAGACCAACAACTATAGGCCTACATGTATCTATAAAGGAAGTACTTAAAGTATAAAAAAGAAGTGTCTGGCCGCCCCTCACCCTTTCAGGTATGTGCTTGCCAAATAAGTGGCAGGACGGCATAAAGATTTGAAAATAAGTAAGTAGCCTACCTGGATGCCGTTCATGACCGTCTCGGCACGCTTTAAGCCCTGTGTAAATGAGAATTATACAATGTGTGCTTGTGCAGAATGCATGCCGATATTTTCGCCTAACAAAGCTTCCACCTATAGACAGAGGGCCACAGGAACACCCAACGAAACGGTTGGACGATCTCCTCACCCTCGAGGCATTAATAATAATAGTAATAATAATAGTAATGATAATAATACTTATAGTAATAAAAATTATAGCAATATTGGGTCGACTCTTGGGACAAATTTCAGGCGAACCAAGAGAAACCATGTAGCCTAGTTTCTTGTTTCAGCGAATGTCTGTCATAATTATATCATTCACCGTTTTCAATGCTATTGCCTTCCGCAGCACTTTTGTTCTTCCCAATCTTGACATGGACGATTGGACGGCCACACTAGAGTTACAATTTCCTAGTAATATCTTAAACCTGAGGGATTATAGATACCTCGGGCAAAATATTATTAATAATAGTAATAACAATGATATAATTGAGTAGGACCATTCCGGACATTTTATTTTTGACAGAAGTTAATATTGAAGTCCCTGAGAGATTCTAAATGCCTCGGAACAAAAAGATAATGATGATGACGACGACGACGACGACGACGACGACGACGACGACGACGACGACGACGACGACGATGATGATGATGATGATGATGATGATGATGATGATGATGATGATGATGATGATGATGATGATGATGATGATGATGACTATGGCGGTGGTGGTGGTGGTGGGGATGATGATGATGATGATGATGACGACAATGATGATGACGATGATGATGATGATGATGATGATGATGATGATGATGACGACAACAACAAAAAGACAATTTAAATGGCGCCGCCAGCTGCTGAAAAACTACAAGGGCGTCTATAACGAACAGTTTAGGCTACTATAGGAGATTAGGCCTATACTAAGTCTTAGGTACGGAAGGCATAAACTTTGCAAAATTATGGGCTCGTATATGGGTCTAATGTCTCAATGCGAAACCTATAGGGTCAATGCGGGTTCAATCAAAAGTTTATTGGAGCGCTGGCATTGAAGACCAGATGCATTATTTTGTTGCATGTGTTGCATGTGTTGCATGTGCTGCATGTGTTGCATGTGTTGCATGTGCTGCATGTGTTGCATGTGTTGCATGTGTTGCATGTGTTGCAGAACGGAGCATCGCGCAGCAGGCAATGGAAAGGAGAAATTCGCTGCATGTCCTTCGACAGACATTTGAAGGATGGATAAGAAGAGGATAATATGCTGAAACGACGATCCGCATTTGGAATGATGAACGGCACAGGGATCAGAGGTAGACCAAACAAGGACTGGTTGGACGATGTCAGGGATTCGTGTGTCGAGACGGATGGTTAGCACTGCAGAGACAGAGAGTGCAGTCATCGACCCCTCGGACGGGCGGGCGGACGGACGGGCGGACAGACGGACGGACAGACGGACGGACGGACGAAGGCCAATGGAGTAAAACATATAAATATATTGAAGCGTACGATCGACACCACCAAGTGACGAATCATTCATAGACTGAGGAAAGAAGGAGCAGACAGCATTCGGTGTCTGATGTCGTTTTCATAAATTATCTCAGCGATGTCTTTTAATTATAAAATTTAATATGCTACACGTGAATCTGTTTCATTTTTGTTGAGATGCGACGACAGTGCGGAGCTGAAACTGCCTCTTATATATACGCGTAAGATGAATGGAAGGACAGGGACATTTGACTTAGGGCAGCAGAGGAGGGAAGGGACGGGAGACTGGAAATTGAATGAGGGGTTGGACTGGGGATGTGTGTTTGTACTCTATAGTGACTTTCTACTTGAGGCTGCGAATATGTTTCTTTTGCACGTGCATGTGTTTCTTATATTATGCAACCATGTATTAAAGATCTAAGTGTGTATCAGTTTATACATGTCAGAAAGTAACTGAACATGAGAGCATCGGTATCCATAATATTTAAGTACATGTATGTGCAATTATGCAAATATGGGTATAATATAATCGGTATATATATGTATATATACGTGTGAGTGTGTGTATGTGTGTGTGCATGGTATACAATGTCTATGCGGAGTATAATAGTGCCTATACAGAAGAAACGGATTGTTTTTCGGCGACTATCCGACCAATATTTTATTGGTCTTGGGAGGATGCTATACTAACGATTCCTCTGCTTTGTCCTTTGTCTTATCCATTTTTCTCCTCTTCCTGTTTTATTCCTCTTCTTTCGTCTTAGTCATCATCATCATCATCATCATCATCATCATCATCATCATCATCATCATCATCATCGTCATCGTCATCGTCATCGTCATCGTCATCGTCATCGTCATCGTCATCGTCATCGTCATCGTCATCGTCATCGTCATCGTCATCGTCATCGTCATCATCATCATCATCATCATCATCATCATCATCATCATCATCATCATCATCATCATCATCATCATCATCACCACCACCACCATCATCATCATCATCATCATCATCATCACCATCATCATCATCATCATCATCATCATCATCATCTTCTTCTTCTTCTTCTTCTTCTTCTTCTTCTGCTCTCGCTGCTGCTGCTGCAACTGCTGCTGTTATATCATGCAGTCATTGCGGAGCCTGTCCTTTTGCGTACGATTACATGCTGCTCTGTGATGCTGGTGATATTGCTGATGCCGGTATACGTCAAAGAGCGAGGACAAGAGTAAAGTCGCTGTCTATAAATATATGCAAATAGTATTATATATCAAACGTATTTATATAATATATATACAATACATAGGATGAAATGTATGAGTAGTGTTGCAAGGCTCTCATACGTTCTCAGTGCATGGATGGATGGCCTGAAAATTTGAAATGCGATGACATGTTCAGTACGTACTGACAGTTAATTATTCTTTGCTGTTATTAAAATGAAGTGTCATCCCTGTCAGGCGACATTTCCGATGTGACCGGCATCTCAAGGCCGTAGTCAGGATTTGATTTCGGGGGTGTTTCTTGTTTCCCGTCCGAAAAACTGATGACCTGTTTTTAGTCATCCGGCCGAAATCTTCGGAAAATGTCACCAATTAATTCTATTATTTTGCATTTTTCATTTCGGGGAGTGTTTTCATGGTTTTTACATCATGTAGTGATTGTAGTCCTACTCGTGAATGCATTCTATTATTTTTTATATTTTCCATTTCGGGGGGTGTTCAAACACCCAACACACCCCCCCCCCAGCTACGGCCTTGCGGCATCTGCATGATTTCACTGCATGGTCTGTAACTGACATACATCTGCTTTTTTCAATGCATCATACAGGCTGCACGCGTGTCATTTAATTGCAGGGAAAGTTAAACCTCGTTGTTCAGACGTTTCTGAATGCTTCTCCAACTGCGATGCGCTATGCGAGAACTGCTTTGCTTGCCCCCGAGTTAGGCTATATATGCCTAGGCCCTATGTAATATTAAAACCGCTACTCCACATCTGACATAGGCTATGATCAGACCATGTAATAATAGGCCTACATTTAGGTGAATGATAATAGGTCCATAATTTATATAAGATTATCGATATCCTTTGCAACCTACACAAACGTTACGTCAGAGCGACAAGCTCTATTGTCAACGACAAGCGTGTTCTAGTACCTATTCTTTACGCAGATACGTCAGAATGTCAAAGAGAAGTCGCCTCTCATTGAAGCGCCCGTTCAAAGCGAAGCGTCAGCGTTGAACAAAAGACGGTACAAGAAGCGTGTCGCCTTCCCTTATAACTTATATCTACGCTTACGAGCAACTAATGGGCGTTTGTGAATCCTTTGCAATGCAGAGACCTTTTTAAAAGACGCACGGAATGAACAAAACGTTTGAATTGCAAGCGCTTTTCTTCGCATGTCGCGTCTCTTTTCACCAGGGCCGTGTTTAACATAGGTCCATTCGGTGCGGTGCACCGAATGCCTCTGAGCCGAGAGTTTTGCTGGTATTGTCCAAATGTCTTAAGCGAGTGCAGCGAGTCTCAGTGCTACTTAGGTCTAAACCGTTTGTAAAATCAGTAAGTGTAGGAAAACATTAATTAAAAGTGTAGCTACCATAAGAGCCCTATAAGGATTATATAGCCTAAATTTCTTTTTGATATACTGTATACTATATAACTATAATACTTATTTACACGTGGCCGTAGCTTTGCAAACCAATGGCCGCTCGAACGACACTACGCCCCTGCGGTAACACTTTGCACCGACACTCGAAGAACCTTAAACACGGCCCTGCTTTTCACTCCGACCAAAACACCAATTCCTCTTCCGCGGAGCCCGATTTCCAAAACTCGCAGACAGATAAATAAAATGAGCATCAGTGGCGTCACCTAGCGATTCCATTTCTCGAATGAGGCTTCCCGTTGTGTTCGCTAGGGATCGCAGCAAGACAAACGGACTTCCAGCTATGCTGAACTTTCAGCGAACCACTTTCAGCGCTTGTTTTACTGCTCCTAACGGCTATTATATGCTCCACATGGTCGCCTATATAAAAGAAGAACTGTCTCAGGCGGCTGTACTTATTTTAGAGATCTCGAGATGAACTTATGATTACGACTGACAAAAATAAATGAAATCTGAAGACTGTCTTTTAGAGTAGATTCGTTGAAAAGAGGAAAATCAGATTTTAAGACCGAACAACTTTCTATTTATTAGCATCACAAGAAAACTTCATCACATGAATAGTTCTCCGATTTGACGATAGATGGATTAATTTCTAAAGTCCTACTTTCGGGATCATTGCAAACACTCGATCTACTCAAGCTGTAAAGTAGGAACTTCGTCTGCTTGTCCAGTGTAGTGCAGTGTGTAGCCTCAGTTTGTCTCCGATCATATATATATATATATATATATATATATATATATATATATATATATTATATATACCCATGATAGTCCTGGGCACGACCAGTGGCGGCATCAGCTCTAAAATTTCGGCAGGTCTGGTCGGGGTCATGCGAACTATTTGGCAGGTCAAAGAAATTGGTGATTGAATTTGAAGTAGGCCTAGGCTGTAGGCCTATCCGTCAGGCAATGTATTATGTACATCCCAACATCTTCGGTCTCCGTCTCCTCTCTTTCTCTTTCCCTCCGATCACCCTTCTATGATTTCACCCGGGAGGAAATCTCTTAATATGTGTCCAATCCAGTTCTTTTGCCTTTCTCTTTTACCAAAGTTGTCGTTGGTGATCTTTTTTCTCCTACTCTTTGCAGCACCTCTTCATTCGTCACTCGCTCCGTCCAGGCCATCTTTTCCATCATTCTGAATATCCACATCTCAAAGCTTGCAATCTCTTGATATCCTCTTTCCTGATGGTTCACGTCTTCTTACCAGTACTTTGACAAGTCTCTTCCTTAGGTCTTTGCTCAACTCTCCTCTCATCAACTCTTCTCTTTTCGTGAACGCATCTTTTCACAATAGGCCTAGGCCTACTATTCGTCGTTTATTTAATCACTATAGCATCTTGCATCTGCTGTCATCATACTTCCCAAGTTGCAGTAGCGCGATCTTTACCTGTTCCACTTCCTCTCCATTTATTGCTATTTTCACTGCCATCTCCTACTCCCTCCACTCATCTTCATAATCTTTGCGTTTCCGCTATTTATCTTTATGGTGTATTTTAGTGAGGTCCTGTTTAGTTGATCCATCAATTTCCACAGCCCCTCCTGTGTACTCGCCTGCAATGCCTGGTCGTCGGCAAATCTTAGGGCTCCTGTGCTCTTACAGTATATGAGTACTTCACCCACTGTTTTACCCTCTCCTGCCTGTTCCATTGCCTTATGAAGGCCTATTAGTTCTTCTGTGCATGTATATGTTAAAGAGGAGTGGTGAAAGTTTTTTTAGGCAGGTCATTTGGCAGGTCGTGAGCAAAATAGGCAGGTCAAATGACCTGCCGCGACCTGCCCTAGCGCCGCCACTGGGCACGACGTTAAACTGCATCCATCCTCTGCCACAGGGAACCAGCAAGTTCCCTGTGCCGGTCCCAAGCCCGTATAAAATGAGGAAGGTTTGCCAGATGGGTGGAGATACGCTGGCAGTAAAAGACCAAGACCATAGAAATCCGCAAAAACCACGACACAAGTGACATAGCGACCCAGATGCTTCAAGGTGTCATGATGTGGAGCTGACATGCACAGGCCGGTCAGTACAGACCAGTGGAGAGAGTCGGGGGGAGAGAGCGTGGGACACATACGGGCATAGACCCAGGTTGTCCTTCGTGCCTCTCTCCCAATATTCTCTTCATCAGACAAGGTGGTCTAGCTGGTTCAAGATATTAATGGTATGGACCTGCATGCAGACCGGACAGGTTGAAGATGGGCAACATGACGCGAGACAGACTCAAACAGAGAGTGGCGCCGGACACCTACGGGCGTTTAGCCCAAGGATTTCGATGATGATGATGACCCATGATAGAAACAGACATGACAGACATGAAGTCCTATGGAAATTCGCTTGAGTCATCCACAATCATCTACCAATTCTTACTTTATGCCCGAGAACCTAATCCAAGATACAAAGGCGATCAGGTTAAGCGCCTCCAACTCATTCAAAATTCTCTAGCTAGAGCCGTCACCAGAACACCCAGACATCATCACATCACCCCTGTCCTCAAGTCTCTTCACTGGCTGAAAATCCCAGAGCGAATCCACTTCAAAGTTCTCTCCTTAACTTACAACTCTTTACAATGCTCCCAGCCCAGTTATCTTCGCGAACTCTTCACCATCCAGCCTACCCGTTCTACCCGATCATCCGCCTGCCTTACACTTTCTCGACTCCCGGTCACAAGTCATCTCAAGTTCTCCAACCGAGCCATATCCATCTCAGCACCACGCCTTTGGAATGATCTGCCTCCTGAATTCCGATCCTTTTCAGTCCCTTCATCATCATTTCTAATCACACACCATAACCTTCCTCAGGCTCCTCTGTCCATCACACCTCGGGCTTTTCATTCGAAACTTAAGACACTCCTTTTCACGATCTCTTACCCTATCTCAACTGATCCTCCACCCTCCAATTCCCGGCCCAGACGACACCCACCTTAGTAGCTGTTCCGCCCCTCTGACCCTATGGTAACTCGACCCGGACCACCACGGACTACTCTCACGGACAACCCTTCTAACACAACGCATTTGATCCTGATCCAATGGTAACTCGACCCGGACCACCACGGACTATTCTCATGGACAACCCTTCTAACGCAACGCAGCGCTCGTGAATAAGCTGGTGCCCTGCGCTTGGCTTTCGAGTGGCGCTTTAGAAATCTCGAGTTTACGATTACGATTACGATTACGGGTTAAGGCGTTGTTTTCCTATCTGAAATTCAGCAACAAGAAGCTTTGACGCACACTACTGCATCTCTATAACGGATCAAAATAAAACACTTTCTACCCATAACTATGCAATGTGTGTGTGTGTTTATGCGTGCCCATGTGTGTGTAAGCGTGTGTAGGTGCGTGTGCGTGTGTGACCTTTGAAATTAGACATGACGCCCATTCCTCTGTAACCTATAGTAGCCTCTGACCTGCACTGAATGCACGGTTACTCAAGGATATAGCTACACATCTCTTTGAGCAAAATTCGTTAGAGACGTACATATAATAGAGATCTATGATCACTGATCGATCGGCTTAAATAGACAGTGTTGACCTGCTTCACCGGGTTTCGAATCCGGACATAGAAGCGTGCAAGGCAACGAAAAAGCTTATCTAGCGCAATAGATTCAACGCGTGCATGATTACTGCAATTACTGCATAGTGAGACCCAGTACGTCGTTGTACGATATTCACCTTTGCATGGTGCAAAATCTAAACTCGGATGCAGATTCTCTACAACTCGGAAAAACAGTAAAAAGAAAAGTAAAAAGGAAAACAGAAAATCCGCTGCATCCGGTGAGGGTTGTATACGAACATCCGGTGTGTCCTAGGCCCTTCCGCAGTCTGGACACAGGACCTCTGCGTCATCCGTGAGAAATCCGCGACCAACGAGAGAGACCTGACATCGATGACAGACGAAGCATTCGCTGTGCCAGTGTCTCTCCTCAAAGGATATGAACTTCGCTCCACCGAGGGCTGAAGGTCGAACAAAAAGATCATTGCATTCAATGCATACGCAGAAAAAACTATTCTACAATCACTGCATTCAATGCATAAGCAGAAGAAACACCTATATTTCAATCACTGTACTCAACGCATAAGCAGACAAAAACCTATTCTACAATCACGGTTTTCAATGCAAGCAGAAGAAACCTATTCTACAATCACTGCATTCAATGCATAAGCCGGTGCAATCGAATCCTTCACCAACAACAACTTCAACAAAAGCTGAAGCAGCTTTTATAGTGCCAGCAATTTATTCTCAAGATTACCAACACACGAGCAATTATTAAGCATTTCGTTTTATATCAACGATGAAATAATACTTTATGATAAGCATTTCCTGGATTGGAATTAATTAAATTGCATCGCTTATTTACATGTATATTGTGACCTTTTAGCAAAACTCATAATTTTCCAACTGAACACCTTATCCCTTAAAACTGTAATCATAATTATTACTTCTAGGGCTGTTGTTCGATTAAATATTTAATCGAAATTAATAGCGCGATTAATTTTTTAATCACAATCAACTGCAAATTAATCGCAATACATTTCCTTCAAATATACTAATCTGACTATTTTCTAGGGACCCCTGAAGCATAAAATTGTAATGGCTGAAAGCATTCTTTCTATTGCAAACATATTTAATAACCGTTGGCTTAGGCCTATTGAATTAGCCTACTGCATTTAGTTTATTGAGTAGTTTTGTATGACAGACAGAATTGAAACACTGTTCTAATCAGTCAACTGCTCAAAATCCGTTAATTTTTTTTCATTTGAGCCACCTTGAATTAAGATGACATAGGACTAAAATTAATGTGAAATTAGACAACCGCTTTTTGACTATCAAGATTAATTATTTATTCAGCCAACTGTATAGGCGGACCAGTTTATTTACATTGGTCGGTTCAAGGGATGCTCTTATTAATTAACAATAGTAGGTCTACTATTGAGCCTTATTATTTAGTCACAATTGTTCACAAGAGGTTGCGGCTCTTGCCAAACCTCGTCTCAGCTGTCCTTCTGTAAACATTTATCATTTGAAACCTGAAATCGATTGTTCTTGCCATCGCCTGGAGTTCAACCAACGTAGTCTGACGAGGTGAGGAAACAACCTTAGCGGACAATGCGATGCGGCCGATGTCGACGGCTCATCGCCAGTGCTAAACGCATGCTTTGTTTCGTATGCAGGCGATAATTAGGCGACGAATTGCTACGATAATACTCAAATTCTTTTTTGGAATATTTGCCAAAGAATGTATCACTAGTTTCAAGTACGATCGTTCCGTTTAAAACGAGTTTTCTGCCTGTGATTCCATTTTAATCAGATCTATTTAACGCGAACAATTATTGCGTTAAAATTTTTAATCGCAAATTTTTTAACGCGTTAATCGCACGCGTTAACGCGATTAAATCAACAGCCCTAATTACTTTCCTTTTCTAAGGAATTAAGCCATGAATTACAGTGGCTCTATCTAATTATATATGCTTCGAACAGTGGTCACATATTAGTGTGACTGACCTTTCAGCGAACATCCTACGTTCCCCACCGATAACTTAGCTGAGCTAACTTGTAAACTGGTTATCTGTTATGGCCAACTTAATTGTAGGCTGGTTACCTGTTATGGGTTTGAAGCAGCGGCAGCATTTCTTCGAGAAGAGTTCTCCAAAGCAGTCCGCGCAGAACGGTTTCTCGTCACGTGAAGTGAATTTCTCTCCGGACAAAATCTTGTTGCAATGGGTGCAGGTGAAGCAATCACGGTGAAATGGGGTGTTCTTGTAGGTGATACCACCTTTGTCAATCGCCTGCGTCAACGAGAACAAGCTGAATAACATTATGAACTAATCGACTGGATTACTTACTTAAATACTGAAGTAATGACTGGCTTTTATTGGCTTTTACTCAACAACAATATGGCGCACTGTTCGTATATTGCAGGATGGTTAACCAGGCCGAGAAAGAGAGACAGAGAGAGAGACAGATAGGAGAGAGGACCTTCCACCCTTCTTCAAGTGCCAAGGCGACCAAGTGATGTCGTTAAAATAATTTCATGGCTACATGACTTTCATTTAATGAACTGATCTTTGTTCTAGGTATAGTCTTTAGCTACATTCTATGGAATTGGTTGGTTGCTTGACTATCTACATGACTATTTTGATTCGATTAGCTAATAATTATTGGAATAGGCATTTCTATTATTATGGCGTCTCATCTTCCGATTGTCCCTGCTGCTGATGCTGCTGCTGCTGCTGATGATGATGATGATGATGATGATGATGATGCTGCTGCTGCTGCTGCTGCTGATGATGATGATGATGATGATGATGATGATGATGATGATGATGATGATGATGATGATGATGATGATGATGCTGACCACTGACCCCGTTGCACTTGAGACATCTCTGCGCGTAGTTCTGTTCGTAGCATCGGACGCAGACGACCTCCTGATCCCTCGGGATGAAACTCTTCGTTCCGATTGGCTGCTTGCAGACGCCGCAGCAGAAGCACTGCTCATGCCACTGCTTCGTCTTGTACTCGAACTTCTTCATACCTGAATGAACACAGGTGGTACAAGCAATTGTCTAAGACATGACTCATTGAGTGCAGAAAAACACGATGTGCATGAGATGTCCAATTGCAAGGTGTTCAGTGTTTATGTTTGTTTGTTTGAATGCGCATTTGTTATAGCGCCCCTTCAAGCTCACTACTCAGAGGAGCTCCCAACTGCAGCACGGACACTGAATCGGAGTTTCACGCTGGGCAATTGCGTGTGAAAGATTTGCCCAAGGTCCCTACGAGGCGGCTTGAGGTGGATTTGAACCTGCAACCCTCCGGCTGCAAGGCAACAAGCATACCCACTACACCACCGCGCCCCAGTTGTGCTGTACACGTATGTAAGTTTAGTTGTATCATACACCGCTTGAACTCAGTACTGTATAAGGATTCTGTGTAAGACTTGATTCAGTT
>OX457038.1:48966685-49044185 GCA_949752735.1 Lumbricus terrestris | reverse complement strand
CTCATACCGTCTGTTGTCCGTTTTTTGTCCGTCTATTCACGTTCTTTTGTCTTTCTGGCGTCTTCTCCTTTATTCTGTTTGCTGTCAGATTGTTTTGATATTTTTCTTCGTTGTTCGTTGTTTTCGCCTTTCTCGTTTGATCTGCTCTCTTCCACGTGTTTCTTTCTTTCCATGTCTTCATATTATGTCTATGTAATTCTTCATATTATGTCTGTGTAATTCTTCATATTATGTCTATGTAACTCTTCATATTACGACTATTAATTCTTCATATTATGTCGATGTAGTTCTTCATATTATGCCTATGTAATTCTTCATATTATGTTTATGTAATTCTTCATATTATGCCGATGTAATTCTTCATATTATATCTATGTAATTCTTCATCTTCCTTTCTTCTTGTCTAGTTTTCTCTTTCTTTCTTTCACTTATACCCAGCACCTCTTCTTCGTTCTTTGTTTCCCCACTCCCCAGTTCTCTCCTCCTGCCTGGGGCATGCCGTTTTGAGGAGCACCTGGCTCAGATCAAGAATCTTATAGAGGAGATAAGAGTCGAATGACAGATACATAGGCCAATGGAAATCAGACCTAATCACCATGGTAACATCCACGTGGGATTCTTCCGGCAGCAGAACTTCATCGCCTGCTGAGCGTGGCAGGAGGCAGAAGTAGGAGGAGAAAGCCTTAGAGAAGACGAAGAGGTAGACAAACAACAGGAGAAGCACTAAGACAGAGTCAGAGGTATATGCAATAGGCTACTATACACAGAGAAATATGGATTGCTACAGAGAATAAGAAATAGACAAAATAATATGTGTATAAATGCATATTATGCAGAAATGTAGAGAAAATTGAGGAGGAAACCAAGATATAGACGGATTGACAGACCGTCATGCAGAGGGAAAGAGAGAGAGAGAGAGAGAGAGACAGAGAGAAAACAGACATACACACAGACAGAGACACACAGAGAGAGTGAAGACAACAGGCCCCTGGTAATAAAGACAGGGAAACAGGAAATTACACCGACAGACAGACAGAGAGACATATCGTCATGCAGAAAGAGAGAGAGACAGAGACACAAAGAGAGAGACAGAGACAGAGACAGAGAGAGACAGAGACAGAGACAGAGACAGAGAGAGAGACAGACAGATACAGAGAGAGAGACAGAGACAGAGAAAAAGAGAGAGAGCGCGAGAGCGAGAGCGAGAGCGAGAGCGAGAGCGAGAGCGAGAGCGAAGACAACAGGGCCTCGGTAATAAGGACAGGGAAACAGAAACTACTCTGACAGACAAACTGACAGACAGACGCATTGATAGTCTAAGAGCAACGCAGCAAAGCAGAGGCACGAGATAGACATCGAGATGCAACAAGCAAAAGGATGAGACAGAAGTACACGCAAGCAATTCTCCTCCTCCTCCGCTTCAACCCACCCCACCCGCCTCCTCCTCTTCCTTCTCCAATGCTGTTCATCATCTGCCAGCGTCTGTATCCCGCTGATATCGAGTGCGATGCGGGGTTGCACCCACGACGTCTGTTGATGAAGCAGACGCCAGAAATAAAACCGGATACATCGGATGATATGAGTTGCGCGTCAATATTTCTATAGCTCCAGCATGCTCGAAGGAAACGCACACGACGTAAACATCGCCTGGAAACCTATTCTTAGATCAGCATCGGCCACATCTATTCAGCTACCCTCGAATAATAATAATAATCCACATATATATATAATTTTATATATAAATATAATTATGCATATACAATTATACATATATATAATGTAATGTAATGTAATTAGTAATTTCTATATAATATTATATATGTACATACACATATACATATATATATACTATACATTTACATATACATATACATGTTCATATGCATATATATATATACATATATCTTATATTCTTATTGTCTAGTAAACACTGGACTGGAATTTTCGCTGGGTCTCCAGACGGAAAAATGCAGAACTGTTTTCGATGGAATTTTTCTGCTCGTTTTAACTCTCCCGACCGAATTACGACGAGTAGCCTAGGTTAATCAATGGTTGTTATTTCACTAGCTCCTTGAATACTGGTTGCTTTAGGTCCACTGTTTAAAAAATTGATCACTGCTCAATATCTTTGCGGTAAACCACGCACCGTACAGTCTGACTAAGTGACCTACTGGCTGACTGGCCGACTGCTAGACCGATCCCATATGAAAGGAAATCGACAAACACCCAGACAGATATGTACACAGACAGGCAATGGAAGACAACCAGACGATTAGACATACAGATGAGCCTGTAGTCTCCACTTATCCCACAATTCACAAATGTTATCAAAACAAAAGGAACTGAACTTTTAATAAATTAGTCGACGAAGTTCGTTTAAATAACACTTCACATTTATTCACTAGAGGCGCTCTTGCGTCGACTCCGCGCATTGGCTTCTTAACGTAAAAGCCCAGAACTCCGCCATTGGTTGCACTCTGCCAGTGCCAGTCCCAAGCCTGGGTAAAGGAGGAGGGCGTCGCTAATGGTCTTTGTTACCACACAGTGACGTTAAACTGCAACTTCTACTACTACTACTACTAAAGGCTACCTATAACTTGCAGATTTTACAGTGTTGGCTGTAGGCCGTGTAGGGGTGAGGGGGCAGAGGGACCCGTGTCCCTCGAAATGAATGCGTAGATTACTTTAGCCTACATGAAATTGTGGTCACAAATTTACAATGGCTGATGTGCAGTGATGTGGTTAGGAGACAGAGAGCAAGAAAACTACTCGACTGAATATTAAAGTAATTTTAATGCAATCGTAAAATCTTAAATTGTTATAACGCCACTTCAGAGAACGTGTTCAGAAGCGTTGCCGACTTGACAGCAGTTGCTGGTCCCAGATGTCGGTATTATTATTATTATTATTATTATTATTATTATTATTATTATTATTATTATTATTATTATTATTATTATTATTATTATTATTATTATTATAATTATTATTATTATTATTATTATTATTATCATTATTATTATTATTATTATTATTATTATTATTATTATTATTATTATTATTATTATTATTATTATTATTATTATTTCAGCACCAAACCACGATCAATGAGAATGAGTTTAAAACACTTGCGTGAAAGGGACAAAGAAAGACCGAGAAGTTCACGGTGGAGATCGCATGTAAGGTATACGCCCAACTTATTCCAGAACGATGAACCGACCACATTGAGGCTTTTAGGCAGAACAACAGTACTTTAAAGCTTTAAAGATAGGTTATACTTGCATCTGAAGATTATTGTTAATACTGTTTGCTCAAAATAATTTGTGACTATCTTTCTTGCCTTTTGACACAAGAAAAACATTTGTTTAAACATCGGCCTGTTTTAATTGACATTAAGCAGTAGGCCTGTCATAAAATTACCGTTTTAGACACTTTCTGAGTCGAAGTAGCCTACATAATTATTTGCAAGCCCAACATTGACACAACATTAACAATAGGAAGTTAGGACTCCTGAAAACAATAATTAAGCCTCCTCGCATTGGGTTGTCTATTATGTCTAGGCCTAGGCTATATGTCTATGGCAGCAGTAATTCTACCACACGTAAAGTTTGTCTGCCTTTGAATAGATTAGAAAGTAACCGTTGTAAGATTAAAAAATGCCTTGAACAAACAAGGGCGGACACAGACATTTTCGAAGGGGGCAAAAATTTTCGATCTTGGAAGAGGGAAAAAATTTCGTCTTGGTCGCCGAAAAATCTGATGACTTTTTAGTTTCTTAGTCATTTTTCTCGAATTCCCAAGAAAAATATACCATTTTAACCGTCACTGCCAAAATAGTTGATGATTTTTTTTATAATCGTAACGTCAACTTTCCGAGCCAGAATAGCTGGTCAAAATAAAGAAATTTCTGAATGGGAGGCCATGGCCGGATTGGCCCCCTGCCTGGATCCGCCCCTGTGAACATAGGAATATAATTTTCAAGAAAACGATAAGATCCCTAGATCCGGTCTCAACTATGATTTTCAGAAACGAAAAGGAAAACTTTCTAATACAACATAGACCATCAATTAAGTCTTTGTGTTTTTCGCATTAACATGTAGCTCTCCAAAACAACCGCTTAGCGTGCTGTGCCACGTGACACCATCGGGAGCATTTGACACACTTTAACCCCACGATCAAAAGGTCATTCTCCCCCATGAAGTGATCTATGAGGACGACTTCCCGCCGTTGCACTTTTATGTTCCATCGCCCCTTCATGATTACTACTCAGAAGCGCTCCCGACTACAGCGCGGACATTGAATCGGAGTTTCACGCCGATGTGCTGAGCAATTGCGAGTGAAGGACTTGCCCAAGGTCCCTACGAAGCGGCTTGGGGTGGATTCGAACCTGCAGCCCTCCGGCTGCAAGGCAACGAACATACGCACTAAACCACCGCGCCCCGCAAAGACATGAATCCCTTCGGTTTCTACACTACAGTAAGAGCAGCGACAGTTATTTCTATTCTGGTCATTTTGTCAGTGACTATCTTCTTAACCGAGTTTACATCTTTAGCGGCAGTTCTTCAAACAGGCTTACGGACATTGCTGCTAATCAACTTCAAGATTTTAAGTCATACGTTTGTGTTGCACTGAGCTATTCGTTTGAACCTGGGAATATTTCTCAAGCCTACCTCCCTATACTTACACCTATTGCTTCTGGAAGGTTATGGTCAAATTCATGCAGATGCCATTGTATCAAGCCGCGCAACCAGTCTTCACCAGCAGACTTATGTAGACCGGAAAATGGATAGGTCTAAGCAAGGTGTCACGAGTCCTGTGGCATAACACGCAAAGCAGCTGTTTTCTTGGTCAATCACGATATAATTATATATTAACCAGCAAAACTACAATGTTGATCAAATCAATTAAATAATATTGATGTGCGTGGTATGGCTCGCCATGGATTGGTTCGGAAATAATCTAGACAATAGAATGCAACTGGTTTTGTGTAATGGTTCCTTATTAAAAATGAAACTAAATAAAATTTGGAGTAGGCACCCAAAAGGTGGAGTATCCCAAAAGGTGGAGTAGGCTACCAAAAGGGGGAGTAGGCTACCAAAAGGTGGAGTAGGCTACACCAAAAGGTGGAGTATGCTGCCAAAGGTGTCCATTCTTTGACCCCTTCTCGTTTTATTCTTTATGAACGAAATTCCTATTGCTTCTCCGATTTTGCGCTTTGTGCAATTTTGCTGATGACACATCAATTATCTTTGCTTCTTAAAATCTTATGGCAAACATTTTTTACTAATGAATGAGAAACTTAAGCAAGTAAGTATAGTCCATTAGTTTCGGGTGAATCTTTATGTCGCTGACCCTAAATAAACGAACTACATAGAATTTTGCTCACATCAAAAACCCACGTCTGAAGCAAAAGAAAATTTCTTTTCTCCATAAAGACTATTTAATATTCTTTATGGAGAACAATCCTAAAGATGACACAGGTAACCTCGGTCGAATTTCTGGGAGTATTTAGGTGCATGTATGTTGATAAATATTTAGCTCAATTGAACAGCTATATATCTAAGTTGCAAAGTGTATAGGTATCCTGGCCCGTATATACTTCCCACAAACTACCAACTAGAATTAGTCTTAGTTTATGCCACTTCTTAATCGACCATCATCTCCTTTACTGTAAAGTAGCCTGAGCCTCTTATTACCCGTCTTGACTGGTTAAGTTAACTGCTTTGCAATAAAGAACGGCCAGGATTATTTAGGATGACCTTAATGGTCTCCCTGTCTTCTGAAACCATTTTGCAGAAATTGAGCATCTGTAACATTGAGCAGATTTAAATACATTTCAGGGCATCGCGAAGCAGGGGCGGATCCAGGGGCCAATCCGGCCATGCCCCCCCCCCCACTTAAAAAGTGCATGGAACGTGGCCCCATTTGGTTTCAACAAGCCATTAAATCAATGCTCTTGTCTTGTCTTTAACCATCCTCGATTCGAGGGTCGGTCGCTTCATGGACACACCTTCGCCAATCAATGCAGCGGGGGAGAAAAGCAGGATAGCCTACTAGAGAGGCCATTACTCCGACCAGGATGACTGACAACTAAAAAAAGGTCATCAGATTTTTCGGCGACCAAGACGAAAATTTTTCCTGGCCCAAGACCCAAAATTTTGGCCCCACCATCTAAAATTTCTCTATCCGCCCTTGTCGCGAAGGCTACAATTTTGGTCTCCCTTCTGGTCGCTCTGCCCCCCTGCCCCATCTGCCCCTCCCAGCGGGGAAACCTTGATCCGCCTTTCAGACGGACAAGCAGAAAAATACCAACATATACAGACAGACATATGCAGACAGACAGAAGCAGATACACACAAGCAGAAATACCGAGAGACTCATGTAGACAGACGAACAGATATATAGAAAGCAGTGACAGATACATGTAGATACAGGCTCTGTAACAGGAAGACAAAGACGACGCACCGTCAGAGACACAAGCAGACAAACGGCTAGACATACAGACACAAACACATAGGCATACAGGCAGACAGGCAGATGTTGAGGATAGAGGAAAACCTTGGAGTCGGTGCCGATGGGTTGTTTGCATTCTTCGCACTTGTTGGCGAACAGTTGCTCATAGCATCGGATGCAGAAAGGTTTCTCGTCTCTGAGGATGTAACGGTATCCGGATAGATTTAGGTTGCAGTTGAAGCAGGACATCACACCCGTCACCGGATCCATGTCTCTACAGCAACAGCAACACAGTCAGAACAGGGTAAGAGCTCCTTTATGTAGCTCCTCTTTACGAAGAATATTCCATGTCTAACTGTGCAAAACTACTATACAATCCGATATAGAATGGCTTTCAACCGCTGAGTTGACATTACGTTTGTATAATGTATATGTCTCGTCTGTCTTGCATTTCTGTCTGTTTTGCCTGCGTGGCTGCCTGTCTGCGTTTCTGTCCTGTCTGTGCGTCTGCCTTGTCTTTATTCTGTGTGTATGTCCTGTCTGTGAGTCTGCGTTGTCTTTCTTCTGTGTGTCTGCCTTGTCTGTTTGTCTGTCTTTTCTTTATGTATTCCCTTCTATCTTGCATGTCCTCTTGTCTTATCTGCCTACATCTGTTTTCTGCCGTTTTTGTATATATGTCCCTATAGGCGTAAGTATACCTTGAGTTCGTCTGCCATTGTCTGCAGCTGTTGGCATCGTATATACACCATGGGATCAGATGCGGATGGTTAGGCGAACGAGTGAAGGTGAAAGCTGTATTTCCTAGCAATCGATCACTTATAGGTAATACAGCGTTACCCTCCACTAACACACCCCCGATGCAGACCTGCAGGCACCACTTCCAATGCCAACCAAACTATTGCCTCTCTGCTTTGTCTCAGCAACTACTCACCCTATACAAGAGTTGGTTGCTCTTAAAGACTGTCGCAGTAACTTGTCAGATGCGAGGCCATGATTTATTTCAAACTCGCCGCCGCCCTGCGTGCCAAGTTATGTGACATCACATTACTACGTTACCGTTACATTATTATCACATTGCGCCATATTGATGTTCTTTAAAGATAAATTTTCCATTGTCATTCCGTACACTTCAAAATTTTCTACTTGCAATGGAATTACGTGGATTTCTTCCAATATTCTTTGAGAAAGTCAAGTTTAGAGCGAAGTTAAACCACGTGACAGGTAAGCTTAAATAAAGTATACTCGAAAGTTGTTTGAATCATAAAATTATGTTTTTGAGCTATACAGTGTGCATGTTTTCCATCTGAGAATATTGTTCATGCACGGTTGCATCATGCAGACAAACGTGCCTGTAATAACGCAGCCATCTTTATAACAATACAGAATAATTAACCAAACGTTTAATTAAGCAAGCAGTCGTCCGGAGATCTTAAACCGATTAAGCAGCTTAATGTTTTGATCTTTTAATACGCATGCGAATGCGTTTTCACGCCAAGCAAAAGATATTCACAGGATCAAAACACGGGGATTGAGGACAAAGAAAAAACTTCTAATAAATTGCGCAAAAAACTTAATCGCAATAATTTTCCATTCGTATCTGAACAGATACGGATAAACCCCTAAAAGTGTTGTCTCGATGTGTTAATTGCGATAATCATTAGTAAAACTTATGCAGAGTTCAATATGTATAGCCCCATTATGAGTTCCATGCCTACTGGACACAGAATATACTGAAGAAGACTTTGTTCTACATGGCTTCGGCATCTTCCTGGACCGCCATAAGCACCGTTCCTATGAGGCACTAAAATGACGCTACATCAAGAGTAACTGAATAACTAACTATTGCCATTTATAGTCCATATACTTATTTAGTTGTCAGTTGCTCTCCAAGACAATTCGTCGGTGACCCACCTGGGTTAATTCTTCCTTGCAGTTCCTACCTTGAAGGTCTTTGGCTCCTCAGTTATAAGACAGACTGCAGCGGCAGACGACGTCTAGAAATCCCAGAAGCCTCGTTGCCGCTAGGCGGCGCCCGACAGAGGAAGCAGGTCGACCCATCTGATCAGTCTCGGGGAGGAATAGCAAGGATTCAGTTTCCGTTTGCTCTATCCACCACTCCTCCTTTACCACATCCTCTTCCTCCTTCCACTCCTTCTCTACCACATCCTCTTCCTCCTTCCACTCCTCCTCTACCACATCCTCTTCCTCCTCTTCCTCCTTCCACTCCTTCTCCGCCTCTATCTTCTCCGATTCCTACTCGATCATTTCGCTGAACTCTTTCTCTAAAAGCGTTAAGCGTTATCTTCCCCTCCCTCCCTACTCCTCATCGTCTTCTTCTTCGATCCCTCCCTTTCCTTTGTAGATCTTTTTCTCGCGCTCCACTGCCTGCCTCTTTCTACATCTCTTCGTCCTCCCATTCCTCGATACATTCAAAGTCAGTCTACGTTTCCCTGCCGTGCACCTCCTTTCTCCGCTTCTCTCGTCCCACTCAGCGCTCCTCCTCCTCCTCCTCCTCCTCTTCCTCCGCGCAGCCTCACGACGGGAGGGATCAGTCCATATCGTCGATAAATAATAGGCATCACAGACAGACGTCAGGTTCCTCGTCAATATCGCTATCCGGTCGAGGATTAAACTAAAATGCCGACTACCGCTCTTTCCACCTTCTAGTCTTCCTTCCATCACTTCTCCTCCTCCTCCTTCTCCTCTTCCTTCTCCTTCTCCTCCTCCACGTCCTCTTATTCCTCCTCCTTCTCCTTCTCCTCCTCCACGTCCTCTTCTTCCTCCTCCTCCTCCTCCTGAATCTTTCCATCCTCTGCCTATGCTACCTTTTTATTATCTGCGTATACGTGTCTTCAATACTCTGCCCATCTCTACTTTCATACAATGCACTTCTTCCTCTCCTATACGCATGTATGTATGTATGTATGTATGTATGTATGTATGTATGTATGTATGTATGTATGTATGTATGTATGTATGTATGTATGTATGTATGTATGTATGTATGTATGTATGTATGTATGTATGTATGTATGTATGTATGTATGTATGTATGTATGTATGTATGTATGTATGTATGCATGTATGTATGTCTGTATGTATGCATGTGTCCATCTCATTCTTCGTTTGTCTTTGTCCTTCCCTTCCTTCTTCTCTCGCCTCTCCCTCTTCTTCTTTTGTCTGTCTCTTCTTTTTCCTCCTTCTACTCTTTTCCACTGTTTAACCTCCTTTTGAATGCATTGCGCTTGCCGCTTTTTGTCATTTTAACCTTTTGGGTTAAATTTCCTTTCTTATTTTCTCTTTCACCATTCACTTCTCCATGCCCTTGTTTCTTCATTCTCTCGTTGTCCTCCTCTTTCATATTTTCTGCATCTCCTCCATGCATCTTCTTCTCCTTCACCTCCATATTTTTCTCCATCAGCTCCATGTATTCCACCTTCCCTTCAGGTATTCCTCCATCTCCTTCTTCTCTTCCTTCTACCCATCTCCTGTTCATCAGCTGGCCTTGCATCTCTTCGTCTGACTTCCGTCCGCAACATATTCTCTATTACATGCGAATTCGAGAGATTATCGCATCTGAACATCGCTCAACCGTTTATACAATATACATACGTGCATGTAGAAGATGTTACAGCGTAGTATATACCTATAGGCTACTACTGCTGCTGATGCTGTTGCTGCTGATGCTGATGATGCTGTTGATGATGATGCTGATGCCGCTGGTGGTGCTGCTACTGGTGCAGATGTAAGTAAGGCCGCGATGCTGAAACGAGTTCTGCAGCTGCTGTCCTGTAATCAGATATATATAAATATATATATGTATATGTTACTTATGCAGGAGAACCAGATCTATATTTAAAAAGTATACACCCACTTCTCATTCTACATATACTCGATTTATACAAACTACATGTATATCCCTATAGCTGCGGTTCTTCAAACGCAGACTGGCCCTGAGCATATGGCATCGCACTTCTCCCATATAATATTATGCGTTTCAATTCATTGAAAGTTTGCCTCAACATATAGATAGCCGGTTAATAGCGTCTTTGTGATTCTTTTGAATTTGTTACTTTTACTATCCAAGTATATAATTATGGTATAATTTGAACTTGCTGCATGCACAGTCGAACTTAACTGGATATAGCTATGGTCCTTCACTGGCATACTGCAATCTCATGCAGATTCGTTGCACTAGGCCAGAGAACTTCCACTCGTATATTTTACAGCTGCAGCGCCTTACAATATTATATACATATTTAAAAATCATTCTTGTTGTAATTTTATGCAATTGTCTGCACTCATTCTAAGCTAAATTCAATAGACATGGACAAAGCCAATCTTAGGTGTATAATTTCATTTTATAAATGGGTTTTTGTACTATGAAAGCGGTGTATCTATCGCTTTTGTTACCAAGATACAAATATATATGTTTATTGAATCATTTGCATGTTCATGCAGTGCCTCTAAATGAAACTCTCAAGGGTAGTTCATTAAAAAGTCTATAATTGACGACCATTGTTTAAAAGAACAAAGCTAGTCAAGCATTATGCCAAAACCATTATCATAAAAGATTATATATATAGTTATATATATAAATATATATATATATATATATATATATATATATATATGAGGTGCAAGTTCTGTCATCGCTGCTAATGCATTAACTGTAATACAAGGATTCTTGCCTATAAAGCATTCGTTAACGTTTGCGTTGATCCTTTTATTCCTTTTATTCCTTTTACCGTCTAAAGGGGTCGAGAGCAATCTGAGTCAGACTCCAAAGACTAACTCCTGCTTTTCACGTTTTAGATAACTTATAATAACTCCAAACGTTGTCGCAGACAATCGCCGATAAACAGGGTGGGCCAAAAAAGACCCCTAGGTTTTTTGCCAATATCTTGGCCAGAAGTAAGAATTTTGAAATGAAATTTCCGAGGCTTAGAGACAATTCATATTTACACATGATCGCCAGATTTCAATAAAATATTTCAAACAGAACAAAAGTTATACCACTTTTAGTGAAGCCACCCACCGTTTTTTGACAATTCAAAAATGCGACGCAACAAAAAGTAACAAAACAAAATCTAATTATTCTGGCCAATATCTTGGCCAAAAGTAAGAATATCGAAATGAAATTTTACAAGCTTAAAGGCAATTCATACCTGCACATGGTGGTCAGATTCCATCAAAATATTTCAAACAGAACAAAAGTTATACCACTTTTAGGGAGGTCACCCACCGTTTTTTGACGATTCAAAAACGAAACGCAACAAAAAAAGAAAAGTAGCAAAAACACGATTTTTTTCTCATCTCAAATAATTGGTATCAAATAGCCTTGATATTGCCAGATGATCATTATTATTACTATTTAAAAGAGAAACAGGGCTCTAGCGCAGCTGTGCGTCACTGAGAAGTCACTTAGCAAGATGACAATCAAATTGGTAAATAAGTAATCTATCAGATTAATCAACAGGTCCATCAAGAACTTTGCGAAGAGACTCAAAAGAAGTTTTGGCATGGGTGGTGGGCACATTGAACACAAGTTGTGAAGCACTACCAAGTTCATTTGGCAACAGTTATTTGAGATGAGACTTAATAAAATCGTGTTTTTGTTACTGTTTATTGCGTTTCGTTTTTGAATCGTCAAAAAACGGTGGGTGGCCTCACTAAAAGTGGTATAGGCCCTAACTTTTGTTCTGTTTGAAATATTTTGATGAAATCTGAACATCATGTGTAAATATGAATTGTCTTTGAGCCTGTAAAATTTCATTTCAAAATTCTTACTTCTGGCCATGATATTGGCAAAAAACTAATTTTATTGCGTTTCGTTTTTAAATCGTCAAAAAACGAGGGGTGGCCTCACTAAAAGTGGTGTAACTTTTGTTGGGTTTGAAATATTTTGATGAAATCTGGCCACGATGTGTAAATATGAATTGTTGTCTATTCTCTGCTTTATCCTTGATTTCTTTATATCATCGTCCCTTTTCTCCGTCCATAAACCAGACCATCATCATCTTTCTTGGTCTTTCTGGTGGTTTCTTTCCCCCCATGGATGCATTCTTCACTCGAATGTTATATCGTCAAGAGCGAGTCTCTTTGAGAGATGACGGCCAAGTTTTTTGGGCCTGTCGGGCCACCGGTTGGGAACCACTGGTTTACTGTTATGTACATTACATTACGTTACATTACGTCCATTCGTAGCACGTGTCCCATCCAATTCAGTCGCTTTTTACTGATGATATTCTTTAGTTTCTCTTGTGAGTCTTGTCCCTTTCTTTCTCTTGTGTTTGTATATGATCTTAATATTACTACACCTTGGAATAAAACTTTATGCGCGTTGTAAACTAAAAAATGTGTAGGCCCTACTTATATTTTTTACATGCGCTATGCAAGTGTACGTCTAAAGATACGTACACATGAGCATACAAATGTATGTACATGTGCATATGTATGCATGTATGTATGTATAATATTGTATATGATGCACAATTGCACATGTGTAGGCCTATATATATATGTATGTTAGGGAGATGTGGGCCTCGTGAATGTATTCATTTTGAGAGTGTCGGTTTTCAGGTAACCTGAGGTGACTATGACTCATGGAGGATTCACAGCTGGAGTATTTGATAGCCATCCACTGTATAACCTATACTTGATTTCTTTCTGTGTAACTCGAGTTCCGTTTCCTGCATTCTGACCTCATCCGCACAAGATTTGTTTTCATATCATTTTGTGCGTACGCCTCGGTATACAGCCATTGGCTATATACATAAATATATATATACATATATAGGCTATATATATATAAATTATATATAATTATAGGCTAGATATGGTGCGATATGAATCATACATCCGATGCATGTAAGTATGTACGCATGCTTCTAGAAATTTACTATAACCCTTTAAAGTTCCTAAAAATTTTACTCAATCGTGCTGCATGCAGTCACAAGAAACAAGAGTTCGACGCTGAACTTGTGCTCCATGCAGTAAGCTGATGCGGGGCGATTTTAAAGGAATTTTTAGAACTGCACAACTTCTTTCCTTTCCCATCATCCATGGTAAATTACTTCAAATCGGAGGACAATGACCTTTTCTTGCTAGGTTTAACTGTACAGAAGTGCTTCAACAACTGCACATTTTGTGTACAACTGCACGTTAAAAAAACCTGATGCCAGCTGCATGAATCATTGTCTGGTATTATAGGATGGCAATTGTGGCCATAGTCTTCACTCCTCAGACATTCAAGTGACCTCCGTTGAGTCAGACAATAATGACCTGTGACTAAGAAATGTTCGTTTTGCTTCTGAATTTCTTAGGCATCCGTTTGCATGTGGGCCATGGTATGATGGTCCCCACCGATAGCATACTTCTGAAACCGGCCAACCTATAAATTATGTAAAGTAATTTAGTTGTGCGTTTCACTTAGATATGCTGCAGACAAAAGGACGACCACAGTTATCACGTTATGAATTGATATGTGTATACATCAGCGCTTCCTGATAACTGCTTAATAATTTGTTTGTAGACAGCTTAGATTTCCCCCTAGAACATTCTGTCTGTCAATATCTATAGGCAGTTAGTCCATGAACACTCTGGACACTGTGACAGTGATCTGTCTTGTTTTGCTCTGTTGTGGTCCCTATTTCAGCGAATGACGCAACATTGTTACCGCGGCCATTAATTACTCCGTATATTTGGCAAGTCTTATCATAAACATTCAGGTTAACTTCGCCACTGCTTGTTCTCTGACAGCGCCAGTCCCAAGCCTGGATAAAGGAGGAGGGCGACACTAATCAAGCCTATAGACATTCAGCTTAGATTTACTTTAACCCAACGATTACTTAAGGCATAGTTTCTGTATCCCTTCACCTATTCCATTAAATACCGGTATATTTGACCAATGTTGTACAGTATACGCTTATTCGAACTTCTGTTATGCTCAGGAGATGGATAGACTAGTTCAGGGTATAAATATATACATAGACTAAAATATACGTTCAACTAAAATTTTAATAATGATCTCTTGCAGCAGCCCAGAAGTACGAACTGAAACAAAATCAAATGAAATCATTTTAAAGAAGACACATTGAGAATAATAGTTGAATGGAAAAGGCAAAAGGTTTCATTGTAGAGAAGAAGATGGTCTGTTTTACTGTTTATAGGAGACTAGATGTGTTACCCGGCGTTGCCCGGGAAATATAGGGTTTTAAACACTACTCCACTGTGGTACCCATCGTAGACCGCTAGATTTCGGGTTTTCGCCAACCCTCCACGCCACCCCGCTTCCCCAAAAGGCCAAAAGTGACCCGCCGCTGCGGGGCGCTGCGAAAATTATTACTCGGCGGGTATGACGTCATGGGCTGTAGACTCTTTACTGAAGCGTTATTATTGATGAAATCTGTCTTAAAACGCTAATAACTTTTGTTTTAAACGGAATTAAAACCTGAAAATAGTTGCGATGACCTTATAATTTGGGTAAGAATCGATTGCAATAATTTTTTTAAACCGACGCTGTTTCATTTCCGAGCCTATTCTGCAGAGGAGAGTCAAAAGCGTACAAACAAATAAACATACAGAAAGTGTTTCTGCCTTATAATATACCGGTAGATCCGTGAACAGCAACTGTGAGTGAGGGCAAAATGTATTGCTATGTAAAAAGTAGTAAACCATGAACTAACGATAAAGTATATATCTATAGGGCAATCTGGGTAGCGGACAAAAAAGGCAGAGCAGGGACAGCCTTTCCTTGTGACTCACACGAGCAAACAAGAAATAACTAGGATTTTAACCCACGAGCATTCGAACACAGGATGGAGAAGTTAAACACGCAACCGATATGCCAACAAAAGTTCTCGATCACAAACTTCGCTGACGAAGGCTGCTTTCCATAAAGCATCAATGCTTCAATAAATATTCAAAAGGTGCAAAGCGCCAAATTCCTTTCTGAAGATACCGATTATTTATGTGCGATATCGGTGCAGAAATCCAGAAAATGCCGCCCAAGCGTAAACTAAACAGGAGGAGGAGGAGGAGGAGCCATGTAAGTTGAGTCGGTGGGGGTGAGGAATCGATCAGGAACAGCAGAAGCAAGCACCTGCTAACTGCTAAGCTGCTACGCCCTGTGAGCTAACGACCCCCGGAGCTTGAACCTCCAGTGCATATACACACAATCAAGACTTTCTACAGGCTACATGTAGGCTACACACTTCATACGAATCACACGTATAATATTTACATACATACATACATACATAAATACATACATACATACATACATACATACATACATACATACATACATACATACATACATACATACATACATACCTGCTAGGATTTATCCGTGCATGTATGTATGACTTGTTTGTAGGTTTGTACCTATGTAGGCCTACAT
This sequence comes from Lumbricus terrestris, assembly GCA_949752735.1. Lineage (NCBI taxonomy): Eukaryota > Metazoa > Annelida > Clitellata > Crassiclitellata > Lumbricidae > Lumbricus > Lumbricus terrestris. Next base: position 49,028,329 of record OX457038.1, on the reverse strand, counting down.
GTAGCCTATAATCAGTGGCGGCGCCAGGATTTCAGGTTTGGGGGGGCTGAAGCCCCAAGCCCTTCCTCCCTCCCAGAGACGCAACTAGAATATTTTCTTCCCAGGGCGGTGATATTGCAATCACCGTAGGCGCGAAGCTGTGAGTGCCGAATGCATGAACGAAGCACATACCGACCAAGGGTTTTACAAGAAATTGTGCTCTGGCACAAACGCGCTCCACATAAATATTCCATTGCAAGATGTAGTTGGAGATTGAGTGGGTTAATTGCTGAGGTTTCTGATTTTTGGTGTATCCGGCCGCAATCCTAGATTAAGTTCCTAATTAACATAAACAAAGGTGTCCAACTAAGATAGCAAAGGAGAATGGGAGGTCCTCAAACGCTTTAGCGTAAAGTCTATGCCGTGACCGCGCTGTACCATACCCCGAGTTGCAGACCGAGCTGAGCAAAGGCAGTAGTTGATAGTATAAGCGTACCTAGCCACCTTCCCCCAATAATGAGTAAGAGTTCTCAGCCACCTCCCCCCTCCTCGGTTCTACGCCACCTAAAAATAGATCTATGACGTCACTGGCTGAGTAGCACGGCCACGCCCATGACCACTGGCAAGTCTTCCATTTGTCACTTGACCTGTCAATCAACTCTAACGCAGTCACCCCCATATACAAAATGGTATACTCCAAAGGGTGGGGTGGCATGCAGCGCGGGTCTAGCCCACAACCAATCAGAATCCAAGGCTGTGGGCGGCGGCAGCCCCAGGGCTAACATGGACTAACCCATGTGCTGCGGCGGCAGCTCCTGGCTAACATGGACTAACCCATGCGCGGCGGCAGCCCCAGCACTGACCCCCATGTCCAATCAAAATCTTCACATTCAATTTTGCCCCATGCGTGAGCCTGTCAATCATAATTTGTGTGTGTGTGTGTGTGTGTGTGTGTGTCTCTTTGTATCTTTGTATGCATTGGAGGCGCTGGCATTCGCAACCGTTGGCACATGTGGTATTAATAAAATTGCGTCTACCGGGAGGGCAGGATATGAGCTTTCGTCGCAGGGAGGCGCTGGCAGTCGTATCCGTTGAACTTTCGTCGCAAGGCGGCGCATGGTCGTTGCCACATGTGCCATTAATAAAGTTCATCCTGTGATCAATGAGCAACCGTCGCAGTATTGGAATTTTCAAAAGTCCTTTAAGTTAAGTAGTTGTATATGCATACGTACTCTATCAATTGCATGAAAAATTTATCATAAGTGAAAATTCTTAAATTTTCCAAAAAAAGCTTTATTGTAAGTAGTTGCATAACCATGTGTTTTGGATCACACGCATGAAAAAATGTTTCATTCTTTTAAATTCGTACATTTATGTGCAATTTTTTTCAAAAGTCCTTTCATTTAAGTAGTTGTATATACGCACGTATTGGATCACTTGCATGAAAAATTTATCATAATTGAAAATTCTTAAATTTTTCAAAAGAGCTTTATTGTAAGTAGTTGCATAACCATGTGTTTTCAAACATTCAGTTCTTAATATTTGCATCTTTCAAATTCTCAACTGTGCAAATTCCACAATTTCATACCAACTTACTTACTTATTCAACAAATTTCAACAATTCAACAGCTTTACACATGCACATACATGTACATGGTCATATTTCTCATTTCTTCAAACATTCAGTTCTTAATACTTGCATCTTTCAAATTCTCAACCATGCAAATTCCACAATTTCATGCCAACTTACTTACTTATTCACTAAATTTCAGCAATTCAACAGCTTTACACATGCACATACATGGTCATATTTCTCATTTCTTCACACAATCAGTTCTTAATACTTGCATTTTTCAAATTCTCAACCGGGCAAATTCCACAATTTCATACCAACTTACTTACTTATTCACTAAATTTCAGCAATTCAACAGCTTTACACGGGCACATACATGGTCATATTTCTGATTTCTTCAAACAGTCAGTTCTTAATACTTGCATTTTTTCAAATTCTCAACCGTGCAAATTCCACAATTTCATACCAACTTACTTACTTATTCAACAAATTTCAGCAATTCAACAGCTTTACACGGGCACATACATGTACATGGTCATATTTCTGATTTCTTCAAACAGTCAGTTCTTAATACTTGCATTTTTCAAATTCTCAACCGTGCAAATTCCACAATTTCATACCAACTTACTTACTTATTCAACAAATTTCAGCAATTCAACAGCTTTACACGTGCACATACATGTACATGGTCATATTTCTGATTTCTTCAAACAGTCAGTTCTTAATACTTGCATTTTTCAAATTCTCAACCGTGCAAATTCCACAATTTCATACCAACTTACTTACTTATTCAACAAATTTCAGCAATTCAACAGCTTTACACGTGCACATACATGTACATGGTCATATTTCTGATTTCTTCAAACAGTCAGTTCTTAATACTTGCATTTTTCAAATTCTCAACCGTGCAAATTCCACAATTTCATACCAACTTACTTACTTATTCACTAAATTTCAGCAATTCAACAGCTTTACACGTGCACATACATGTACATGGTCATATTTCTCATTTCTTCAAACAGTCAGTTCTTAATACTTGCATCTTTCAAATTCTCAACCGTGCAAATTCCACAATTTCATACCAACTTACTTACTTATTCACTAAATTTCAGCAATTCAACAGAATTATCCATACACATTCCTGCTCTCAATTTCTCATTTCTTGACACATTCAATGCTTAATACTTGCATCTTTCGTCATCTCAATCATGCAAATTCTGTAATTCCATGTCTACTTACTTACTTACTCACAAAATTTCAACTCTTCAACAGCTTTACATATACAATATCTTGCACGTATTTGTCATTTCTTCACTCCATCAGTTCTTCATACTGGCATCTTTCATCATCTCAACAATAGAAACTCTACAATTTCTCAATTGCTTACTTACATACTCACAAAAAATGTCTATATGCCAAAACTTTACACATGCACAAGCCTGCAATAATTATTGTTGTTCATTTCTTCACTTCTTCAATTCTTAATACTTGCGTCTTTCAATATCTCAAAACATGCAAATTCTGAAATTCCATGCATACTTACTTACTTACTCACAAAATTTTTGCAATTCAAATGCTTTTCACTTGTACAAGCTTGCACATATTTCTCAGTTCTTCGAACCTTCATCTCTTGATTCTTACACTTTTCAACATCTGAAGCTCATCATTCTACAATTTATCAGATACTTACTTACTTACTGGCATATGTTGTGCATACCAGCAGCTTTACACATGCATATTCCTACTCTTATTCTCAAATCTTCAATCCTTTCATTCTTACTTTGGGCATGTTCAACTTCTAAATCGCATGAGGCTTCAATTCTGCACACACTTGCTTACTTACTAGTATAATTTTTTACACCCAATCAGATTTACATGTACAATTATTTCTCTTTTCCCATTTCTTCAATACTTCAACTCTTACTTCTTACATGTTTCAATCCCACAACATAACAATTCTACTATTTCACATATACTTAGCTGCTTACTTACTTACTTGATGCACAGAACTCTTCAATTGCAAATTCTTGTGTTTGGTTCTCATTTGTTCAATTCTTCAAGTATAACTCTTAATTCTTGCACGTTTAAAATCCACGATTTTGCAATTGCTCAGTTACTTACTTCTTGAAGTATCAAAAATTTGTAGAGTAAGAAGTTAAACAGACCAAAGAGATACAATTTTCCATCATGTCAAAAGGAAAAACACAAGCAATGTTGTTCGTTTTATAAGGAAAAGTGGTAGAGTGGAGGAAGCATAGGAGTTGGAGTAGGAGGCTGTAGTGGAAGAGGAAGAAGAGGTGGAGAAGGCTGAAATTTTCCATTATCATAATTTTTCTTCGCAAAGTTTCTAAGTCCATGCATTTTCTGACACCAAAAGTTTCGAAGTTCCAAAATTTTCTCCATGTTCATAAAATTTTCTTCAAAAATTTTCTATGTTCAGTCATTTTCTGTCACGAAAAAATTTCTAAGATCGAAAATTTCTTACTTGTTCACAAATTTTTCTTCGCATGTGAAGTATGAGGAGAATAAGGAAGTTGAAGAAGAGAACAAATATGAGGAGAGGTGAAGGATGAGGATGAGAAGAATATGAGTCTTTGAGGTATGAATTCAAAGTTTATAATTCCTCATATTTTCTGTCATGAAAAGTTTCTAAGTCACAAAATTTCTTCCATTTCCACAAATTTATCTTCGCGCGCAGATGAGTATGAGGATGAAGATGATGAAGATGATGATATGGGACTTAGAGGTAGCCTATGAATTATTACGATACATAGACGAATTAACGCTATGCAAGGCGAATATTTTGGAATGCATATGTGCAAAGCAATGTTTGTGTGAATTTTCTGCATTTAAAATGTCAAATGTTGCAGGAATAGAGTGACACATGATGCTCTCATTTGTTTGCATTACAATACTTTACGTTACTTTGTATGGAATCGCAAATTTCGAATGCATCAGATGGTAAAGTTTGCAACTCTTAGACAACAAACTTAAGCCTTTTAGTTTGTCAACATAAGTAAGTTTAGCTAAGTCAGCACTTTATGCAAGAGTATCGATTTGCTTTAGCAAAGTCATATAGGTTGACGAGTTCTCACATGTTGCTACGAATGCTTGAAATTATGGTGCGCAAGTATGTTAGATACATGACTCATACATTTTCGTTTGGAGTGGTGTGTAATTTTAGCTGAGTCATCGATTTTGCAAAAAGCATATGTTTGAGGGAATAAAATACCAATGTTGGTTGGTTCAGTAATGCGAATTCTATTCCATTTTAAGCTAAATGCGTGTCATTGCAATTGTACGAGTTGCTACTTTAGCAGAAATTCGTGCAAACCGATACTCTTGCATAAAATGCTGACTTAGCTAAACTTACTTATGTTGACAAACTAAAAGGCTTAAGTTTGTTGTCTAAGAGTTGCAAACTTTACCATCTGATGCATTCGAAATTTGCGATTCCATACAAAGTAACGTAAAGTATTGTAATGCAAACAAATGAGAGCATCATGTGTCACTCTATTCCTGCAACATTTGACATTTTAAATGCAGAAAATTCACACAAACATTGCTTTGCACATATGCATTCCAAAATATTCGCCTTGCATAGCGTTAATTCGTCTATGTATCGTAATAATTCATAGGCTACCTCTAAGTCCCATATCATCATCTTCATCATCTTCATCCTCATACTCATCTGCGCGCGAAGATAAATTTGTGGAAATGGAAGAAATTTTGTGACTTAGAAACTTTTCATGACAGAAAATATGAGGAATTATAAACTTTGAATTCATACCTCAAAGACTCATATTCTTCTCATCCTCATCCTTCACCTCTCCTCATATTTGTTCTCTTCTTCAACTTCCTTATTCTCCTCATACTTCACATGCGAAGAAAAATTTGTGAACAAGTAAGAAATTTTCGATCTTAGAAATTTTTTCGTGACAGAAAATGACTGAACATAGAAAATTTTTGAAGAAAATTTTATGAACATGGAGAAAATTTTGGAACTTCGAAACTTTTGGTGTCAGAAAATGCATGGACTTAGAAACTTTGCGAAGAAAAATTATGATAATGGAAAATTTCAGCCTTCTCCACCTCTTCTTCCTCTTCCACTACAGCCTCCTACTCCAACTCCTATGCTTCCTCCACTCTACCACTTTTCCTTATAAAACGAACAACATTGCTTGTGTTTTTCCTTTTGACATGATGGAAAATTGTATCTCTTTGGTCTGTTTAACTTCTTACTCTACAAATTTTTGATACTTCAAGAAGTAAGTAACTGAGCAATTGCAAAATCGTGGATTTTAAACGTGCAAGAATTAAGAGTTATACTTGAAGAATTGAACAAATGAGAACCAAACACAAGAATTTGCAATTGAAGAGTTCTGTGCATCAAGTAAGTAAGTAAGCAGCTAAGTATATGTGAAATAGTAGAATTGTTATGTTGTGGGATTGAAACATGTAAGAAGTAAGAGTTGAAGTATTGAAGAAATGGGAAAAGAGAAATAATTGTACATGTAAATCTGATTGGGTGTAAAAAATTATACTAGTAAGTAAGCAAGTGTGTGCAGAATTGAAGCCTCATGCGATTTAGAAGTTGAACATGCCCAAAGTAAGAATGAAAGGATTGAAGATTTGAGAATAAGAGTAGGAATATGCATGTGTAAAGCTGCTGGTATGCACAACATATGCCAGTAAGTAAGTAAGTATCTGATAAATTGTAGAATGATGAGCTTCAGATGTTGAAAAGTGTAAGAATCAAGAGATGAAGGTTCGAAGAACTGAGAAATATGTGCAAGCTTGTACAAGTGAAAAGCATTTGAATTGCAAAAATTTTGTGAGTAAGTAAGTAAGTATGCATGGAATTTCAGAATTTGCATGTTTTGAGATATTGAAAGACGCAAGTATTAAGAATTGAAGAAGTGAAGAAATGAACAACAATAATTATTGCAGGCTTGTGCATGTGTAAAGTTTTGGCATATAGACATTTTTTGTGAGTATGTAAGTAAGCAATTGAGAAATTGTAGAGTTTCTATTGTTGAGATGATGAAAGATGCCAGTATGAAGAACTGATGGAGTGAAGAAATGACAAATACGTGCAAGATATTGTATATGTAAAGCTGTTGAAGAGTTGAAATTTTGTGAGTAAGTAAGTAAGTAGACATGGAATTACAGAATTTGCATGATTGAGATGACGAAAGATGCAAGTATTAAGCATTGAATGTGTCAAGAAATGAGAAATTGAGAGCAGGAATGTGTATGGATAATTCTGTTGAATTGCTGAAATTTAGTGAATAAGTAAGTAAGTTGGTATGAAATTGTGGAATTTGCACGGTTGAGAATTTGAAAGATGCAAGTATTAAGAACTGACTGTTTGAAGAAATCAGAAATATGACCATGTACATGTATGTGCACGTGTAAAGCTGTTGAATTGCTGAAATTTAGTGAATAAGTAAGTAAGTTGGTATGAAATTGTGGAATTTGCACGGTTGAGAATTTGAAAAATGCAAGTATTAAGAACTGACTGTTTGAAGAAATCAGAAATATGACCATGTACATGTATGTGCACGTGTAAAGCTGTTGAATTGCTGAAATTTGTTGAATAAGTAAGTAAGTTGGTATGAAATTGTGGAATTTGCACGGTTGAGAATTTGAAAAATGCAAGTATTAAGAACTGACTGTTTGAAGAAATCAGAAATATGACCATGTACATGTATGTGCACGTGTAAAGCTGTTGAATTGCTGAAATTTGTTGAATAAGTAAGTAAGTTGGTATGAAATTGTGGAATTTGCACGGTTGAGAATTTGAAAAATGCAAGTATTAAGAACTGACTGTTTGAAGAAATCAGAAATATGACCATGTACATGTATGTGCCCGTGTAAAGCTGTTGAATTGCTGAAATTTGTTGAATAAGTAAGTAAGTTGGTATGAAATTGTGGAATTTGCACGGTTGAGAATTTGAAAAAATGCAAGTATTAAGAACTGACTGTTTGAAGAAATCAGAAATATGACCATGTATGTGCCCGTGTAAAGCTGTTGAATTGCTGAAATTTAGTGAATAAGTAAGTAAGTTGGTATGAAATTGTGGAATTTGCCCGGTTGAGAATTTGAAAAATGCAAGTATTAAGAACTGATTGTGTGAAGAAATGAGAAATATGACCATGTATGTGCATGTGTAAAGCTGTTGAATTGCTGAAATTTAGTGAATAAGTAAGTAAGTTGGCATGAAATTGTGGAATTTGCATGGTTGAGAATTTGAAAGATGCAAGTATTAAGAACTGAATGTTTGAAGAAATGAGAAATATGACCATGTACATGTATGTGCATGTGTAAAGCTGTTGAATTGTTGAAATTTGTTGAATAAGTAAGTAAGTTGGTATGAAATTGTGGAATTTGCACAGTTGAGAATTTGAAAGATGCAAATATTAAGAACTGAATGTTTGAAAACACATGGTTATGCAACTACTTACAATAAAGCTCTTTTGAAAAATTTAAGAATTTTCAATTATGATAAATTTTTCATGCAAGTGATCCAATACGTGCGTATATACAACTACTTAAATGAAAGGACTTTTGAAAAAAATTGCACATAAATGTACGAATTTAAAAGAATGAAACATTTTTTCATGCGTGTGATCCAAAACACATGGTTATGCAACTACTTACAATAAAGCTTTTTTTTGGAAAATTTAAGAATTTTCACTTATGATAAATTTTTCATGCAATTGATAGAGTACGTATGCATATACAACTACTTAACTTAAAGGACTTTTGAAAATTCCAATACTGCGACGGTTGCTCATTGATCACAGGATGAACTTTATTAATGGCACATGTGGCAACGACCATGCGCCGCCTTGCGACGAAAGTTCAACGGATACGACTGCCAGCGCCTCCCTGCGACGAAAGCTCATATCCTGCCCTCCCGGTAGACGCAATTTTATTAATACCACATGTGCCAACGGTTGCGAATGCCAGCGCCTCCAATGCATACAAAGATACAAAGAGACACACACACACACACACACACACACACAAATTATGATTGACAGGCTCACGCATGGGGCAAAATTGAATGTGAAGATTTTGATTGGACATGGGGGTCAGTGCTGGGGCTGCCGCCGCGCATGGGTTAGTCCATGTTAGCCAGGAGCTGCCGCCGCAGCACATGGGTTAGTCCATGTTAGCCCTGGGGCTGCCGCCGCCCACAGCCTTGGATTCTGATTGGTTGTGGGCTAGACCCGCGCTGCATGCCACCCCACCCTTTGGAGTATACCATTTTGTATATGGGGGTGACTGCGTTAGAGTTGATTGACAGGTCAAGTGACAAATGGAAGACTTGCCAGTGGTCATGGGCGTGGCCGTGCTACTCAGCCAGTGACGTCATAGATCTATTTTTAGGTGGCGTAGAACCGAGGAGGGGGGAGGTGGCTGAGAACTCTTACTCATTATTGGGGGAAGGTGGCTAGGTACGCTTATACTATCAACTACTAAAGGCTATGCAGTATGTACAGTGCGTGTGCACACAGCAGCCCGGGTAGCTATGTGGTGCAGACAGTGAAGTAATGTAAGTCCCTATTTTCTTTGACATACCGATATGCAAGCACTCAAAAACCACGTTGACTAGAGTTCAAAGCTATCACAATAAGAGGTGTCCAACAACAAATTAATATACACAAATTTCACAATAAAATGGTGTGCAATTCAGTATTATCGTATAAAAAGTCGACCATGGACACGGACTCGAATTCCAAATTATGACAATAAAGGTGTCCAACACAGTATTATTACTCAGAAATGGTCTAAGACAACAGAGGCCGTTACCCTAAACATTCAATTAAAATAATCACAAATAAAAAAAAATAACAATAAAGGTGTCCAACAGCGTATTAATATTCAGAAATTCCACAATACAATGGTGTGCTATTCAGTATTATTGTATACAAAGTCAACCATGGACACAGACTCGAGATCCAAGTTGTCACAAAAAAAGGTGTCCAACACAGAATTAATAATCTCAAATTTTACAATAAAATGGTGTGCAATTCAGTATTATCGTATAAAAAGTCGACCATGGACACAAACTCGAGTTCCATGTTATTACAATAAATTAAGGTGTCCAACACAGAATTAATATTCAGAAATTTCACAATAAAATGGTGTGCAATTCAGTATCATCGTATAAAAAGTTAACCATAGACACAGACTCAAGATCCAAGTTGTCACAATAAAAGGTGTCCAACACAAAATTAATATACACAAATTTTACAATAAAATGGTGTGCAATTCAGTATTATCGTATAAAAAGTCGACCGTGGTCACAAACTCGAGTTCCAAGTTATCACAATAAATTAAGGTGTCAAACACAGAATTAATATTCAGAAATTTCACAATAAAATGGTGTGCAATTCAGTATTTTCGTATTAAAAGTCAACCATAGACACAGACTCGAGATCCAAATTGTCACAATAAAAGGTGTCCAACACAGTATTAATATTCTGAAATTTTACAATAAAGTGGTGTGCAATTCAGTTTTATCGTATAAAATGTCGACCATGGACACGGACTCGAGTTCCAAGTTATCACCATAAAGGTGTCCAGCACAGTATTATTATTCAGAGAGGGTCTATGACAACAGAGGCCGTTACCCTGGACATTCAATTAAAGTAATCAAAAATTAAAAAAAATCACAATAAAGGTGTCCAACAGCGCATTAATATTCAGAAACTCCACAATACAATGGTGTGCAATTCAGTACTATAGTTTAAAAATTCAACCATGGACACAGACTCGAGTCCAAAGTTATCACAATAAAGGTGTCCAACACAGTATTGTTATTCAGAAATTGTCTATGACAACAGAGGCCGTTACCCTGGACATTCAATTAAATAATCACAAATAAAAATAAATCACAATAAAGGTGACAGGACATTATTATAATTATTATCTGCCTGCATATTACTAATGACAGAAAACAGTTTAAGTTTCCTTAAAATGAAAATATGCATGCTTAGATATATGCACACAATTATTTTATGTATATATATATATATATAAATTTATAAATATATACATATAATTATCAGAAAACAAATGTTTTACATGTATATGCTAATAGCACTAGGACTTCTTAGTTGACCATTATATCAAACGTAGGCCGACATTCCCAGACTGTGGTGGTATACACAGCAAGAATATAATAATTATTATACCGAAAATAAACAGGAGCGCACACATTTGAGGTGTGTAAGAGAAACATGACGCAAATCTGACAACTACATTATTGTGTCAAAGGAATTTCTGGATAAAACGCAATCTTCTGGATAACCAGCAGTATCTATTATTATTTTCATGCATGATGTGCAGTACAGATGCAACACTACTATGAGAGACTTAAAAAAGTTTACATACTGCAGAGCTGTAAGTGTACTCGAAATAGTTCAGCTCTCTTTTGGTAGGGCTGACAGCTTCCATTCCATAAAGAAGGAACGGTTTACAGTACTGTAGGCAGCTACTAAATGCAACAAAACTGGTTCACTAAATTTGTAGCATTTGCTATGCAACGAATTAAATGACCTATACAACTATATATATATATATATATATATATATATATATATATATATATATATATAATATTGTATATATAGTTGATTTCGATGCCATTGACCATTGTCTAACTTTCTTATTACGAAATAAGCCGTAATGGATATTTTCTGGTTTTTGCTTTGGGGGCCGATCCGCATAAGACTTTTTGCAAAAGGGCGTGGCCTATGTGGTCGGCCATATTGGTGTACAGCTGTGAACTGTTGTCAACGTACACGCCGTTACACGGTGAATTGTTAGTTGATGGAATAAAGTTATCGTCATAGGCCTATTGATCTATCCATAGGCCTATACCTTAATAGATATAGCGGTCTAAACACCATCCAGCCTGGATCGACCCGAATCCCTGAAGCGAATTTCGGCCGGAGCCCAAATCTGCTATAATTAACAAGTAGGCCTAGGTCGATCTATGCTTTTTGCTGCTTCACGGACTGTAAATGGCTGCATGGGCTTCGTCCAACGTACATAGGGCTGCCAACTGTCCCGGATTCGCCGGGACAGTCCCGGAATTGGCCCTGTGCGTCCCGTGTCCCGGACTGATCCCAAATTGTCCCGGAATTTGCTGTTAGGACCCACATTCCACAATATTGTTCTTATTTTGCACACTAAACTTAATAGATTGTTCGATGAATTTGACGTTGTTGGCTGAACATCAAATGTTGGACAGCGCTTGTTTGAAGTTTCAAAACTTTACAAACCTCTGATACTCAGTATAGGCCTAGCATATTTTGTCCTTCGTAGGCCATAATATTCTCTCATTCCGTTTTAATGCTTTTTGCGAGAGAGCGTTCAGCATTATGGACGACCTGTTGTCTAGCAATCGCAATTAAACCTAGCTGAGCATCGACCTTGTAAAAGCGGAACTGTCAATAGGCCTACACATCAATTTTGACATGACATGTGCTATTTTCTACGACTTTGTGACCAGTGTTCTGGAACTGCTTAAATATCAGCAGAGTAAATCGTTTGGGCTAAGTTCTGCTGTCCGGCAGCCGACCTAATAATTTCATAAATTGACATTAAATTTTGTAATCTGCATGCATGCACGATGTCGCTTATAATTTTGTAGGTTAACTTTCAACATCGCTCGTGCTGGGCTCATGAAGTCTGCTTACTCTGGTATAGCCTACGTAGGCCCAAGTTACTGGAACTTACATTTATTTTTTAAAAATCCCTTCTTGACGTCGATTCTAATCCTAAATTTAGGCTACTTGTCTTCTGGCAATTTATCTACAAAATTATTAACTAGGCCTACTCTTTTTGTAGATTTTAGGTTAGATCGTATAATTGGACTGACACAGCATTTGTTACATTAGGCCTATTTTGCTTGCGATCGATTGCATGTCTCTGGCTGTAGTTTTTAGCCGCCGATGCTCTTCTCGCGTTAACTTCGACATTCAAGCTCGTGTACTTTGGACTTCTCTAATTGAACCTTTATCTCTGACAGTAAGTTTGCCGCAGATAAAACAGTAAAAACACAGAAAATCATTTTTATAATAAGCGCCATTCGCATACGTATCCAATGTCAACAAGCATTGCCTGCGAACCAATATGGCGCAGGCCATTATGCAAATGAGCCGTTACGTCATTAGGCAAGGGGTGAATAACCCCTAGCCCTCTGACGACGCCACTGGCGCAAGCATCTACGCTATGATTAAATAGTTGATTGCAGAAGGGAGAAAACCCTAAACATTCTTTTGTGAAGATGTTAAAATTTGTGAAATATGCGAAAAATCAAGAGAAAATACAACATTGCACCACTTTTTGAAGTACGGCATTTTCGATATATATACGTCTAATACTTATAAAACGGTTTCAATCTGGAACGAGGTGTCTAAGAGCCATGTTGTTTCTTCGACAATTTCGACAACCCTGTCCGGTTGTATGGTCAAAAGGTAAGGGTGCAAACTTGTCACCCGTTTTCATAGACTGAGGCCAAGAAATGAAGTCGCTAACTTCATTCTCAAAGTAGATTTCGATGACATTGATCATTGTCTAGTTTTCTTATTACGAAAGTCGTTATAGACATTTTCCGCATTTTGCTTTGGGGGGACTGAGCCGCATTCAGGGGGGGGGCTTAGCCCCCTCCAGCCCCCCCCCCTGGCGCCGCCACTGCCTATAATGTGATGTATTATACACGTGTGCACGCATGGTTTTTGTGTATGCATGCATGTAGACTTATATTTGTTTGTATGCGCGGGCTGTGTACGTATATGTAATGTATCATAATGCATGCGTCGGTATATTCCTGTGTATTATGTATATATTTTATCATATACATGACCGTGCATAACTGCAGTGTATTTACGTCTGTGTACGCATGTGTCTGTGGATGGCTGGATGACTGAATGGATGGAAGAATGGACGGACGGACGGACGGACGGACGGACGGACGGACGGACGGACGGGTGGATGGACGGACGGGTGGATGGACGGACGGGTGGATGGACGGACGGGTGGATGGACGGACGGGTGGATGGACGGACGGGCGGACGGACGGATGGATGGATGATGAATCCATGCTTGCAAGTAGGCATATGACATAATAATGCAAAGCTCGAGGGTACGTACCATACGTATTCTATTTTGTGAAAGGTACGTACGTATTTTAACGTACCCTATTTTAGGGTACGTAAACAATAATAAAATACGTTAGCCTCGTCATTGCTCATAAATAAGAATGTTCAATTTAATTCAAGCAAACAATCACAGCCAAGTAGCCTATACAGCGTAGTGAATTGCTGCAATGCTATATTGTAGGTCTATGCGTCCAGCATACATTGCACTTAATGCACTAATTAATGTCAGTTAGTGACTCGGTTCTGATGCAGCACTTAAACGTCCAACTCCAAGGAAAAGGTTTGACAGTTGCATTCAATTAATAAAAATTATAACAGAATAATTTATCGAATTAAATTTACTGCTACGCTATCGGAAATACCGATTTCAATGACGCATACTGTTGACTGTAACACGTACATGCAGGCTATGGCCCTATGGGTCGCCGAGTAAGCCATAAACAAAACTTTCGTGTACGGTACGTATCATACACGTATTGTATTTTTTGAAAGGTACGTACGTATTCTAACGTATTCTATTTTAGGGTACGCGTACCCTCGAGCTATGTAATAATGTGTTTACACTTTATATCTTGACATTGATTCGGCAATTTATTTCTGCAGCCATCGTGGTCTATTGCGTTGAATCAGTATACGGTTCGTATCGTATCGTATCTGACCATTTGTAAAGCGCTTCTTGCAGCAAGAGCCTTTCAGAAGCGCTCCCAGTGCGTGCAACTCCGAGAGAAAAGGCAGGTTGGTTGGAAACAGTCTTCACTTTGTACTGGCTCCCTAGTCACTGGCCTATGACCAATCCGACAATTCAATCTCACTATAGAACAAGCTCTTATCAAAAGTATATCTAAGTTTGGAGACTTGTACTGAGAAAGCTTTTTGACACAATGTCACCTGTTACCAGTTGACAGCGTGAACGAGTTATAGAAATAAACGGAAATTTATTAGACGTGATTGTAGCCTACAGAAGCGAGGTCATTGGATTCTATAGTTACGACTGAGGCGCTACATTGCAATGGGTGTAGACCTATACTCTAATAGTCTATATGCCAACCATGCATGTGATAGCGGCGGAGTGTCCACGCCTTGTGTTGTAATGTTTCTTTGTTGAGTGAGCCTTTCAAATGGGCTTACATAAATCACTTTCAGGCACACGCCCATGCGTTTTCATTTACCAGCCGTCACTACACACACACATAATTTTATCATATTTAGATAGTGAGATAGATATTATGTCTATTTATACTGAAGAAATATCAACACGGCTGCATTAGGCCTACACCCCGCGGCCGACGCTGCATGGTTCATTGTGCTTAGCGTGCAGAACTCTCGTTATTATATTTACATGGCTGAGTAATTATGTATTATATAAAAACATTGCTTGATTTACCTTACGAGGCTGTTCTGCAGAGTTATGCAAGTGGAGCATGACTCTCTCTGTAGCAAGCAAGCTCTTCTCTGTGAGTCTCTTCCCGCAATACGCAGTAGTGTCTAATGATCATTGCCTATAGCATCACGATACGTAAGGTAATGCAAAGTGATGTCATTTGAAGTTAAATGCTGTTATTTTAATTACCTCTGAAACCCATAGAATTATGCAGCATGTAGGTCAACGCCATGCGGCACAACTCAGTCTCTCACACGCTCTTCGTGTTTGTGTCACGTATAATGGTGTCATATAATATATATGTTATTATATTATAATGGTGTCACGTATAATGATATCGTGTATAATGGTGTAACGTATAATGGTGTCGTGCATAATGGTGTCATGTATAATGGTGTCACGTATAGTGGCGTCATGCATAATGGTATCATGTATAATGGTCTAACGTATAATAGTGTTGTGCATAATATAATGGTGTCATGTATAATGGTGCAACGTATAATGGTGTCATGCATAATGGTGTCATGCACAATGGTGTCATGCATTATGGTGTCCCGTATCATGGTGTCATGCATAATGGTGTTTTGTATAATGGTGTAATGTATAAAGGTGTCGTTCATAATGGTGTCACTTATAATGGTGTCACGTATAATGGTGTCATGCATAATGGTGACATCGTTGGTTAGCCAAGCGTGAGAAAAGCCAACAAAATTACTACTACTACTATTATGGTATAATTGCAAAAGAAGCTGGTTTGGTCATTAACTTCACGGATGTTGCAAATTAGGCGTAACATGATCCTTTCTGTATTCTATTATATCCCGTCTTCTTGTCGTAAATTACGACACTACGAGCAACGGTTGTGAATAGCTGAATTTCGTTCCGTAAATATGCCAGGCATGCATAATTTTTTGCATATTCTCCATAATTCCATTCGCAATGCTAATTTCAATTATTTGTGCTGGTGTCTTCAGTTGAAATGGTTGCTGGTGAAGTTCCAAGCGGCTGTATTTCACGCGGGTCAGATCATAAGCTCAATGTTAAACCGTTCCTTGTCATCTTCATTGTATTTTAAGTACGGTATTGGCTTCAGACAGACATGGTTAAACATCTTCATCGTGACACAGAGACAACGAGACAGATTCAGAGGGTATGGCTTGAGGTGGAAGTGAGACACACAGACAGGCAGACATATTGAACCATAATATGCTTTATAAGCCGTGCACTGAGAGAATGTCGAAAGCAGGCAAACAGATAAACACACGGAGTAGCCTACAATGCCACTTGAATACTGACGAGAAGAGTTCTATGCTGACCGAATGTTGTGCCGCCTTCAACAGGCAATATTAATAAGCCCTTCAAAAATTTATGTGTAGGCCTACGCTGTGTGTTCGGTCAGAGGCAGCCTAAGGCAGGAGTCTTAGGCCAAGCAGTAGGCCTACAGAGACTCACTACACCCTGTATAGGCCAAGGCGAGTCTTGCAGCAGAAGGGGCTGCATAATTTTGTTGGCCTTTCTCACGCTTGGCTAACCAACGATGTCATCTGATGTACCATTTAGGGCGTTTTTCCAAAACCGCCTAATATCTCTTTATATGTGTTTCCTTACAAATACATCTGTATGTTCGTGTCTACTAGTCTGCTTGTCTTACTTGCATCGTTTCCTGCATTAAGACTGATTGCTCTCGACGATTTCTACTAGGAAGTCAAACATAAATATCACAGTTCCGTCGCGCTAACAGGATTCCCTATATGCGACTTAAACAGCCAACGGCAACAACACATACCTCGTGCAATAGCAAACGTTAGGTGAGTTATAACCTACTGTAACTTTGTTCATATATACGGTTCCTATAGGTATATACTGAATTATCCACTTAGAGTGTATACTGTGTATTATTCGTACTACTAATTAATTCAGTACTCAGGACACTCGGAGCCAGTGAAAACAACACTATAGGCCATACTTGCCTGTTCTTTTCGCGTCGCCATTTTGCCAAGGGCTCCTGAGATGTTTTGCTTTGTCGAACGTGAACTCTAGTCGCCTTCTGTGTCGAACTTAGATTCTAATTGGGATCTGACTCGGTTCACACTGCAGTCCTCAAATTGCTTTGATTGAGCATCAGAATTTGACAGAAGCTATAGGCTTTCGCTAGTAGCTGTAATGCATGTGGTAGTTGGAAATGTTTGATACAGTGTTTAAAGTGCATAGTACTATATATTCAACTACGCTACACTGCAGCTCTAAATCGCCACGATGATAATAGAAAAGAGTATGTTAAACTACATTGCCCCGTTATCATCGAAGTACTCAATATTTAATTTTGCTGCAGTACAAGTATCATAGTACGCTACATGTTAAACCATGCTACACTAGAAGCACCATGTTACACTACATTGACCTACACTATAAAAAAATTATGCTGCACTACGTAAATACACCATAATATTATGCCACAATACTTTAAGCCACATTACAATGTAAATATTGTGCTCCAATACATGAAGCTACATGACAATATAAATAGTATGCTGCAATACATTAAACTACCCAGCATTTCATTACATCATGATGATCAGTTCATATATGTTTGTCTTTCTTTATAGGAAATTTTGCACAATGCTGGTCATTGTTTCAATTCTAATCGTCTCGTATGGTTAGTAGACTTCTCTCGAACATGTATACAGCAGATTACAGAATGATGATAATGTTCTAAATCGCGACGATCACATAAATAATGACTATAACGACGACGATATCATGTGACGATGTCGATGATGATGATGATGATGATGATGATGACGACGACGATGATGATGATGATGATGATGATGATGATGATGATGATGATGATGATGATGATGATGATGATGATGATGATGATGATGATGATGATGACGACGACGATGGTGATGGGAATTCATAGACACGAAAAATACTTTAACTGGTCCAGCCTCAATGTTCTGCAAATTTCTGGAGTTTTACATCAATGCTATAATTATCTATCGCTTTTAGCTTTCGTTAACTCACTTCAGCCGTTCTTACATGTAGTTCTTTTAACTGAATTTGTCCTCGCAAAACGTATCTTTAATTATGTATGTATATGAACATTTATATAGCGCCTTACAATAACCTCACGAAGGCGCTTAACGCAGCTACAGGGCAGTTCTGAACAAGTGCGACTTAATTAACTTTGAGAATGTTTCATGAGAAACACGCAACGCAGCATCACGAATTGCCAATGGAAGACTGTTCCAGAATGAAGGTCCAATTATTCCTCAATAATTCCTGCCAGTGGGATTCAGGTCAACTTCTTCAATATAATATTATTTATGAATCACAAATACATCGTGATATCACGCACTGGTTTCCGCTTTCCACCATTATCAGCATCATCACATAATAATAATATACAATACATACTTACTGCTCCCGTGCGGAAAGGATGCACACCGGTTAACGCATCTCCTCTACTATAGTATACGGTATATGGTTTCTATCCATCGCCAGCTCCATGGTCTTGTACCACACCATCTCCTGGTATCTCTAATCATCTCTCGGCAAATTCTTCCTTCGTCTTCCTCTCCGCCTTCTCCCTCCATTTGTTTGGTTCCTCTATCTTTATTCATACGACAAACATGCATAATCCCGTTCAACCTTCTCTCTCTCTCTGATGAAGTTTCCTATACCCTCCTGGCTTGTCCTCTCTCTCTTTTAAGACACTGTTCTGTTTTGTAATCACAGATAAGACAATGCAGAGGAAATTTGAATTGACATTAATTTATAGCTGGTTATAGCGGGAAATTTATTCATGTTATTAGCTCTTTAGATATGAATATTGACCAACATTAACTGTTTACTGTTTAGTTATGAATTGCTCCATGGGATAACCTCCGTTGATAGGAACTAGACTCATAAAATTATTATTATCACTTTAGTGAAGAGTTGGTTGCACTTGTAATTTGCCTGGAGATGAAGTTTCCCCAATATAATAATCCTGTAGGAAATATCTCACTCATGCACAACCAAAGATTCGTGTCGTACGGGGTAGATATATGGCCTATTGATATTCCGGTTGTTAGGCAAGTTACGACCCTCTCTAGAGCTTATTGTCTCCGTCTCTCTTAGCCAAACCATAATAAAATAGCTCTGTTAGACTATAGTCTCGTTTGCCAAAGAAGCTACCCTACACTTTTTGTAAAACGAGACTGACATGCAGCAGGCGAGAAAAAAGCATACAAAGACATAACGCGTAAATTCCGTTAAGGAAGTTGCCTTTGTAACTGAAAATGTAGGCTACGCCTGTTTATTTGAATTCTCGATCACTTTTTAAGGCAATGATGCGCATACTGAAGCAGGTGTAAAGAATATTCTATAAATGTCAGTTGATGGTAGCGAATGACAAAAGATTTTGCAGATTATGTATATATATATGTATAATTGTATATGTATGTGCATATATATATATATAAAATATCTCACTCATGCATAAAATAATATGAAAATAAAATTTAAAAAAATATATATATATATGCTGCAGCCAAATCGCCATCGAGTCATTATTCTCCTCTATATATGCTAAGAAATCATGTCCTCATTGATTAATCTTTAAAGCTCAATTAATTAAAATCAATAATTGCAATGAAGTGACGAATGACATCACGTGTGCACTTCTGTTGTTCTGCTGCATTCGTCTTGAAGGTCACGTGACGAAGGCCAGTCCTGTGTGCACTGAGGAAAAGCTGAAGGAGTGCTACGATCTTTTGAATAAGGACGGCCTTCCATCGGCCACTGTTCTCTACTTCTCAGAGGAAGTCATGACCGAACACTGTCGGTAGGTGGTCGTCTCCTATATATAGGTCTTCATCTGGAACCCTGCAGCCTAAAATTATTATGTCGCCTTTAAAGAATATCTTAAAGATGCATCTGACGGTTAATGTGTCTGAGATAAGATTGAAATCTCTTCTGCATATAAATCCATTCATCGGGTCTTCCGAGGTCGAAAGGATTTTACCGAGACTCTCATTCTCATAGTTCTTAATTAATCTTATGAAAACGTTTCTAAGCTTGATTTCGTTTGTTATTACCAGTCATTTTGAGCAAGGTAGGCATGGAAAGTTGAGTCCTTGGTTTCAGCAAAAAGTGTGGCTGTGGTAACAATTAAGTAAATAAGTAATACATGGATATAGTGAAAAGGTAAAAATTAGGAATCTAGCACATCTTATTCAGGGAAATGATAAACTGGTAAACAAAAATTCAATTCAGACTATCTTAACTTAACCATCTCATACATTTTAAAGTCTTGGTTTCATATTGGCATAATTTATCCACGGTTGTTCTGTTTATGTAAAAGGCGCTACAGAATCTTCTCTGAATGTCTGAAGACGATCAGTCCGTTCTGCACTGACACGGTCAACGTTTCTATTCGAGTCTATCAGGGAGTCGATGATTCGTTCAACTTCGCCTGTGGTGAAGGATTCAAAGGTAGATTAGCGAACTCGCCTACTCTTACAACTAGGCAGTGGCGTAGCCAGGAATTTATTATGGGGGGGCTTTTTTGGCCTGGTCGGATGCCCTTTATGACACCAACCCAACAGTATTACAGTAAATAAAAAGGGAATAAAGTAACAAAGGGAATAAAGTAAGTAAAACAATTGTTACTACAAGCAATTGTTTTGTTTTTTCTTAATTAAGGGAATAAATAGCTTTAAAAAAACTTTTTCCTAGGCCAATGGGAGGGTTTTCACCCCGAAGCCCTCCTTGTCTACGCCACTGCAACTAGGTCTATATATTTCAGAGAGATGGCATCGGATAGCTGTAACTTGAAATAGGGCCTTTAGTAATGGATCTATGGTTCTTCATTCAGTTTTCCTGCAAATTAAATGCAATTCATCAGTCTATTTTTAAAAACTGCGTGAAATCACAAGTCCTGTCTGACAAGCATAATCTCCTGTTTTCTGTCTATTGCATATCATATGGTTCTTGACATCGGTTCGCAATTTTATTAGAGCCGACTGTCAGACAAGACTATTATTATGCCTAGGCTATTAGATTAGACATTCTGCACAACTATTTTGTTAAAATGTCACGTCTGCCCTATCTCGAGTTGGTTTAGACCTTCCATATATGCCTACTGACGTATTATAGCCTACCCACAGTTGAAGGATCTGACCCAATCATAGGCTATTATTATGTCACTTATGTCTAGGCGGCCGCTATAAGAAAAGGTGTAGCCTACGTACATCCACATTCGAATAAAGCATACTTTTAAGAGTTTTGAGTGCAAAATGTATCCATGTTAATGAGAGTTATGAGACGTCGATTCACTTCAGTGCAGATTGTTTTTTATTTCAGATTACGTGAAGCTACAGGGTCAGTGTTTCAAATACGATGAGATACAAACGGAAGCGAAGTCTTGCAGTGAAACGTTTTCCTCTCGGACGAACAACCTCAATCTGAACGCTACGAACAAGAAGGACATCAGGGTCAGATACTGCATGTGAGTTGACCAACCAACGTCATCAGCGTATTATATATAGGCCTACACACAAGTTTGTATCTTTTGTTTCGAACGACATGTCCCTCGTATTAATTTTAGGCTCAAGATTCACACCCTTTTGTATGTGCACTTTTTATAGCGCCCATTCAAGCAATCTACTCAGAGGTGCTCCCGACTACAGAGCAGACACTGCTTCGGAGTTTCACGCCGAAGCGCTGAGCAATTGCGAGTGAAGGACTTGCCCAAGGTCCCTACGCGGCGACTTGAGGTGGGTTCGAACCTCGAACCTTCCGGCTTCAAGGCAACGACGCCACCACTGCACCACGGCGCCCCGCTTTGTTACACATGCATGCATGCATGCTTGTTTACATACATAGGCCTACTTACGCGTATTTGCGTACCAGTGAAACTAGAAATTATTGCGTTCCAATGATTTTGTGTTGAAGGTACGTGGACGACTACATCGACTGCGTCTATAACATGCTGAGGTCGTTTTGCGGGGATGAAGCAGCCAATTGGCAGAAGACTTTCGACACAAAAAGCATCGAACCATCCATGGTCGCCTTTCAGTGCACCGGATGGCGTAAGTACTTGATATCTTGGCTTTGTTATATTGTTATCTTCCTCGTCTTCTATTGTTATCTTCATCTTATTGTATTGTTATCTTCGTCTTCTTCTATTGTTGTCTACGTCTTTTCTATTGTTATCTCCGTCTTATTATATTGTTATCTTCGTCTTCTTTTATTGCTATCTTCGTCTTTCCTAGGATGTTGTCTTCGTCTTCTTGGTCTTTTTATGGTTTCATATAGTTTCTTACTTTTGTTTGTGGGTTTTTTTTCAGCTGCAACAACCTCTTCACCAGCGACCAATGGCAACACAGGTAGCGATGCTTTTTGGCTACAGTCTATCTGTTATATTATATCAGAAATAGCTAAAGAGATCACATTGCAAACTAAAATCATCTAATAATTGCAAAACATTCATTTAGCGTCAGTGTTAGGTTGGTCTTCCCGACTTTACCTTGGTGTGGCGCTGAGAAATTTTTGATATTAACCTTAACATTGTCATCTGAATCTGTACTTCCTTGTAATTTCAAAGTGACGGCACTTTGTCTTCAATTAAGCTCGGTTCAATCTTGGCAATGCATCTATTTATCAATGCTATTATCTCTGACAATCACATCTATAGACTGAAACTGACCTTTTAGGGAACGCTTCTAAGAATGCATCTTGCAAGAGCGCTAACCAAATGACCTGAATGAATGTTGTTCTATCTCGACTTCTTTGAGTTCATTAGGTTCATACGTAGGGCTGTAGTTAACCAAGGGCATGCGCGGGTATACAGGGTATACTCATCTCCGTGAAAAACGGCATCGTATACTCACCTCCTGAAAACCAGGGTATACGCTGATAAACTAGGGAACTATATAGAGATACGCAGGTATTTAGACTTGTTCTCATGAAATTCTGAGCGAATGACTAAAAAAAGGTCATCAGAATTTTCGGGCCCCAAAGAAACCCGTTTTTCTCCCTTCTCCTGGTCAGCGTATACTCACCTCAAAATTTACCAATACGGCCCTGTTCATACGATAATATAACGTAAAATATAATTAAATTTTGCTTGGTCTTTATATAACTATGCCGGTGTGAGGATGGATTCGGATAATATTATATGATGGAATCTAAAAGCGACACCAACTTTCAGCCTTTGTATACGTGGTGTATATGTGTTGGATGACAGGTTCGATCTGGGTTATATCCCTCGGTGTTGCCATCGTCCTCACTGGCATCATGGTCGCCCTCGGACTCACCGTCCTCATCTGCTCGAAATGTCGCTGTCGGAAGCGGTTCAGTCGTCGATCCACGACGAGCTTCGACATGCCTCCTCCCTACTCCGGTCCTCCGTTCACGATCTGTCGATCGGACAGCCACCACTCGTCTGCCTCCGTTACCACGGCAACGCCCGACGCTGCCCTTCGACATGGCGACGCCGGCGTTGCCAAGGCGACCGTCGTCAAGGCGACCGATGCGGATGTTTCTCCAGGAGCCGCCGCCGGCGCTGAGATTCGTCGGGCTAGGGACGGAGGAGTCGGTGTCTCAACGACGACCGTCGGCACCCGAGGGTTGGTGGATGCTCAGCGGTCCGTGTCCGTCTTCGAAGATGCGTCCGCTGATGAGGCGACGGGGGCTGTAGGTGGTGGTGGAGGTGGTGGAGTAGGGGGCTCGCCCTTCGTGCGGGCCTTTACCCCGCCGCACGGACACTTCGAACTGCCGTCACCAGGGTCATCGATCCTGTCCTACCTGCCGTCGTCGAGCGATGACGACACTTCGTCACTCATCAGTCACACGTGTGATTATTATTAGTCACACCTGTGATTATTACTAGGTGGAGAGGTAGAAAGAAGAAAGGGTGGTAGTAGGGTCAAGGGTCATTGCCATGAGGTGACCGTGGTTGGTGATACAGAGGATGACGTCATGCAGACTACTGACGTCATGCATCGAACGCCCTTCGCCCCGTTGATTCATGGATTCCCATTTGTTGGGTTATTGGGCGAGAGAGCTTCAGCGCCACGAACGAACAGTTCAGTTCCACATGTATCATCGCACACACCCATCCACCCACACACTCACACGCACACACACACACACAAACACACGCACACACACACACACGCACACACACACACACCAGCGACTCTGAATAGCTAGTTCTGTAAGAGGTGCTTTTGTAAAATACTCAGCAGACGCGATTGAATACATCATCAACTTGTCTACTCCTTTTCCATATTCTTTTATTGTCCTCTTCCTTATCCTCTTTCCTCTTTTCCATAATACATCATTCTCTTTATCATCATCATCATGCCTATCCCTCTGTTCTTTATAACGCCTCCTCCATTCGACGCACTGTATTAAATTTTCCTACAATTCTAATTCTGAACCTGGTGCCAACTGTCAACATTCATGTTACTGTCCTGGCTGCAGGGTTCTACGTGAATGCGAGGGCCCGTCAGAGGCGCCTTTCGAGTTATTGAAGCTGCTTGTGTTTTTAATTGAATTTTTTCTCCTTGGAATTCCATTTCTTAGTATTTATGAGGAACATCTTCCTGCGGTATTCCATAGATGACGCTCTAAATAGTATAAGATCAGTTAGATCTATGTTATACAGCGCTTATACTTATAGGCCTACTTGGGCAACACTGCAACTTTCATTTCAGATAGTATTACATTTATTAACAGGAGGAGCGAGAGAAAGAAGAGAGTCGAGACTGGCTTCATAATGAGTGAGTTAAGTGACTGACGCTAATTAATATCTAGTTCTGAGATGTCTCATTAGTAGTTCATTATCTTCAGCCGATGATTCTTGTTATTATCCGAGGAAGGCTGATTGTTATCATTATTTTAATTGCAACAATAATTGGTTCTAATGTAAAAGACTTAATCTGCAGACATTTTGCATTGTTTAATTATGTGTATATATATATATATATACGTTTGACGACTTTTGTATGATACCAGAAGGCATACTCAATGCTCATGGTCATGAGGATTGTTTTAAGCATGTCTAAGAATGCAAAAAAGGTATGCTTTCAGGTCAGACAATTTAGGAACTTTGTCAATATCACGAACTGTATCGAGAGTTAAATGCTCTACAGCAACAAACTTTTATTTTTATATGTTGTGTGTGTGTGTATGTGTGCGGGTGTATTTGGTGTGTGTGTGTGTGTTTGTGTCCGTTCATTGTAAAATCGTTATGCGCTGACAATCGTCTTTCTGTCGTTTGGTGAATTTTATATGGTTCGCATCATTCGTAAATATGTCTCGAATTTGCATCTCACTGTCTCCGTCAGCCTAACTCAGTCAGAGCCTGTAGCAGTATATGCTACCTTTGCGACCTCATAGGGTCACCAAGTTTGGGACCGTCAGATTTGCTAGTGTCTTTTATAATAATTGGTAACTATTTTTTTATATTAATGATAACCTTTTTGGATTTCGATTGCACTAATGAACCCGCGACTTAAAGCTCGTTCTTTCGGACTTGAACAGACTGGTCTCCTGCAGAACGCAGATGTCTTAGATTTGATCGACCTACCATGTCCACGGCGTCTATATAGTCTCTTGAAGGCAACTTCTGCCTAACAGTATAGACACTTGTGTGGTACAGAGATAGCAGACATCGTCTGTCTGATGTATGAGAGTAGACGCCTTGTATCCTGCTAGCAGACAAACCTGCCTAGTTAGTAGTTACCACAAAAGCTGACTTATTACTGCAGGCTGTAATTCTGTAACTGTTCAAGACATTAGTGTATCCCATAGAATGCTATTGCTACATTGGAGGCTTTCTTTGTCAGATATAAATTTGAAGACTTTGCAGGAAGTCTTCTATGGTTCTTGTGGGGAACGAGACTCAAATCTTCTTCCTGCAATGGCCATTAGTTATTCGTCAACATCCAAAAGATCGGTGAATACACGACAAGTGCATGCGCATAATTATAGGGTTATTATACTAATGAGAATGTATGGTCGCCTATATGTATATCAACAGGGAACACGAGTAAGACAGGTAGAGAAATAAATTCGTTGGCAGGCATAGACTCGAGCACCGATGCGATATAGCATGGTGGAGACTAACAACGCATAGCCTACATGAACAAAGACACACATACAGTCATACATGTAGCCTATAGAGCGGCGTCTGTCTGAGAAGGTGGGGTGCACATGGGTGAAAAGAGACGAATAGTGGACAGACAGACAGATACTGCATTTAGATCAGAGTGACAGACACGTGTTACAGTATAGACATATTCGATGGTGGGGTGTACAATGTGTACATGTGTGAATAGAGACGTGTATAGTGGACAGACAGACAGTCATATCGACAGAACAACGCATGATTCAACGCTTGTGCCTCTGTGTAAGCAGATTCTCGTCAGTGACACTGCATTTAGATCAGAGTGACAGACACGTGTAGGCTATATTAAGTAAGACACATATAATTATGTACAGTGACTAAGACAGGTGTACGAAGATGCATAAGCGTTTACGGAAAGACGGTCACACAGCCAACGTCTTGTAAGCAAAAGTATGCGTCCAAACAGATAATTAAGAGATCGTTAGAGAGACAAAGTAGGCGTATATATTCACGTTAGAGACGATTTGGAAAAATCATTGTGAGAGAACCGAAAACAGACAAGAAGGGGGACAGACGTGCATGCAAGCAGACATTATTGTCAGCGAACCTTCTATATACAGACATTTGTGTGCGTGTGGTCATCGATCTCTTTAAGGGTTTCATTGAAGAGACGTCAGCAACTGGATCATTGACTGCATGCATGGCGCATGTCACACTCACCGCCTAACAAACAATTTCTACCATAATTATATCAGCGCACTGTCGTCGTCATCGAGTCTTTCTTTCCTCTCTCCTTCCTCCTTAGTTTCTTTCCATCCTACTCCTTTCACGCATTCTATTATACCTCTCATTCCTTTTTTTCCGTTCACGTCTCTCTCTCCCCTCCTCCTCCTCCTCTCTCTCTCTCTCTCTCTCTCTCTCTCTCTCTCTCTCTTTCTCTTTCTCTCTCTCTCTCTCTTTCTCTCTCTCGCGTTCAATCATTGTCATGTGGCAGTATGGCTACCAGCAAGTCCTAATATTGCCTCCTCTCATCTTCTCCCTTGACCCTCATTTCGCTCGTGATATTGATATATTGACATTCAACTGCCATCAACCTCGGCATTTAATTATTCGCCTCCTTTTCCTCCTCGTTTTTCTTTCCTGATTTCTTTCGGGTGTCTGGACGCTATTTCTATTAGTCAATTTGGTGTTTCTCGCGCAGATATTGATTGATTGTTGAAGGATTGTGTGTCATGGGTAAACCTTGTTCTAAAATTAAAACGCAACAACATTATAGGCTATATGTAGCCTAAGGGTTGGTTTTCCGAGTTGCTCTCATCAACGGATTGCAATATGATTATTTTTATGTTCAACTAGCTGAATTACCCGGCGTTGCCCGGGAAATTTCGATATTTGGTCCACAGCCACGCTGACCCCGTTCCCACTTAACCTTTCTCACCCCACCTTCTTCCATCGGCCCCTACCCGGTCCCATCCTGAGGTGCCTGGCGTTGTCGGTGAAAATTAATGTAGATTTTTCGCCCCAACCCAGCTCCCATTGCAACCGCCCCTGCGGGGCGGGTTCGTCACCCTCCGTTGTGGCCAGCATTTGCCGGCGAATTTTGGTTCTTTTGCCTAAACCCGTCCGCCCTAAATACCGTAATGTCCAGATGGCCTGTATGTATACGTACGACGACACGTTACTATATAAATTACCGGTATCCATTGTCATTGTCTTGCGATCAACCGTTCATAATATTATTATCAGTGTTTTTAGTATAATTTAGCGAAAGCGCGCGCTATAAAATCGGCCGCCTAAAGCGAAGCAAAGAAGTTATGACGTCATAAATCTATGGGTTCTTTGAAAGCGATCCGGCGACCAATCTTAAATACTGCATTATTAGCATTCGTCGGATTATTAAAATTTAGATGTTTCAAATTCGGCAAAGGTAAGATTTTTGGATCGCGAACCCCCCTATGTTTGTTAAGTGGTCCTAAAAAGTATTTTTGTAAATATTGGGAAAAATCGGTCTGGCGGATAAGAAGAAAATTGTCCGCAAACATTGGAAAAGTTCGCCTTTATAGTTTTAGATTATCTATTAGTAGATCCATCAGTTGTGGAGTAGAGCCCCAAAGTTCAATTCTTGAGCCATTATTGCTTCTAATATATTATGTGGCATCTGTCTCCAAATTATTTCACTTAATACTGTTTGATGATGACATTAATGTCTTCTGTATTATCTGATAAATCAGTAGACTCGCTGTTTTATAAGAGCCACGCATGGCTATAGCCACCAGTCCTTCCTGGTTCGGAGCTAAATAATAATTGCCTCTAATAGATTGATAAAAAATTATGCTTCAGATCTCCAGCCGTAAAGAGACACGCAGCTTGTAATAATGGATTACAAACTAATTATGCAGACCGGGTCGTGTAGGATTGCATTATTGAATCCGCATCTAGACCCGAATCTCACTTGGGAAGAAGACATTATGAGAAAAAATTCTCTGCATACGTCTCGCTCCTTTCTGTTTTCCTTTCATGTTGATTCGCACCCCTACTCCCTCCCCATTGATCCACAACATATATTCACAACCTTGTCCTTCAGCTTCGTTTCATGCATCCACTCTCCCTCTCCGTTTCCATCGACCTCAAAGACAATCAGTTACTCCTCACATCCACCGCTCAAATTTACATTCTAATCGTATCCCCATCCACCTCCCTACGTCCACCATCCTCTTCCTCAGCAGCATCCCTTCCTCGCTACCCTTCACTTCCTCCCATCGTCTTTCATGAGCAGTTACTGTGTAGTCGATCAATTGCTGAGCGCACCTGACGCCCACGTGACCATCTAATTGACGAAACCCGGATGTCTTGGCAAACAGTTTGACGAGAAGACATCTCGTCCACACCACTCGACCTGTTTACATGTCTCCAATCGAACATCTGCGGACAGCCAATCAAAGTCAGTCGTTTGTTGTTGCCATGACAACCACGCTCGTTAGGTTTCGACAATTTCCGGACCCGACTTTCATTTGGCTGCTGCTACACGTTACGACGCTTTTCATGACCGTCGTCGTCGCCACCATCATTGTCTCGTTGCTGTTACTATGGCATCACTGTCAACTTCGACATTGTCATCATCATCATCGACGTCGTCGTCATCCCTATCATCATCGTCATCTTTATCATCATTGTCAACATCATCATCATCATCATCATCATCATCATCATCATCATCATCATCATCATCATCATCATCATCATCATCATCATCATCATCATCATCATCATCATCATCATCATCATCATCATCATCTTCATTATTATATGCTTTATACCTTCATCATTATTATAATCATCATCAATCAAGAACATAACAAGCACTAAGCGACAGTTGTACTTATAGTAGCATGGTGGATTTAATTACAACTGTGGATATAGTGGAGTTAATAATAATAATAATTATCGCTAATAACTGAGCGAATTATTTTCGCTGAATAAGTACAGTAAAAATATGAGTTTTGTCGACTCGTAATGTGAACTCAACACGCATCTCTAAAAAATACTACGCGCTACATAAATGCACCTGCTGACCCAACCTGACAAAGCCACCCTCCCCACCCTATGCATTAATCAGATAATCAAATAAAGTGTGAATAATAAACTGTAACTGACGTGATATTGAATTTCACTCGGATTAATCGAATTACATATTCTTATTGAATTTCATTGAATATTCTTAATCTGTGTTTCTGCACGACTTCCTTGACGATGCTTCCTGAAACAGTTTTATGGGCTTACTCCCCCACCCCACCCCACCCCACCCCAACCCCCACCCCCACCCCACCCCATCCCTCCACACGCGTCCAACATGGAGAGCGAGATATCCACCAGAATCACGGGTGCATTGGAGACGATCAATTGTGCGGTTTATGAGCCAGAAGTGGGATTGCAATATTCCGTTTGATGGCTGCAAACAATCGATGGCTAAGATGGCTGCTGCGGTGGCTCTGGCTTCATTCCTCATCAACACTGACCCCAACATCAACTGTTGATTATTCTTCTTAATTACTGAACTTCTATTACTGAACTTCTATTCTATTTGAACTTCTATTCTATTACCGAACTTCTATTACTGAGCTTCTATTCTATTACTGAACTTCTATTACTGAACTTCTATTCCATTACTGAACTTCTATAACTGAACTTCTATTACTGAACTTCTATTACTGAACTTCTATTACTGAACTTCTATTACTGAACTTCTATTAATGAACTTCTATTACTGAACTTCTATTACTGAACTTCTATTACTGAACTTCTATTAATGAACTTCTATTACTGAACTTCTATTACACCATTGTGTCTAATGCACAAAGCAATACGAGATGGCGCTCCAAGACAAGCCATTGTGAGTCATGGCATATATATATATATATATATATATATATATATATGTACAATTATATATATATATAAATATATATATATATAAGTACATCTGATTATGGCTTGTCCTGTTGTAGCGCATGCTTGGTATCACCGTTCGTTAAATGTGAACAGTGTTCTTCACCGACCATGAAAACATCGAATATTTATCCATTTGGCGACTGAAATCTTGATACTGGCCGGGTATTGATAATTCAGATATATCTATTATTTACATGAACAACGCTTTCATGTATAACTAGCATCGACTGAACATTGATTAAACATCGTGACGTTGAAATTTCAGTTCATTTCATTGCAGTGTGCTATCAAGTGTGAACGCTATCTGACGTATACATGTACCGTTGTATATACATTATATATAATTAATAGCAGATCCATTCTTCCAAAGCGTATCCATGTTTTCATCCATCCATCCATCATCGGTTTATTGGAACTGGAAATGGAAAGATCAAAGGTCATGGACACGAAGGTCAATGCATCGAAGGACGACAAATCTACTTCCAGTTGACCACGGTATCACATGATTATATTAATGCTGCCTATCGTCCATACAGTACCACTTATCCATGGTCGCCGGAAAGAGTCCCCTCAAATCATTCGAAGCCGTCATCGTTGGAATATTGGTCAAGCGCGCTACAGTGTCGACCATCGCGTATACAGCATGTAAATGATTCACCTTAATTAATGCCTGCGACCTATTTGACATTCACACTGTAATGGAAAATGCAACATAGCACAACTTCAAGAGCAAAGTAATCGGTGTTAAATACAATCGAGAACTGGATTTTTTAGCCAGTTCGGAAAAACAATGCACAGAAAAACAATGCCAACACTCGGAGATCAAAGCAGCGGATCTCCACAGATTACATAACATGGCATTATATTGAAAATCACCGAACCAAGATCCGTCGAGAATTATCGGTGCAACGAAATGATTGTGGCAACGCTCACAAACACACGATGATGACGTCACCGTGTTGTCCCTGATTCGCAGAGGATGATCTAGGCTGATATGCCCGGTTAATATTCAGTAGCGTCACCAGGTAGCCTACACGTAGTAGTGCGGTTTTTAAACAAATTGATAACTTATTATTTGCATGAAAATTTCTTAACAATAATTACTACATGATTCACTATGATTCACAACCCACAAATCACAACTCACAAGTCACCTATTCCACAGAAAACTATCTCGTCAAGACGGTTCGCAACTCGCAACGTGTAGCCTAACTACCGGAAGAGGAAGAGATGTGTGGCCGCCCCACCTGTCTCCTCAGAGCCCGGCTGACTTCCACTTCCGCCGATGAACTTCCGGTTGCGCAGTGGATTGATTCTCGTGAAGTAGATGTAGGAATAGATCGTCCCCAGAACGGCGCACAACGCCATCAACACGATCAGGATGATAAGCCCCACAAACATTTCGTCGCAAACACGTAGGTATAGGCCTACGTTTACAAGGTAATGTAACACACTTCACGCAGCGCTGCTTGACGAGAGCAGCTTGCTGAAATTACTTCATAAGTGTCAAATTGCACTGTCAAGGCCATGTCGGAAATGGTCCGTGAAGATGATATGGACACTTGAGTTTGATGTATACAACTCGTTCAATGTACCGCAAACCATGAAGTCTGCGTTTAGATATTTAGATATTTCACGTGACGTGTACTTATCCAGTTTTGACAGGATGCGTGCAATTTCTTTTTGTTCAAGACCTCAACAACAATGGTGATCTAAAGCAACACAAACGAAAGAGTTAAAATATTGCAACCGTATTCTGAGATTTATTCAGCGCCTAACTTTGATTGATCTCTCAGGAAGGCTCTGACGTTACTTTCGAGAAAAGCGCAATGTTTTCATTTTTTAAAACTAAAAATGTCATTTGACATGGTCTCAATTTACTCAAGCGCCTGATTGTAGGTTATACTACGGAGGTCAGAACTTCCAAGGTGCCCGAAGTGTTAAGTAGTTGCTTGTTGTTGGTGCCACTGACCTCGTGGTCGCGCTTTATAAATAATTGATTACAATTACAGTTGATAGTAGTAGGCCGATCAACTTTGTCGGGAAGGACATGAATATCTGTCAGTACATTCTAATTTTTTGGAACACTCTAGGTTCAAACTGAACAACACTAAACCAAACGAGAACGTTACAATTCTTAAAGAGCTCCCTAAAACTTTACAGCCTATACGATCGAGTCAGCTATAACTTAGACATAGAGTTGAACCTATACATTAGACCCATTCTCAAATAAATCTCGCTCTAGTTATAAAATGAAAATGCAGATAAGGATATATACACGGTATATAACACGTTCGTTTTGTTTTGCAGTGTAGGACAAAAGTCGTGCAAGAACAGCGGTGCTGTCAACTTGTCTTTATTCTTATTTCCATGCTTTGATTGACTCTTGCGTAGACTGTTTATTTTCAGCCTCCACCTAGATTAATCTGTCACCTGTTAGTAGGCCTAACTTCATTGCATTTTATAAGTTCCACTTTCTAGGTTATACTTATTAGAAAGCTCAATAATTATGACAATATATGAGAGCATGAAGATCTTATTTCTGGTCAAACACTCCGACCATCACAGATACTTACGATTGGTAGAAGTCCGTTGGAAATCCGCAATTAAGACACGATTCCGTTGCGATGATATAGACTTCATTCATACCGATACCCCTTCCGATATTCCGATATACTCTAGAATTCTTTCTGATATTGTGGAATTCATTGAATCGATATATTTCTGATACTCTATGATGCACTTCGTGATAATTCTTCACTTGGTAAGTGCTGATTTATCATAGGTCTTCACTCATCTTTTTCTCTCTTTTCTCTCTTTTCTCTCTTTTCTCTCTCTTCTATCTTTCTCGAATCTCACTCTCTATCTTCTCTGTCACTGCAATGAATCAAAAATCGCACAGTAACTGATGGCCATCCATCATAGCAAACTGAGTGATTGCGGTATACATAGGCTACAGTGAACATAATATTATTTAGCCCGCGGCGCATGCGCGGGTGGACCGAGAATCGAGCGACATCTGGCGACGTTTCGTTTGCATCCGTTGTCTGGCAACACGTCCTGGCAAAC
Organism: Lumbricus terrestris; assembly: GCA_949752735.1. Lineage (NCBI taxonomy): Eukaryota > Metazoa > Annelida > Clitellata > Crassiclitellata > Lumbricidae > Lumbricus > Lumbricus terrestris. The sequence continues at coordinate 48,994,567 of OX457038.1, read as the reverse complement.
AAGCACCTGCTGGCAACCGCAGGCAACGACTACTGCCTGCTTCCATTCGGTCACTTCCACTCTGAGGCTCTGCGCATGCGCACACGTTGTCTGAACACGACGCCGCGTGTTTACCTGTGATGTGTGTAATCCAATTGCGTAGTGCATAAAGTACTTAGAAATGTTGCACTCTCTTCCTCAAACTGTCAATTTGAATTTAGACTGATGGGACATTTTCAGATTTCCGAATTAAATAAACTAATATCTCAGAGTGCATATGGGTGGCGTATGCTCGATGATCCATTGGCTAGCATACTGAACCGCCAACACTTGTATAAATAATTTATAGGTTGGAGGTTTAAATCCCGTCTAAAGAGACACTTGTTTGAAGTGTCCTGTTTCGCCTGCGCTTTTCATGCAGCCAACCCGGCTATATTGAGTAGGCCTACATCGATCAATCACTGTCGGTGAGGAGATGGGACGGCGGGGGATATGACGTAGTTTAGAATAGCAAGTCGTTAGCTTTTTCATAACCACAATCGTTGTCATAATTATTAGCTGAGGCTGCTATTCTTTTCCTTCTCATCCTCCCCTCCTATTCTTCCTCCTTCTCCGCTTTCTTCCTCTTCTTCTTTTTCTTGTGTAAGTGTAAGTGTTGTGTAAGTGTTGTGTAATTGTCTAATTGGCATAAACTAATTATCTAAAAATTCAGACTACACGCTGAAACATTCTAATGATTGCATACTTTCACAAAACTCACGCCTCTGTGAATGACAGGAAAGTATGAATGACAGAAGAAATGAAGTTAGGAAGAGAGGATTGGAGGCTGGGAAGTAAAGCGTGTGAATGTAGGAAAGGTGGAGGAGAGAAGTGAAGGAAGAGAGGGATGGATTAAGGTTTTAAAGTATGAAGATGGGATGAAGGAAGATAGTTAAAGAGGAAGAGATGAGTGATGGGAAGTACAAAAGGATGACTAGGGAAAATGAAGGAAGAGAGAGCCTAATTGGATGGGAGGAAGAGTGGAATGAGAGAGGATAGTAGGGTAGGAATGGAGAAATGTATGAGAAAAGGATGAAAGGATGATAAACTTGAAGGAACATAAGGAGGTATTATATGGGTGGTGGGAAGGGGGATTGCAGGTCGGTGTCTGGTGATTTTAATTAAGGGGCGCAGGCAGCTGCGCGATAAGAATTTAATTATTGGGTGGCGACAGGAGTGTGACACGATGAGGATCTAATTAATTGTCAGACAGTGGATGAACAGCTGTGCGATAAGAATTTAGTTAGTGGATGGACAGCTGTGCGATAGTAATTTAATTAACGATCGACGGGTGGTCCGTTAATGAGGTCACGTAGGAAGTGGGTGGGGCTAATGATGACTTATAGGGGCGTGAATGACCATGGGGGCGTGACTAATCGCTTTCTAAATGGTTTTTTATTTGCTGGCGCTTGCCCAGAACTCGAAGTTACACCACTACTTGCCTACTAACCAGCAGGCCTACGCGAGAGCAACCAACGCTAGCTAACGAGCGCAGTGTTAATGTATGTTTGAGCACTTGTTACATCGCGCCACTTAAAGATAGCTACTCAGAGGCGCTCCCAACTACAGCGCGGACCCTGAATCGGAGTTTCACGCCGAAGCGCAGGAGCAATTGCGAGTGCAGGATACCTACGCGGCGGCTTGAGGTGGATTCAAATCCGCAACCTTCCGGCTCCAGGGCACAGAACCCACGACTACACCCCCACATTTTTTGTCTCAACAGCAATAAATAAAAGCGTCGATTAGATTCAGCTGCGGATTATATAAGAAAAGAATACTTTGTGAGTAATAAAGTTTTTAATTTCGCTCAACGAGAAGATTCAAAATCGTTGCACAGTTCAGAAACCGAAGCTTGTGATAAGAATGCGTTAGGTCAGACTGAAACGCAATTCTATGTAAATAAATATGAGCTAAATTACGTACATTGCAATTCCCCACTCATTTAAAGTTTAATGTATGCGCTGTGCTCTTTGTGAGCCCAGCGGAGATCTGCGGTATCCTAAAGCGTGACACATCTTTATTTTTTAAAATAAATTGCGGAGTTTAATACTCTAAAAGCACTAGGGTTGTTCCTCGGACTTTCTCTTCCCAATATCTTTGTCTGGTTGCCATAAAATCATAGATCTGGGTGTAAGTGCAGTTTTGCACTTTTTACGCAATATTGAATTTCTTCGAACGCTTTATGTTATCATGTTATCATGTCTGCAGAATGTCATAATGAAGTCATAATGACGTGCACTTGTCTAATGCTTTTCAACAGCGACAAACACAGAACGACGTTTACAATGAACGTTCTACATAAATGCATCGTATATTATATGCATTGCATTTGCGTAGAGATAATATAGCGCCGTCGAAGGACACAATACTCTATATATCCACGCAGAATCTAAAGATATCCACGCACAAAATTTCTCGATAGAAATATATATACAGTTATGCACAATAATTATATATATTTATATATATATATATATTAGTCAGATTAGCAGGTCGCAGGCGACTCTTCCAAAGTTTGCTCCTATCCAATTGGCGTTGAGGAAGAAACTTCTGCACTTGTTCTGCAGGAACTCATCACAGATTCTCCAACTATACAACGACCGTCCAGATATACTTGCGACTGGCGAGTATATTTGGACTCTAGATTTTCACACGAACTGTCCGCGACGGGGGTACTTAATTGGCCTATGAACCCATCGGTCTCTTCGGGTCATGAGGTCAAATGGACCGGGCTCAAGGTCAGCGAAGGTCAGGTTGTCTAAAATTTCGAACAGCGCGGAGTTGTTTGACACCTACAATACAACGACCATTATATTCATTTAACTGTGACAAAATGTCATGCGGTGTAATAGGCTATAAATGCAACGCAAAGCAAGGTCACATTATAAGGTAAATAAAGGTATGGAAGGGGAAGATAGAGTGTTGTCAGTTAGTAAAAATCAAATAGGGCCTAATATAATCTTAAATAAGACACGCCAAATAAGATCAGGTCAACTTAGTTAGGGGCTGTTAAAATACATTGATGTGGGGAGTCAGGCAAAAATCAGACGATTAAGCTTAGTTAAGGCATAAGGTTGCCACCAGATGTGGATGGGGAAAATGGAAAGACTAAAAAAACGTTGTATTTGGGAGTACAAAGCAACTACAGCGAGATCTGTTGTACAACGAAAGTAAGTTAATGCAGTGACGCTATCAGTGATATAGGATCAGGATATAAGTTATACGATCAGACAGACCGACACCAGTCTTCATATGGCCATGATTTAAGCCGATGATGGTATATTACAGTCAGCGAATAATCGTTAATTAATCTAGAGTGAAAAGAGACCTGTTAAGGAAAAGAGAATGTATATAGCGCCTCTTCAAGGTACCACTCAGAGGCGCTCTCTACACTAACTAGCCGAAAGATGTTAAGAGTCATAGCGAGCGAAAATAACAAGTTTTGGTAGATGGCGTGGTTGATCGGAGTCTCTGGTAGGTGGTAGATGACGCCCGTCCGGCTAATCGGCTCAAGCAAGGATGCGTGTAGGAGAAGGCATTCCTCGTTTGTCGGTCAGTAGTTGAAAGCGCCGCCAGTGACAACAGTCGAGGTCACTCCACTGACCCGCGGCGTACACGCACATAAACTAATGATGTCATCGTATTGCTCTATACTTACATCGGTCAACCATTCCCTGAAGGATCGCTTCCACCTGTTCCTTCGCTCTCCATGCAGGTAGGCGTTGAAGAGAATCAGGTAGATGTAACGCTCCAGATAGTCGAGGCTTCTTTTCCTATAGGCGACGCTTTCTCGTTCCGTTTTTGCATTCTTTATCTACGGGTCGTATACAACACATGTTGTAAATACATTTACAACGTTTGTATGTGCACTTGTGATCGCGCCCCTTCAAGCTCACTACTCAGAGGCGCTCCCGACTGCAGAGCGGACACTGCATCGGAGTTTCACACCGAAGCGCTTAAAAATTGCGAGTGAAGGACTTGTCCAAGGTCCCTACGCGGCGACTTGAGGTGGATTCGAACCTGCAACCCTTCGGTCGCAAGGTGACGAACATACCCACTACACCACCGCGCCCCACGCAATGTATTCATGTTTCTACGGCTGGGGATTGGCACAAAATACATTCTATCGCAATGTCGGGGTTTATACAGCGCCACAAAAAACGAAATTGTGGCAACCAGGCAACAGCTCATTCACTGTAGACCCATTCATCTGCTCTCTGAGAAACGCTGAACCAAGATGAAGAAGAGAAAGAAAAACACGAATGTGAAGTAGAATGTCTTTCAGCCAACTCATAGAATCAGCTATCGGTTTATATATGTGTATATATATATATGCATATATATATGTATGTATGTATGAGGAGTTGATGATATTAGTTTATTTGCTTCATCATTTTAAGGCAAGTCCTCTACTTCCCTGATTAATCTTCCTATAGACTGTCAGAATACGGACGTCGTACCCATTGCATTGGTTAAGTAAAGACTTGTAACAGAGAAATGCAATGCAGAATCAGAAACCTACATGTAGAGTAAGAAAGAAAGAAATTAGCGGAAGAGTATACTATAGTAGACAGAAAAGCATTGCTTTTTAAGAAAGGCCCATATGAAAGCAATTAAAGTAAGAGCGTTAATCAAGAACAAACACGAGAGTATAAGAGGTAGAAACATAGTGTATGTAGAAATGTGTTCGGAACCTTGTTGAAGGTGACAAAGATGACTTCTCGGATGTGGTAATGCATGGGTGTCATGGTGTCTGAACACTGATTCAGAATGAAGTCGACTTCTCTCTTCACCTGATGACCATTCGGAATCCGACGAACAATCTCCTGAACCATCTTCAGACCAAATCAAATGCAAACGAATGATTTCATCAGACAGTAATGTGTCCAGCTTTTATTCTATCGCATTGAGGGATTAAAATGTACAACCTAACGTTGTTTTAACTCATTATTGTTGTTAACTTATTATTGTTATAATTTGTGCAACTGTTACGAATGATGGTCATCAGTCATCTCGTATAAATTATTGCTTCGTAGGCCTATAGCTACATAGTTATGCACAATCCATTAACGTAAACATTTAAATTACTGTTGGACTCACATTGATTCTATTATTTTTATTGGATGTGACATTTTCCTTTAGTAAACAAGTTACCGGTACTTTATATTGTAAGATTCAAATGTTGTAACCTAACACCACAAGTTGTTTCAATAATCATGGGAACATAACTACATATTAAAATAGTTTAAGCTGAAATTGTTCTCATAAACTTGTTCAGGGACTCCTCGTTACTCCATTGGCTGCCCTACGTAAACAAAGCTTGAATTGGTCTTTGTTAGTGAGCACTCGACCTCTAAAATACCACAGTGTGGATAGAGGATAAAAGAGACTTCTTTCTAATGCCTATAGATAGCGCAGATATTACTGACCTTATAATGTCCTTGCGTATATTTGGCGTTTGGAAGTGACACTCTTTCTTCCTCTCCCGGTTTAGTTCCATATGGAAAACCCTGCAAAGGATTTCAAGGTAAAGCAACCAAACAACTAACCAAGTTAGGAGACAATGGATGCTTGCGATGACAACAATGACAACTAACAAAGTAGGCTATACTTATAAGAAGACGAGGAAGATAGATAAGACGATGGTGATTTTGATGACGACGATGATAACGATAATTGCGATGACGGCGACACGGCGATATGTAGGTACCAATAAACACATATTGATTGATTGATTGATTTGTTGATTGATTGATTGATTGGTTGATTGATATTGATTTTTTTATTGATTGACCAATTGACCGATTGATTGATTGATTGAAGGATCACTTGATTGACTGACTGACTGATTGATCCATTGGTTGATTTTGAATGTGTGCGTCTATTGTAGTTAATAGCTTCCATTGTAGTCAATAGTTCTTAGCTTCTATTGTAGTCAATAGTTCTTAGCTTCTAGCTGTCATCGGAAGGAGTGTAGTGGAGACTAGAGAGGGAATGACCTTGAGGTGACACATGATGAGTCCAGCGATGGCCATGGCTGTTGTCGTTCTTCCCTTTCCAGTTCTACACTGGAAGAGCAGAGCTGGTCCATCCTCGTCTGTGTAGATTTCCGCCAGACCAACCATCACAGACAGAATGTAGTCGAATATCTAACACCAGGAACCAACACAAATACAATGCTTGTGTGTACATTTACACAGCCGCTTCATTTCCAATTCGTACCATTCTATAATGCATGCGTCTGGTGATCAGTGGTTTTCAGTTATGGTTCTTCAGTTAAATACCGTTTCAGTTAAAATTACCTTATTTTAGTCACAGTTAACTGCCAAACATTTTTCACTTAATTTGCTGTTTCAGTAGCAGTTTCAGTTAATAGAAATATGCGATGGGCAATATAATACGGTTGATTGCGATATGTTATGCAATGCAAGGCAGTGAAATTAATTCTAAACAGTGCAAAAATATACTAAATTTGTGTGTCCTATCACTGAGACAACAAGTGTGAAGAATGCATTGATAGAATGACGAACCTCATCAGTTGGTGCTGCATCATCAGACATCGGAAGTCGATGGTACAACAACGATCCAGGATTCTCTTCATTTAGCTCATCGTACATTTCGAAACACGTCCGGAAAGCGGTCAACTCCTGCACTTCCGGTTTTCGGTCAAGTTCGGTGTATACCTTATGAAAAGAAATCGTGGTCATCAGAAAGTCCTCAGTGTTAAGACCCCTTGTCTAAGACCCCATATATCGCAATAGTGATAATAGCCCACAATCTGAAATGACCGGCAGTTAATACAAAAAAATACGTTTATCTCCAGACTGTAACCACTTCCTGGATGTTCTGCAACTTTGAGTCTCTGGGCTCGAAAACATCCAATTCGCCGACCATACGACATCAAACCCCAGTACCCCACCCCAAAGGAGGTTCCACAACAATAAATACCTGCCATGATGTCTTTGATGTTAAGATGTTCTTTAGACATACTTCTTTCTCCTACAACGCACAATGGCATGTCTTACTTATTTCTTTGCTTCCCCTCCCGTCAGTCATGCGACGACGATGAGGCTCCCACATGACTTTTCCAGACTTGTCTAACTTTTTTGTTTAAGTCCATCGTCATCGTACTTACATGTATTTACTGCCAGCTAATTTGTCTGGTTACTGCATGGAGGTTTAAGCCAGTATTTTCGAGTACATGTAGTTAGACGAATCTGCGCCAGTTGACTGAAGCGTAGACCCAACGTAGACAATGAGATAATAATTATTGGACGTCATATAACTAACGAAAGTGGCTTTCATGCACCACGATTCGAGTCACAGTATAAACGTTAACGAAATTCAGTCACCTATAAGTCAACCATTATAATTGTCTGGTTGAAACAATGCAATTTAAGCTGGGGGTCAAAATTGGAAAGTATTTCAATGTAATAAAGGTCGAAAACATTGCAGTTTATTTTCTTAATTGTTTATTAATTAAGGTGATAGTTCTTTTGTCAGTACAGCTTCTGAAGCAAGTGTTTTGTTGATCTGTTGATTTGTTGATACCTCGATCTCCGCTGATGAAATTCCTGGCATGACGAGCACCTCTTCGAGGTACTTGGACTCTCTGGGGCTGAAGGTCTGTCCGTTGCCTTCGATGACGAGGTCCTCGCGAAGGTTGAACCACACAACAACCGGATGACCTTGCTTCTTGTGCAGCAGATGACGAACGACGCAAGTCAGACCCTACAATCAATCAACCAATCAATCAGTCAGTCAGTCAATCAATCAATCAGTCAATCAGTCAGTCAATCAATTAATTAATCAATCAATCAATCAGTCAATCAATCAATCAATTAAATAAATAATTAATTAATCAGACAATCAAAAAATCAATCATGCATTCAATCAAGCAAGCAAGCAATCAATCAGTCAGTCAATCAATCAATCAATTAGTCAATCAATCAATCAGTCAATCAGTCAATCAGTCAATCAATCAATCAGTCAATCAATCACCCAAACAATCAATTAATTAATTAATCAATCAGGCAATCAATCGAGCAATCAATCAATCAAACAAACAATCAATCAATCAAACAAACAAACAATCAATCAATCTATCGATCGATTAATTAATCAATCGATAAATTAATCAATAAATTAATTAATCAATCGATCGATCGAGCAGAATTTATATAGTGCGTCTTCAAGATCCCTACCCATAGGCGCTCTAGTCCCAAGTAAAGCGAAAAAAGCAGTCTTCAACAGTTGGTGAATGACAAGCACCTCACAGGTCTACCTACAAACCCTCTCCTAACTGTCTCAATTTAAGGGCACATGATTCAATCCACTGTGTTGCATTCAACTGCGTTTCTTTAGTTCCTTTTCTCCAGTTACCGCTGTATTCTAATCCATTCTATTTTTACATTCTATTGTAACATTCCACTGTTATTCCAATCCATTTCATTTTTACATTCTATTCTATTCACTGCTATTCTAATTTCCAATCCATTCTATGTTTACATCCTATTCTATTCACTCTTATTCTAATCCATTCTCTTTTTACATACTATTCTATTCACTGCCATATTCTAATTCATTATATTTTTAAATTCTATTCACTGTTATTCTAATTTGTTCTGATTCGCGTTGCGTCCATTGTGAAGATGCATATAAATGCTCATCACAAGTGTGCATATTAAATGATTTGATTGTATGTGAGTTGCACCGTTTTTGAAGGCTGAGCCATTCCGTAGATCGGCAGACCAGGCACACGACGAAAGTTGGACGTCTTCACATCCATGTTAGAACTAAGAACATCCAGACCAATGTAGTCATCGGACACCTAGAAACAGTATACATAATAGCATATGTGAAACGATAATGTATGGTAAACATAAGCAAGGCAACTATAAGCTATGGTATCGGATGATGTAGCCTACGGGATAAAATAAGGGCTTGATTGTCAAGGCTTTGCCCAATAAATGGCATGCTTGACATTGACAAAAGTAATCAAGCTTCTGCTTTTATACATGATGACTCAATAATCAATCATGGCTTGCTCGCGAACACTAAGAATTGAACAATGATGACTTGCCCTGGCCTACTGAAAAAAGAAGGACAGAAACAGCGTCGGAAGACTTTCTACCACGATCTACTTGTGGCAAAATGTTGGCCTATATATACTGTCGCTTACGGTAGAGTGTAAAAGTGAAATATTCTAGTATTCTGATTCTACTCACAAGAACGCGTTCTCCGGTGCATAGTAGGTCGAGTGAAGCCTTCCTCTCTGAAATGTCGGCCAGTCGGAGGATCGTGAGGATCTGTGGATGACGTCGCATCCATTGAACAAACGACTCACCAAACTGAGTAGGATACTACCAAGAAACACGAGACAAAGAAATTGAGTATCGATCATTATTAATTAATTTTTTACAACTTTTCAAACCGCAAATAACCATAGAGTACTAATTAAGGCATAGGCCTTAGCTACAAGTTCGAGTGGGAGGGGATGGAGACACAGAGGGAGAGAGGGGAGGGGGAGAGAGGAAGGGAAGGGAGGGGGATGGAGGGAGTGGGAGTAGCAGGGAACGCGACGATTCCTAAAATTCCCGGGCAACGGCGGGTACCCCAGCTAGTATGTAATGTAGCTGTATCGCCGGTATTGCAAAAGTACTTGAAAAACTATTCAGAAAAAATTCGCACATTCATGCACTACATATAATATTGTGCTAGTGATGCTTTAGCGCCACATAAATCCGCATTCCAAGTAAACCTTAATCGTAATCGTGATTTAAATATAAAAAGTATTATTCATATTCAAACAAAATAATTAAACTACCAATGTTTACAATCGCCACCGTCATCAACACAGCGTCCACAGACTTAGGCCTATTATATCTACTTACCGTTTCATGCAGGTAAGCGTTGAAGCAGATCAGGTAGAAATAACGTTCAAGGTGAGTTAAGCACAACTTCAGCTCGGCTTCAACCTGCAACTAATCCAATAAGACGAAGGTCACGGATAGGCCTATTACACAAGATTAATCTAAGACGATGAAAAAGAAGGTCGTTTGATCAATGTAAGTGCTAATCAGGCGAAAATGTCTGTGTTCTAAGAGGGAAATCAAAGTTCTATCTCAACAGAATTCATTTTGAACATCTCAGCTTCGCTCTGCAATTTTTCTTTCAATCATAGAAAAGCCGAGAACGCTTTGAAATAGATAAACAACTCTTGCTGATTTCACTCTATTTTATTAACCGATTAAGCACAGCAAACACTTTCGCTAATAAGCTAATTTAAAAGTTGCATTTAAGTAGTCTGCTTAGGATTATGATTCTATTTTGCAGGAAGTAAATAATTAATTAGCTTGCAGCAGCTCTGTTGAGCAGTCTTTAAGCAATAACAAATGACTTGGCTACGTTTGCCACCAACCGAAAATTCAGTTAAAACGAATACGTTCACAAACTAACTAATAGCCTTCTATAAAATGCATAATATATTATATATAGCCTACAAACAGAAAATATAAACATAGGATGTGAAATCGGAGCCGCTTACTCGACTTGTTAGGCGGAAAGTATAGGCCTGCAGGTTTTGTGATCTGTTCTGTAACTTTGCTCAGCATTTTTGGTTCCCTTTTGTGCTGATCAAAAAGTATTTCGCGCTTATTCAGGCCACGAATGAGTCCATCTCTTACGTATTTGGTCCAGAAGTCACAAGTGACGCTGGTCATTGGCAGGAGTAAATCGCTCTACATATATTCATATAACCTAGTCTAACGCGCTAACAGGATTACAGTTACAGGTCTAACATACTAAGTTTAACGTACTATGTCCAACGTACTAGGCCTAATGTTATAGGTCTAACGTACTAGATCTCCAGTAAGGCTCTCCAGGCGATTCTTGCTCTCCAGAATTGCAGAACGGAGGTTGAAAAGTTCGCTACACTCGCTGATGATGCTGTCAACCTAGAAATATTATGCAGAAACATTAATTATGTAGTCCCAGGAAGAACCACCACTTGTATGCCGACGCAGCTTAATGTAATGTAATGTAAATCTTCGAGAATTTCTCAGCGTCCACAAAAGCCACGTCAGGGAGGCCAGCCTAATCACCGGCGCTATATCAAATCAAGTCCGCAGTAGCCAGAGCTGCCTTTTTCGTTCCGGTACAGGTCAAAATCCGGGAGGTCAAGCCGAGGAGACAGCGTGATGCTACGCTTAGTCCTTCAGTCGAAACCAGTCGTTAACTTTTAAGCTGTATAGTCGTTATAACTTTCAAGTCGAGGTTGTTAACTTTTAAGCTGTAGTCGTTAACTTTCAAGTCATGCTATCGCCGTTCGGCTTTTGACTGTTTAGTGTTTTGATTAATTAACGTACTGCGTCTTTTATTGATCACTATAGTGCCATGCAAGTTTCATTTTGATGTAGACTACTTCTACAGCAAATCGGAAGCAACACTTGCGAGCCACAGCGTAACATACTAACATGGACTATAGCTATTATTCGTCGTAACCGAATCCCATAATGATAGTCATATACTGTGTACTTTACAATTATATATTATATCATGATCAAATTAAGTTACTGCAGCATGCTCAACACTTCAGGATCTCTTATAAGAACACCTATTTCATCACCGTTAGTCTTTGGTAGCGTTTCTGCAAGGCGCTCCAAAATTCCAGATACATGCAATGCTTCGGATGTTGTATGCGAACCAGGATATCGTCATATTAAGCTTTTACCTCGTTTTTGACTTTCAATCCGTGTGGCAAATAGTTGACCAGTTGTCTGATGGCAAAGTATTCGCCCATCTCAAAATTTGCAGTTTCGTCGTCGAGAGGCAGAGGAGTTTTGCTAAAGTGATCAGACAAATTAAAATGGTCTCAAACAGCTTTATGCTATTAGGAAGGAAAGTACTATCAAGAACAGAAATATTAGGCTACGTCAAAATAGCAGCACACTAGGTCTACTTTTCAAGGCCCTTGTGAAGAAAAGCCCTAAATTAATGGTCACTTGTCACCTTGTGCTTTCAGTTCCTTGAACTCTAGCGACCGTCATGATCAGTTTTCTCCATTGATGGTACGCATGATAATATTTAATTTCAAAATTATATAGATCTATTCAATCGTCAACACAGAAAGGACCGTGAACCGTATAACACGTTGTGTCTGGCATGATTCATAATTTGAAGCGAACTAAATAGAAATACATGATGACTGTGGTAAATAATTATATTTCGGTTCATGCCTTCATCCGTAAGGTAATTTATGCATAATCGACAGCATCTTTTTGTGGAGAGTTTTCTTACAGCGCTGCCTTTGGAAATCCTCTTTTGTGAGCGAGCATGATCATTGCAAGGCACATCCCGTAGGTACAACGGACGAGTCCAAGATGACTCGTAAAGACGACGTCAGGTAGTTGACTGTCTGCATCATTAAAGTAGTTCGACAATCCCTAAGAAAACAATAAAAACGACATCAAAAGCAGCAGCAGCAAAACTTCATCAACGGTATTGATATCTTCAAAAATTCATAGACAACTAATAAATAATATTATCTGTCACTTTCTAAATCTAAAAGTCAAATTTAGTCAGCTCGCTGTACTTGGCACACTCCTGGTCGAGTATATATGCAACTAGATGCATGGGGTACCCGGCGTTGCCCGGGAAATTTAGGATTCGCCCCGCTCCCGGCCAATTCCGTATACTTCCCCACCCTCACTGGCGGCTCGCCAACCGCCCGCTAACCAACCGCCCGCTCCCCATCCCACCCACCGCATCCCACTTCATCACAACCTAGCCCAACCCAATCCCCCGCCCCACCTCACCCCATCCCAACACAGTAGTGAAGGTTTGGAGTGAAAAGCTAAAAACCTGTTGAAACCACAACCACGTTCATTCTCATCGCCATTTCATAGAATGAATTGGCAACTCTCTTTAGTTGTTCCGCCAGAATTATGTGGAATCACTCACCCTGAAAGCTGAGACGAAAGCATCGAAGTCCGCTTCAGTTAGAGCATCAGCCTGAGTCCAGCTCAGTCGAAGATACCTACGGCACATACACACACTCTCACACACACATACACCCACACGCAAGATGTCATCAATAGCAATGGCTAGACGACTACAACCGTCAAGAAGGCCTATATGCACGTCAGGCAGACAGAGATCGGCTGACACAATAGACAGGACAGGTGCAAAGGCAGAAAGAAGACAGGAGCAAAGGCAGAAAGAAAACAGGAGCAAAGGCAGAAAGAAGACAGGAGCAAAGGCAGAAAGAAGACAGGAGCAAAGGCAGAAAGAAGACAGGAGCAAAGGCAGAAAGAAGACAGGAGCAAAGGCAGAAAGAAGACAGGAGCAAAGGCAGAAAGAAGACAGGAGCAAAGGCAGAAAGAAGACAGGAGCAAAGGCAGAAAGAAGACAGGAGCAAAGGCAGAAAGAAGACAGGAGCAAAGGCAGAAAGAAGACAGGAACTGAGGCAGAAAGAAGACAGGAGCAAAGGCAGAAAGAAGACAGGAACTGAGGCAGAAAGAAGACAGGAGCAAAGGCAGAAAGAAGACAGGAACTGAGGCAGAAAGAAGACAGAAGTAAAGGCAGAAAAAGACTGGAGCACAGGCAGAAAGAAGATAATATAGGCGATGATGGTAGAGAGAAAAGGAAGCAGAAATAGTCAGAAGCAGAAACTGTATAGGCTACAAATGAACGATGACGAAGAAAATGACAGAGACAAAAGAAGAGATAGTTGGAGGTAAAAAAAAAGATAAACAGAGGAACAGATAGATACAGATAGATACTAATAGATACAGATAGATGCAGATGCAGCGGTGAAGCTGAAATAGACAGTGAAGCGATCATAGATAGAAACAGTGCTGCAGCAGTCGACGAAATACCTGATGTTGAAATTGTCGAAGATCTGCTGACAATAGATCTCTTCGGTGACGCCAAGGTCATCCTCAAAGGCGACTGGATGGAGCTGTGGTTCGTCCTTGAAGGTCACGGTGTTATCGTAGAAGTAGAATCGTTTGTTGTCTTTTAAGGCAGCTAGATCAATCACCTGTCAATCAATCAATCAATAAATCAATCAATCACCTATCAATCAATCAATCAATCACCTATCTAACAATCAATCAATCACCTATCAATCAATCAATCAATCACCTATCAATCAATCACCTAGCAATCAATCGATCAATCACCTATCAATCAATCAATCAATCACCTATCAATCAATCACCTATCAATCAATCGCCTATCAATCAAGCAATCAATCACCTATCAATCAATCAATCAATCGACAATCGATCAATCAATCGACAATCGATCAATCAATCAATCGACAATCGATAAATCATTTGATGAATCGAGCAATTCAATCAATCGATCATTCAATCAGTTAAGAGGAGTAAAGTAATCAATCAATCAATTCAATTCAATATACTTATTATATTGTATCCTTACTATAGCCTATGAATGCGCGAATCAGCTCCTGGCTGGTTGCGGGAGGTTTCAGAATTCGTTTACCTCAAACATGCAGCTCACGTCGAAACCCGACACTATTCTTATCCCAATTGCTCGTCCAACTCAAACTTATTTCTGGTTTCCTTAACACCGATGACAACTTCATCGGATAAATTATCTGAATCTGTGGTTTCACTTTTAGAAGAGAAACCATCGTCAGGATTTTCACAGGTGCTGTGCTATTCCACAAAATTGAAGTCACAATCTATTTAATTGGCATCATTGCACTATGCTAAGAAAGCCATTTCACTAAGTTGCTAATGAACTTAATGATAATAACACTGACAAAACTGGCATTGAGACAACAGCGGTCAACAGCCTGCAGACCCTGTGCAGGGAGTCCATAAATTAGTTCTTACTGAGATTAACGAATCGTATGGCATAAAGCTGGCGTATATAGCCAAGATTTATTAGTTTTCTGACATAGGCCTATAGTAATTATGGTTACGATATGTAAATTCCTTGTCTTTTGGTGACTATTCAAACCTCATTTCTCATGTCGACCTCAAGTTCCATCGTCTCTCGAATGGTGAGGCGTCCATCGCTTGTGTCTGGATTGTGCAGACAATCACGAACTCTGGGACTGTATGGAACCATGTCGAATCCATCTCGTAGAAACAGAACCGGTTCATGGCGCAGATTGAACAAAAGAATTGTCTGTACACACAAGACAAAGTAAAGTAGATTTTTCACTGTTTAGAGAAATCGGTCCTGCAAATTTAAGGTATAGCCTGTCTGAAGAAAACAATGAAATCACTGAGTAGCAGCAAAAGACACAAGACAATTAGACTGTCTCACAAAACGAAATCAGTTTTTGCTAATTTCTTATAATTATAATTATTACAAAAGTCTCTTTCCTACTCGTTAAGTTTGCAATGATACGCCTGTGTATCTGTCTATGGCGTCATCACCTTCCATCTGTCTCATTGTAGGCACGCCTCTGTCTCTGTGCATATCTTTGCATGCATAGGCGCAACCACCCTATGGGACCCACGGGACGCGTCCCCCCAACTTTTGAATGGTCCCCTAGCTTTATTATTATGGTCCCCCCCAACTTTTAGGACGTGATTCATTGTGGTCCCCCCAACTTTGAGGACGTGATTGCGCCTATGTTTGCATGCAATGTCTGCGTTAGTTTGTCCATCTGTTTCGATCGAACAAGGAGTCGTGGCTCCGTCTCAGCTCCTTCTTTCTCAGTAAAGATGACAATGCGATATTCTCGTTACATGTTTAACGTCGTTACCATATCAAAGATGATTAGTGTCGCCCTCCTTCTTTATCCAGGCTTGGGATTGGCACTGGCAGAGAACAACCAGTGGCGCGGAGTTAAAGAATACAATAAGTTAATAACGACAATTTGTATGATGCCGAAACGCGGCAATACCGCTACAGCTATAGGGCGCCTCACTCATAATGTCTGGCCATTGGCCAACACATCTTTCGGCCCAAGCGTCAATAGTTTCAAAAGCTGCGAAGATAAACTTCAACTCTCGATTGCTGAATCGCCAGTCAAATTCCATAAAAGAGAGAACGTCGTCGGTTAGAGAGGAAATGGAAGCAACTCGGGCTCGAAGAGGACAGACAACGTTATCGTCGCCACTGCCGTACAACAAATAAGCTAATTAACGATTCACGAACTACTTACTTCCACAGCCTACTCGAAAATGCTGAAAATCCGATGGACCGTTGGCGCATCTCCCAAAGACTTCTGCACTCAAAGGAGACTTCCAGCTGCCAGCGCTCAGACTCTGAGAATCAGTCTTTATGCTCTAACTTTGCCAGATATTTTGTTAACAAAATTGATGACCTTAAATGTAAAATTACTAGATGCGCTGCCAATTTAGTATGGAATGACCTACTGCTTGATTCTGACTTCTCTGAATCTACCTTTAATGACCTTCCTCCTGTTACATACTTGGAAGTATCTAATCTTCTCAGAAGCTTGGTACCTAAATCATCCCCTATGGACTTCATACCTACACCTCTTATTGTTTCTTGTTCTGATGTTTTCTCCCACCTTATTGCACACCTGGCCAACTTGTCTTTTGCTGAAGGATGTTTCCCGTCATGCTTTAAGTCTGCTTTAGTTACTCCTTTGCTTAAAAAACCTGACCTAGATTCCAATAATCTGTCTAACTTCAGACCTATCTCGAACCTAAATAACATTTCCAAGATCCTTGAACGTCTCTTTCTTACTCGCATCAAGAAACATATCACTTCCTCTCCCAACTTCAGTCCTTTTCAGTCAGCTTATCGTGAAGGCTATTCCACTGAGACTGCCCTTACATCCACGCTGGACAACATCTTTTCGTCTATTGACAATGGAAAGGCCTGCCTTTCTGTATGTCTTGACCTCAGCGCAGCTTTCGATACCGTAGACCATCAATTACTTATTTCTAGACTCACGAAAAGCTTCGGTGTCTCTGGTACTGCTTTAAACTGGTTAGCGTCTTATCTGGGTAACAGGAATCAGCAGGTGGGCATCGGTACCGCTCGGTCTGAACCCACTGTTTGCACTGCTGGAGTTCCACAGGGATCTGTCCTTGGTCCTCTATTATTCACCGTCTTTACCTCCCCAATTAATCGCATAGCTAATCATTTTGGTGTCCAATTACAGCAGTACGCGGACGACACTCAGCTCTATATTGCTCTGTCACACACTGATCAGTCCGGTAAACTTAAACTTGAGGAGTGCCTGTCATCTTTATATGCCTGGTTCTGTTTTAATGGTCTGGCTATAAACCCAAACAAGTCTGAGGCAATTTTGTTCGGGTCACGACAACGCTTGCGTTCTTTTCCTTCACTTTCCAGCATTGACCTCGCAGGCTCCGCAGTACCGTTATCAGATTCTGTTAAAACTCTTGGGGTTACCCTGGACAGTATGCTTACTTTTCGGATGCATGTAACTAACCTCTGTAGATCTTGCTTTTATCACATCAGGGCAATACGCCACATTAGGTCGGCTCTGACTAAGGATATGTCGAAGACTTTAGCTTGCGCCCTTGTCTCCTCTCGCCTTGATTATGCTAATGCGATTTTTGTTGGCATTTCAGACTACGAGCTACATAGGCTGCAACGCATCCAAAATTCTTTAGCTCGGGTTGTGCTGCGTGTCCCACTACGATCAAGTTCCTCAGTTTTACTTCATCAGCTGCATTGGCTTCCTGTCGAGTTTAGGATTAAATTTAAATTGGCCTGTTTAACCTACAAATCCCTCTCTACCGGAACACCTCCCTACCTTCAGTCACTGCTTACTCCTTATATTCCTCCTCGTTGCCTGCGATCATCAAACATGGGTCTTTTAGTTGAACCTCGATGCAGAACTGTTATGGGCTCGCGTGCATTCCATGCCTCTGCTCCCAAAGAATGGAATCTACTTCCACTCTCTCTTCGTTGCTCAAATTCACTCCCTACCTTCAAAAAACGGCTCAAAACTCACTATTTCTCTTTGGCTTTCAAGCACATGGACCTTTAACTGCATCTTCCTCTGGCGGCTAACTATCCGCGCCTCAGATTCACACTTTGGTGTGACCTTGCGCGCGTAATAAATTTATGTAATAATAATAATAATAATAATAATAATAATAATAATAATAATAATAAAACACATCTTCCTTCGTTTCCCCTTATTTTATGTTAGCCTTACCTTATGTATCTCCTTTACTAGAGCTCACCTTACAATGCTTCCCCTCAATACCTACTTTATTTTACCGTGCAATCGATTTGCAGCCGGTGGTTTTCACCGCTGCAGCTCCGTGTCTATGTACCGGTTGTACCCAGTCAATTGTGTACATAAACTGACCTGGTCTGCATCTCCGGACTTGAGACTGTCCATGAAGTTGGCCAGTCCGTCCTTGGTTGGTTGACCCATTCCGTAGACGGGGAATCCGTCTCCAGCCTGACGACAGTTCGGAGCAAGATACGACGACGACGACATGGTCTGCAGCTGATCGTCGTACGCGTGGACGTCTTTGACGAGAAAATACTTTCCCTATAACAATGAGCAATGTTATAATTATATTGTTTGTATATATAAATGACAGATGACAGTATTGCGTCTTTTAAATGATAAATCTTATTAGAACGGTAAAAACTATCACTACTTACACTGTTATCAAAACTCTGTGGACAATAACCTTTGAGAAGCAAAAGCGTCCAGACAACAACTCCCTATACACTAATAATTTCAGTGCAACCTGTGAAAAGCAGAAATGAAAGATTGAGACCAAGCATCTAGAAACCAAATGATAGACAATAGGCTAATCAAACAATTAGGACCAGTGTGCAAATTAGAGACATACCTCAATCAAAAACTAAATATAAAACAATTATTAAGCACTTGGGCATATATGAAAAATTATAATTACCAAAAGTCCAAACCAAATTTAACACGTTTTATGGTTGGTCACCATCACAGCAACCAAGGAAATGTGCATGCTGGCTCCAGTGCATGAATTCTGGCCGTAATTAGAAACTACAATAAACGCGATACTCATAGCTATCTATAAACTGAACTGTATTGTAGCTCACAACCTATCGAAATAGCAATACCTATTGCGTTGTATTGCAGGAATTCGTATAATTATTGTTTCATGATTCCATGCTTCCACGTTGTATCGTATACAGGATGCGGAGAGTTTTGTATCGTATAGAATATGAGCAAAGTACATTGAAAGAAAGCAAGACAAGTGGACAGACATTGACAGAGACACAGACGTACATGTAGGAAGACACGGATGAAACAAGAGAAGCAGTCAACATGACATTATATGGAAACCGAAGACAGTTCCGACGAGAACCGGAAATTAACGATCCAGCAAACGCCGAGTCACTTATAACCACTATTTAAAAACCACTCGCAGATCAGACTACTTTGCCCTTATAGGCTATATATACGTATATATATATTACTTTGCCCCTTATAGGGTTATATATAATATACCTCTATATATATATATAGTATATCTCTCTTTTGCGTTAGTTACGAAGGAGCAACAGCAGCAGTAGCAACTGCAGCAACCAAGCAACGGCACGCACGTCATCTCTTGACTATATACAATCACTCGATCCACTTAACATCTCATGACACCTCGGTTGAAACGCGAGGAAATGCATTCCCGCCATAAAAGCAAAATGCCAGCGCACACATCTTCCGGACATGACGCGCCCATCATAGACAATGTCTGACATTAACAAAGACGGATGTTTTCGACCATCTATAATAAGTAATGTTTTCAGAAGTCTCACAAAACCTCACAAAGGTGTGGTCTATGGACAACATGCAATCATCGATCGCCGTAAAACAAGTGTGTGCTTGTCTACGTTCGCTTGTATGTACGTATGTATGTATGTATGTGTGTATGTATGTATGTATGTATGTATGTATGTATGTATGTAGGTATGTATGTATGTATGTATGTATGTATGTATGTATGTATGTATGTATGTATGTATGTATGTATGTATGTATGTATGTATGTATGTATGTATGTATGTATGTATGTATGTGTGTGTGTGTGTGTTTGTGCGTAAGCGGGTGTGCATGTGACCATCATCGTCATAATTAGTGGTTTCTATGAACCATAATATTATTATTACGGCCATTGAGAATCTGTTAATCAAGAAGAGTCATGCACTATTCCATGAGTTCATTCATTGATGTAGCCCAACATATTTTTTTGTCCTAAAACCGGGTTTGTCTCAGTAGACACATCTATAGCCATCTCAAGCAAACCCTTAAACCTATGCTAGTATCATACGTGAATGTCGGTCTATCAGTGCATATACGGTCTACCTGTCTACGTATGATCTTCACTGTTGTCGTTTCTCACCTGAACGAGAGGGTGGCCAGGTGAGTCCTCAACAAGGGAACCGTAGACAATAGGTTCCTTGAAGTCGGACACATGCTGGAACTCTTCGTTGCAGTTCTTGATGATGATCGGAGCCACCTGGTTCGTTCGCATGATCGTCGTACGCGCGCTGTCTCCGTCTACTGCGCCTGAAACTAAACAGTTGTTTATAAATACTTTACGTAGGATGATGGATTAATTATAAGGAAGCGCAGTTGAACTGTGCAATGGACCTTAGATACTTCGTCGCTCTTCTAGCGTCACACATAATTCCTGATCCCTTTTTGAAGTGACTGCCTGCAGTTTTAAATCTTTTGATCGCCTGGTTTTTTTCCTTACCAGAATTTGTAATATCACATTTCTGACATTTCACATGTGCCCAACAATAACAATCAACTGGCAACTAACAAATTCTATAACTTGATTCACGGTCAAATTTCATGCCGGTTTCAGACCCGTGTCATGAAATAAAGTAGCCTATCTCCCAAAATTATGGATCTAGTCGCTTAGCGAAATGGAGTATAATTATAGAGTCTAGCCTATAGGCCTACTGTCGGATGAATCAGAAAGAGAGGGGCTAGTCATTCCCTTAGTGCAAAAGTATACATATCCTTTTGAGTCGTGAGAAATCTTACCCCCTTCAAAACGTATCTCCTGCAACTCAATTACAAATCGTGCAATTTAAGTCAAGTTAGAACTCTGTCAGTCGTTGGCATGGGCAAACACATCGTGCTAATTAAGCTCATATCCTGCTGGCATAATCCGGCAAAGAATTCAGTGAAGCCATATTAATCCTCTCATTATGGGCCTAGGCTACTCTCTATTCCATACCATCGCACTTGATATTCGCATTGATGTGTACGCCGGTGTCACGAAATAGAGAATCCCCCGTATTAATTGTATCCCCCAAATTAAAAAAAGTTGAAAAACCGCTTCCGCGTGTATTTGTTTTTGCAAATTAATTTTCATCTGCTTTGTTTTGAACAATGACACTAACAAGCATGTTTATTCCTACTAGATAATTTGTTTTGCCCTGTTTTTGGAGCACTTAAAACATTTAAAACACTTCAGAACACTCAGAGTTACTAAATAAATTCGAGTTGCATTGCTTAGGACACTTAAAACAATTAGAGTTACTTTAAATTTTGATTGCAGCATAATTTTTTTATTATGCTCATTTAAAAAAAGGGGATAGAATGGTTTATCCCCTCGGATAGTATAGACCGGTTAATTCCATTCGGGGGATAGATTAATTCATCCCACCGGATAGCTTTCGGGGGGATACTCCGTTTCGTGTCACCGGCAAAGCCGTTGAAGCCATATAGTGCGACGAACCGTGCAGCCTCAAGGACTCTTTTCTTGCGGGTTCGGTGTGGCATTGCCATCTCACGCAAATTAAACAAAAGCCTCAAAGTCGATCGATTCGCATATAATCAGTGGCGTGAAGAGAGTTTCATGCGATGCAAATGCATAGAAGAGGAAGACAAATGTCAGCAGTCACGCGGGATGTTGCTGCATACAGAGACACATACATGGCCTACAAGCATCCCTGTCATTATACACACATTCAGACTAAACACATGTACAATTTATTGTGCATGCACACACGCACATGCCCACATACATACAAACATACATTCATGCATATGCACACACAGATGAATAAATACAATACATCATACATACACGTATATGCGCGCATGCTGATTCACTAACTCGCTCTCCACTTTACAGAGCAGTTGACAGAAGGCGTTGATTTTAGTCTCTGTATTGCAAAGACAGCACAAAGCAAAGAATGGACAATTGACATCGTGGCGTCGGTGGTATGGTCGGTTGTAAGTCAGCAACAGATAACATTTAAGAATCTGAGTATAATTATCGCTGAAACACAAGAAAGCGTTTAATGAGGAATTGAGAGAAAATGTCAAGAATGTAGTGTAGAGCTATGGTCGCACCCCCCATCCACGCCTTAGAGAACCCGCTGGCGATAGTGTAGTATAGGCTACGACTCCTGCCTAGGCTATAACATAAAACTGTAAGTAAGATAAGCAAGAATGCACTCATCAATTGTTTGAATGGAGAAACAGACAGACTGACAGACATGTAATCAGACAAATCGTTAGGCGTAGACAGATGGAATAACGAGGATACATAGAAACACAAAAAGACGTAGACTGACGAGGATACAGGCAGACAAAGAATGCAGAATTGGTTTTAATTCTAGTCAGCATGCTTTATAATCATCAAAATTATCACGGTCTCATCATTATCGTCGTAGTCGTCATCACCACCACCACTATTATCGTCATCATCATCATCGTCATCATCATCATCATCATCATCATCATCATCATCATCGTCGTCGTCGTCGTCGTCGTCATCGACATCATCATCATCTGCGTGTACGATTTTCGCCTAAGTCATGTTATGTGAGTCTTTTCATGCATAATTTAATTTTGTATTGAGTCGAGTGATTTACCTGCACGGTCACCGTTGGCACACCTGAGTGTTTTATTGACGCAATGACGGAATGATTGAGTACCTGACAGTTGACTACCTGGATGACTCATTCATTCACATGGGTCTACTTAATTAATCCTAATCTTATTCTTAGGAGAAGCTCTGAGAACATCCCTGTGTATATATCGTAGGTGAAAGCAGGCCGGAATCCTAGTCAGGCAGGTATGAAGCAGAGAAACCAACAGCGAGATTGAGAAGCAGACTGAAGGAGAGACACAAAGAGGGACAGACAGAGGGACGAATGCAAGAAAGGATTGCTCTGGACAGAAACAATAGTTTTCTCGAGAAAATGTTTTTCTTCTTCGAAGCAGAGTAGCGGAAGTTCGTGAGACTGAGGAGAAAGATATGAATGAAAGAAATGGAGAACATGAGCAAAAGGCGAATAATGGCTGACGAGAGAGACCAACAAAAGAACGAGAATAAGAATGAAGAATATCTGCGATGCCAATCCAGACGAGAGGCAATCCAATTGTCTTCATTTTATTGTCTTCGTCTTATTGTCTTCATCTAATAATATTGTCTTCATCTTATTGTCTTCATCTTATCGTCTTCATCTTATTGTCTTCATCTTATTGTCTTCATCTTATCGTCTTCATCTTATCGTCTTCATCTTATTGTCTTCATCTTATTGTCTTCGTCTTATTGTCTTCATCTAATAATATTGTCTTCATCTTATCGTCTTCATCTTATTGTCTTCATCTTATTGTCTTCATCTTATTGTCTTCATCTTATTGTCTTCATCTTATTGTCTTCATCTTATTCTCAAACCAGAACAATTCTGATATCGTCCAATCTATGTTTGTGCAATTAGCTGCCATGGTCGAATGCCTTAGCAGGCGCGGATTTACAGGGGGCGGAGCCGGCGTACGCCCCCCCCCCTAAACCTGCAGCAAATGTTCTCAAACTAAACTGACCTAAAACTAATATAATTGCAATTTGGGAATAGGATGTTTGAAGTAGCTGGACCGGCAGAATGGAGCTCTCTTACCGGAGCTCTCTTACCTACTTACCTGAGTTGCTAGCAGACGTTGCCCACGTGACCAATGACTTTTGCCGTGACGTCATTCACAAAGTTCATGTACAGACAAAATTTACGTAAATAGAAATTGGTCAATTTAAAAATATGTCGAGTGGTCTGCCGTCAAAACGGCTTAAACAAGCAGTTTTATCATTCGCGAATAAACCGACTGCCGTTGGTAAGACATAAGCCTATCTTAGGCCTAAATCTCAAAAGATGGCATATGATTATCATTATAATTTTGAAATTCGTCGGATTCTTTTCATCAAGAGTTAAAGCTTTGGCAGCAGATGTGGAGAAACGCTGACAGCACACCAAGCACCCTGTCGGACGGTATGCGGACTACTGATCACAGGTCAACTGGTCTAGGGTCAACTGGTCAAAGGACTATTGGTCAAGGGACTACTGAATACTGATCAGAGGCAACTGATCAAGGTACAATTGATCACAAATTATACAACGCACATCGAACATCGAACGAATCATCGAACGAATCATCAAAGGACTTGCTGGGGTACAATTTGTTTGCCAAGAAATGTTTATTGAAACTCCCCACGCCCCTACAAAAAGTCCCATAAATATTTGGAGAGTTTTGCATTTCATTTCAACGCTTAGCTATAATCATGTCGGACAGTAGGCCTACGGTTTTAAAGTGCATAATGGGCTTAAATAACTGCTCTATTGCTTGTTAAATACGACCGTATGCTATTAAACTCGGCAAGACAATTAAATTGTCTTGAGCGTATAATCTAGGACTAATATCGATATTAGTCCCAGGTATAGCCTAATCAAGTTTTCCGAGTTATACAATGGACTTCGATGTAGGTTACTTTGTGTTATACCAGTCGTAAATTTAGTAATTGTACTGAAATCGTTTGCTATTAACTAATTTTCTATAGTATTAACACTGAGTAAACCAATTCCGGTAGGCCTATTGAGTTTCGATCTATTAAATTGTTCTCTGATTTCATTGATTGTGTTCGTTCTTAGACAACTCGGACTGTGATCAATAGTACCTTGACGAGTTGCCTCTGATCAGTAGTCCCTAGATCAGTAGTCCCTAGACCAGTAGTCCCTAGATCAGTTGACCTGTGATCAGTAGTCCTAGAACCCTGTCGGACACCCTCGCTGACAGCCGCTCCTGTCGTATTAGGCCTATGTATCCAAATATTACCACAATAATTCACATTTTGCTGCTCACTTCTGTCACGGCTTGCAGTGTTGAACGAGCAAATTCTAGTCTGCGATTTGTGAAGTCGTGTTTCCGAAGTACAATGAACGAGGACAGATTTAATGCACTCATTTTATTGTTTGTCCACAAGGACATCAAGTTAGACATTGATGACATTATCAATGCCTACGACAGAAAGCATCCAAGGAGAATAACACTGCTTAATCCACTGGCATGTGACACTTAATTATTTCCTTTTTGGATCAAGGGTTGCATGATCAAAACCGATAACTGATTTATAATCGTTTCACTGTTAACCTTCAGTGGAGACCAGAGGTTTTATATGAGAAACTATATATTTTTTTAAAGTTCCATAACATTTTCTATAAAAAGGATCATTATAGTTTTGCGTGATCTAATTTCATATATATATATATATATATATAGGCTATTTACGGGATTTGATTGGTAGTATTTACGCCCCCCCTAACCAGAAATCCTGGATCCGCCTCTGCTTAGAGTTAGTCTGTATTATTGTAAACGTTATCTCTACTCACGAATAGCCTTTCAACACGTTCGTCACCTTGGGATCTATATAATGTCATTGATGTATTAGGTCTAAGTATGTAATGCGCATATGCAGCCCATTCGCATTAGCCGTAAATATTACAGCAGACATGGAAAGTTAGCGCTGCATTCACGCGATTATTTGTGCGCATTTGTCATTGATGCTTTTTAGAGGGCACGACATCGATCCACATTGACCGTGCAGGTCTTCCATATCGTCCACATAACGCGTTCCTGGAACGCATCTAATGGATCAACGTTGACTCAACGTCAGCAATTACTTTGGACGATGATCTTGTGTCCTATGTTTGTATTTGTTTATAGGAGAATCGGCGAGTTGGATCTATTCTGGTTATTTGTTTTGGTTATAGTGACTTCGGATGACTTTACTAATCTCTTAATGATTTCAATGTCATTTAAGCCGACGTATAGGGATAGTGGGACGCAGGACATCAACCTGGATAAGGTGGGATTAATGTCCGCTCCTGAAATTGTGTGGCTTTGTGTATCTGTCCCAAGTAGCCTGTCTAAATCTATGCTTTCCGACGATAACCAATACTGGCGCTGCTTCTTGCATTATGCATAAATTCTGACATAACGGTTGTATACAAGGAGCATTATTCCTAATCGTTTTCTTGCATGCCTTACACAATAATATTTGGTGAGGAAACTGTTAGCCAGACGACGACCTTCTATAATTTATTATTATTGTCAGGTTGTATTATTTTGTAGTAGGTCCACCTTACAGTGCTTCGTGATTGACTCTCTAACTAGTATGTCAATTTAGCATATCCTGGCAACCATCGATCCGATGGTTCTCTGTGCGGGACAAATATTCATCTGCAGCTGCTGTAGACATTCTTCTGACTCAACAGTCGACGTCACTCCATCGAGTCGACGTCACTCCACTGAGTCGACGTCACTCAACTGAGTCGACGTCACTCCACTGAGTCGACGTCGCTCCACTGAGTCGACGTCACTCAACTGAGTCGACGTCACTCCACTGAGTCGACGTCACTCCATTGAGTCGACGTCACTCCACTGAGTCGACGTCACTCCACTGAGTCGACGTCACTCCACTGAGTCGACGTCACTCCACAGCTGACTCCCAAGGTCTTTATCCACCTGAGGCTCGACAATGTCCAGCTGGGAACCTGTCCCCGCGGTCTACCTGGATCTGCCGTAAAGACATCATTTTCAGTTCCGAAATACTCAACTTCGGTTCTGATTTCAATTACAGCTAGTAAAAGCTACGGTTATTTTTCTAACTGCAGTTTTTTTTATGATTCAGAAGTCAATCCGGTTCTTGTTTTGACAATAATATTGCTATAACTTTTCTACAACCAGTGCTAATTTAAATAATGTTCGAGCATAATTTTCATAAGACATGTTTCTTCAATTGTAATGCCTCGTCCTTATAAATATCCAGTGACCTAACTTGCACGCAATGTTTAACTGGTCATAATAATTGGGAAGAGAAAACACGCGACATCGTCGAATTTGAGAGTCTCTTGTTTCATCTAGGCCTATTGGTTATTGCAAGGAGTAGACTAATAATGCACGTCTATCGAACATCGAACACGCAACCATCTATTTATACATGTACATGCAAACGCATGTGCTCAGCAAATATTATATCAATGCAAACAAGTGCGGTTGAGTATACATTAATTTTACAAAAATTATGCGCAAAGACCAGCGACATTTTCGTTAACATTAAGTGAAATTAGAACTTAAAATATTGATTTCAGTTAAGTATAGGCCGAACTGTAACTGTAACTGAGATTATTATTTTTAAGACACGAAAGCTGAAATAGAACGGAAATTGAGCACATTGAACGAAAATTAGAAGAAAAACGAAAATTAATTATCCAACTGAAATTAATAAAACATGGAAATTCTAGCTCCGATGCAGTGTGTTTCGATATAAAAGACGCACATACTTTCTGACTCTTAAAACTGTTGTTTTCTTGGCCTATCATGTGCTTCCATGTGCAGTTTATTATGGCCATTTTGCATTCGGACTTTTTCTGTAAGTTTATCATTTTCAACTTCGCGATGAGACTGGCTATAATTATGACAATCACGTGGCTAAACGACGAAAATCGTGCATTGGTCTGTTTAAGCAGGCCTACTGCAAAGAAATAAACAATTAAATAGACGCAGGCCTATCCATGCAAGGCTTTGTATAGACCTACCCCAAAACGGATAAGTGCCGAACTACACCTAATGAT
>OX457038.1:48889185-48961685 GCA_949752735.1 Lumbricus terrestris | reverse complement strand
ATTGGAAAGCTGTTTACATCAGACAACTAAACGGTCTGACTTTTGTCATCACTTAATACAAACTTATCAGTAGGCTACATGTATGTTGCCACGGTTTCCAATATCTCGAGGTTGGCGAATATACTTTCGTTGGTATAGGCTAACACTGCGCCGTGAGTCGAATTCCAGACGCAGTAGCAACAAGTGGTTGGCGCTTAGCTGGTCAACTCCACCTGCATATACAACGCATGCCATAGACCTCTCATAGATTCAGCGTCGCAACTGGTTTTAAACTCAAAGCCCAAATCAATAATAAATTAAGCCACCGCACGAGACTTTCTCTCCGAATGCCAATGATGTGAAAGATATCAAGACATCAGAGCACGAAACACCTGTCATGTACTTGTAAACGCTCGAGTTAGTCGTCAATCGACTAAGAGATATTCGCCGCTCTAATACACGACCAGTCTCTGGAGCAGCATAAATTGCCTTTGCTGTGGAATCATCACAGGGAAACATCTCACAGACGATTTACTCGATCGTATAATATACACGTAAGATGTCCTGCATTAGCCCGTTCTTTTTCACTCTCCTACTCTCGGCTTGTCATGTCAGCTGCACTTTCTTCGCATAGACCGGCGCATCTTTCCTTCCTTCCTTAACGCAGCTATATATATATCATACGGTCGGGAATGAATCGTCACACACGGCTATGGCGATGCGAACACTCACTGCAGCGCCAAACAACGCACCATAGTGACATCTGTCGACGCAGCATATATTGATTGACATCACCATGGCAACGCTGATGCCTCTGTATAATTATTCTCTGCAGTATATATGCATGTGTCGATCACTGTTTGTGTGATAAACGAGATAGCGCATGCGCGAAACGGTTACCGGTTGCGCGCTTGATGTGGAGTGAAAAGGACAAGAGAGATGATTAGTAAAGTGTCGGTAATTGAAGGACAATACGTCGTGCAAAACAAAGAGATAGATTAGTCTTTTGTGCGATGGAAAAAATAAGGACAGCTGATGATGATGATGATGATGATGATGATGATGATGAGGATGATGATGATGATGATGATGAGTTGCTTGCTCTGCAGCTGAAAACTAAAACCGTTTGACCCAACAGCTCTGCGTCTGGTTGGTAGAGAGATTATAGCGCAATAAATTTAATGACTGGACCGAAGCTGTCCAGCTTTGTACCTAACCACATGCATGTGTGTACATAATAATTGTGCATATACACCCAGCCCCGGCTCTTGACCAAAAGTAGACTCCAAGAATAGCTCGGTCAAAACTTTTAGCATTTGCCTGAATTTCAAAATAAACAATAGTAGCCATTTTACCACCAAATTAAAACGTCGTTTGCAAATAATGAATGTCAAGTTTATGAACGTTTAGGCCTACATGCTACTAATGATTAATTAAACAAAACTACAATACAGCGTATGTGGGTAGGCAAAAATTGCTTAATGGTAGTGATGGTGGCGATTGCTTAATGGTGGTAGTGTAGTAAGTAAGTAAGTAAGTGATTTCGTTTATTCAATGATCAAGTTAACACACCGCAACCAGTAACAGTACAGAGTAATGCAGTACAGAATATGAAAAAGTATGAGACGTGGTGGAGTGTCGGATATGGCTCGGTTGGAGTTCTTCAGTTGAGCTGTGGTCTAGAAAGAGTGACAATTCATGGGTGATGCATGGACTGTCACGTACGCAGTTCTGCATTTGCTCAGCGTAAGCATGTGTACACTATTGTATAATAATTGTTATTTCAACGACATATGCATATAGCAACAGCATATGTAAAACAGCAGCACATTAGAACGAAAATGGTCACAGCAGACGCCTCTTCAAATGAAATTCATAGCAAAGTTATAGGCTACGGCCCTTTAGAAAGCCGTTAGGCCTAGTGCATATGTGTCTATTATGAGTTGCCGAACCATTTAGCAATGCGCAATACAGACAGACACTTGAGGCGGAGAAAGACATATTGGTTAGCTAGCAAGCCATCTTTGTTACAAGTCTTAGGCAGTCGTTCTTGTTTGTATAGAAATTCATACACGATGTCAATTTGCCACGGTTGGCTAACGTTCCATACAAAATCCACCTCACGTGTGTCACGTACGAGCTTCTAAATAAAGACATGGGTTCACTGCAACCTATTTTCGATACTTCCTCAACTGACAAAACATATTATTGTCATCTAGGCGACTATCGTCGAAAAAATATTTTTCTTAACATGGAAGTGAAAGCTGAGGCTCCTTGCATGACTGATCTAAGAAGTAGCCTACGTTTCAACTGTCTGTTGTAGCCGAAGATTATTGCATGAGAGGCGTTTACGACGCCCTAAAAATACACAGGCACATAATTATAATATGTTAATATTGCATACCAATAATTATAGGCTACATGCATTATAATGTCGGCCTACACACAGGCCCATTACTACAAATAATTATATGCTGGCATACAAACACACATAATTTCTCTCTCTCTTCTCAAATCATCTACTTTCCCTTTGAATTCGTCTGATCGTCCTCCTTCCTTCTCCTACTTCTCCTCCTCCTCCTATCCTGAATTCGAATTCTCCCTTCTCCTCTCTTCCTCTGGTTAGACTTTAAGCGTTTCAGCTATCGACTTTTCCTCATGGACTCTTAGACCATAATAGCTAACTCAATTTCTGTATGCATGAGTTCAACACATAAATAACATTATTTTCTCCTTCCGTATTTCTGCATGCTTGCGTCATCATTTCTGCAGTATAGATTTTACATGCACTTAGTTCATTCATCTCATCGTTTATACCATGCATCACATCAACCCGTCACCTTCCTCCATAGACATTCCCTCCCCACCCCCTCCCCATCGCGCTATTCTTCACCTGCCTCCGATCCTTTGTTCTTCCTCTTCTTCTTCTTCTTCCTCTTCCTCCTCCTCTTCTTCTTCTTCTTCTTTTTCTTCCGCGTGACTTGTCTCAACATTGAAAGACGATCCTTGAAACGAGACGATGATGACGTCACATCGACGTCGTCGTCTTCCATGTCTCATCCGGGTTTTCACCTGCTTCAGATCAATTTCCATTAGACGCTACAATATAAGGCCATCGCTCGTTGTCATGGCTACCCTGCAGTATAGAAAGAAAAGGAATATATAGTGCGACATTGGATAGCTGGGTGTGCATATATGCATATGTAATGTGCCATACAGTGTGCGTATATACACACACATATATGTCGTCAATGTATTAATCAATGTTCATGCATTAATCTTACTATAAATATGCAATGTGCCACTTGTATTTTTTATCGCTTATCATAACATGCAGACCACGTCGTTTATTTTACTAAAAGCAAGATGATTGTTTAGTCCCATACCTCACTATAGTATATAAACTATATATACCCAATTATATATATATATAATATATATATATATATATCCTACTCATCGATTGAAGCACTTTATGGCCAAATGTCTGGCACTGTTTGCTATTGTTCAAGGGACTACATTGTATATTTGTCCAGTTTCAGGTTTACCTCATGAAAACATATCTGTATCAATCTTGGGGTTAATAAACGAAGAGTTACGAATACAAAGATGGGGCTATATATATACATGAGTTCCAATGTTACTATGTTACTTTGCAATAATCCCTTGCATGCATTCTTGTCTCGACAACAGTCTGAGACTGTTTTAACGATCATTATTATTTTTGAGAGGTCGGTTACGCGACATTGTTTCATGTTTGCTACATCAGACACTTTCAACGGTCAAATTTCTCATCCTAAGTAATTTTTTGACGAATCTCAAACGATGTTTACGAATGCAATGCTTGAGCTTATAGGTAAATTCTGACGAATTTTATATTCTTCCGCTATTGAGATGAATATAAATGTTCTAGCACTGCATGCATGACTCTATAGGCGATGCATACTGTTATACCGGCATGCCAGTAGCCAACACAAAATTAGCGCCTTTGAGAGTATAATGGTAATCGTGTACTCCAAATTTATGAAGTCCTGCTTTGAGGCAATAGATGTAACATGGCACAAGCTTATTCACGAGCGCTAAGACGTTGTTTAACTGCACTCTATAGTAAAGCGCAGCTAATATCTGCGTATGGATTCATGCGAAACATAAGCACCGATGCTGAGCCTGAAACTTGCAGGCTGAATGAATGGGTAATTAGTGTGTTTGTGTGTGTGTGTTTGTGTGTGTGTGTGTGTGTGTGTGTGTGTGTGTGTGTGTGTGTGTGCGTGTGTGTGTGATTAAGCAGGGCCATGACTTGAGACTTAAAGCCATTCAGTGGCATGTTTTTGTTTGACATCATAATGACTCGTTTTCTTTAGTATGAAACGCACGCTGCATTCTGAACGAAATCTCAGACTGACTGACCGTCGTTGTAAATATTATGACCGTGTAATTGAATTTTCTGATTTATTGTCAACACTGGGACTTCGAGTGGTCGGCCGACGATGTGTGCATACATGTAGATGACAGCGAGCGATGGTAGGCTATGCTATAGATGCCCGGGGCTCTGCTAGCTTGCCACGCAACACGGCTGACGTTCAGGTACATGTAACTATAACGATACCTGTTCTAACTGAGATGAGTGGCTGTAGCACAGTGCGTGCGTGCGTGCGCACACGATTTGCCCGAAAGGAAGTTTTATTCGATCTGATATAAATTCGTAATAGCAGTTTGTGTAAAGAGCAAAAACAGTCTAAATATAGTACACTATAGGTACTTATAGACTTACTCTATCTGGCAGCCTACTACAGAAGACGTATAATTTGTCTTCATCTTGCCCTCATTGTCTAATCATGATGCCCGCGATCTGCAGTGTCGGCCTATATATAGACCATTAGGTCCTATGAATTTATTTCCCACACCACTTATCGCAATGATGAGCACCTGCGTATATCTGAATGACAGTCCATCTATCTCTCTGTCGGCCTATACCTGTCTGTCTGTTTGCCTGTCTGCGCCTGTGCGTTTGTTAGGCTCCAAAATGCGCTTTTGTTTTTGTCAGTGGGCTTGTGACTATAGTATACAGTGCGGGCCAAAAAATACCCCTAAGGTGTTTTGCAAATAACTTGACCAGATGTAAGAATCTCGAAATGAAATTTTACAGGCCTAAAGACAATTCATATTTACACATGATGGCCAAATTTCATCAAAATATTTCAAACAGAACAAAAGTTATACCACTTTTAGTGAGGCCGCCCACCGTTTTTGGACGATTCTAAATTCTTACTTCTGGCCAAGGTATTGGCAAAGACCTAAGGGGGTCATTTTTGGCCCACCCTGTATGTTTCCGCGTACAAGAGATATTTTTGATCGCGGTGCATACGTGGGTCCTTTGTGTGTACATGCCTACGTATGAAACTGGTGTGTAGGCCTACGTATGAAACTGGTGTGTAGGCCTTCACATGAATAAAATGCAACGTGTATGCTGTACTGTGTACACTGTAGCCTACACAACAGCTCTGCGTTTACAGCGGGCTTGAATGTTGGCACACAGCATTTCAAACTAAAAGCGGCTCAGTCTACCAAAGAGCGTTCACTGACCCATAGGCTAAGTTCACAGGGTAAGCAGAGCTAGTGGACTTGACAATAATAGCCAGGTTTTCGTGCCTAACATGTTCATGATATGCTTTGTAAAGCGATGATTTCGCCTAGCGCTTCGTGCAATGGCCTCGCCACGCTTTGAATGCATGGGTGACAGCACAAAACCTGTCTGAAGAGTGCTGCGAGTTCTCTACTACCGCATGCATAATATTATAGAGATATTTTATTATCTTGACGTACACGTATAACCGCGTTTCTTCCTGGTTGGCCTGCCACCTATCGCTCGATCTCGTTCACGTGAAATAATTGGCCGTTCCGAGAGTATCACACACCGTCCAAAGTTTCCGTCGTCAACTCGAGAGCCTCTGCTCAGTCAACGCTCGGATTTTCACCACTCGATTGCGAGACTCTCTTCAATAAATTGTACGCTTGCATGTACGAGTGCGCGTGTTTGAAGATAGAGTTGCGTGGATACGACGTTGTCTCGTAATGAAACCACTGACAGTAAATAAGTCGCTTTTCTATCGATGTGACTTTTACACAACGGCAGTTCTTGTGTTCTTGTTCTGACTGGCTGGGATTAATTATCAAACGGCAGGCTTAGAAGTTAGCCAACTACATTTTCTGTTTTGATGCTTTTAACACGTAAGCCTATTATTTTGTCATCATCGCTTTCAGAGTCGTTGTTATCAGTGGCATCATCATCGTCGACTTCGTTGTCATCATTTTTATTATCGTTTAAACATTGCAGCGTTTGATCCAAGCGATTCCCTGACCTAAGCCCCTCCCCACTTGTTAGCAATGCGTTTGGTTTTAGGTACATGTAGGCCTAGGCTTATAATATGCCCGAAATTAAGCTGGCGATGCGTGTCGTAGGCTTACTTTAACGGAAAGGTTTTTAGTTGAATGATGAACTATTTGTGCTTTAGTACAAATGTTATTCGGATCAACGAACACTCTTTGAAACGTAATGTCGGGTTAACTGTTATTTGCATTGAGTATCGATCGTTATACATACCTCTATGAAGTCCTGTTTCCAATTATTTACCGTGTAAAAGAAACACACACAAGCACACACACAAGCACACAACACAAGCACACAACACAAGCACACATGCACACACATGCGCGCCCATGCACAACATGCACCCACATGCATACGCATGCATTCATATATGCAGGTACCCCACGTACATAATTATGATGCATAAAATGAGCTCAACAGGCTTCCTGTGGCACTTACACGTACTTAGTGCCAAGAGATCACTGCACCATATTCTGTTCTAGCCTTGAGAGATTGTCCTATTTAGCCGGGGTTGGCTTGGAAGCGCTTCTGAGTGTACATGTGTAGTGTATAGGTGGTGCTTTTTTAATTGCTCCGAATGAATAATTAATAACTACAGAGACCACAAATCAGCGATAATTATCATTGCCTGGATTCATCAGCAACAAAGGTTTTCATTAGATCCAACGACTCGAAACCAACAGACTTTGAAACTGGCTCATGAGTCTTGTGAAACCTGAATTCAAGAGCATGTAAATAATACTTGCATGACATGTTCGTGGTGAGAACACGAATCTAGCAAGATTTAGATATAATTTGAATCAACTACTATGCCTAACATTGAATACTAAATTGGTAACCTATCGTAGCAACTCGTCCTTGTAAATATAGGTAGCCTACGATAGGCTACCAATTCGGTTGTTCCTTGGCGTCGCTATTTATATATGATGAAGAGCCATCGTGTGTAAATATGAATTGCCTTTAAGGCTGAAGGATACTGGTTTGTCATTCCATCACCGATTCCAACATTTCCTGGTTGCAACAGCACATAATATAAATATGCGACCTGACTCTGCATGATCAAATTTGCACCAGTTTGATTGTTCTATTCGTTTGAAATATCGGTTAGTCTGGCCTTATGGATTATTTCAAGCACCGTCCACACTACATGTTAGTTCAAACATAGGATGGTTATAAGCCTATACAAACCAGATCGAAATATAAACGGATATAGGATGACGAATAAAACATAAAACGACAACGGACATCTTGTTCATCTCTTCATCTAAATACAACGTAGCAGAAGAGATTGAAAACAAAATCAGATTGAAAACTCAGGACAGCCAAGTAGATTTTGAGTAAATTGAGACAAACTGCTCGAGTGGTTTTTTCAGGGGAAAGATAACTGACCATCGGCAAGACTCAAAAGTCCAAAGTTCAATTATGATTTTGGATTTGATTTGATTTATATCAGAAGTAGCGGCGGGGTCAATCAGCATAGGCTAACTGACCCCTTCTTTTACATATATCTTAGCTGCCAGGCAACGCCGAGTTTTCTCGGTTGAATCTCCCGGTATATCCGGGTATCCCGGACATCTGCAATGATCTCCATTCAAAGCTGCATTTATTACATCTGATGAATCAAACTGTGCTTAATAAATATCTCGAATTCTTTTTCTTTTGCCGTAGCTGGGTTGGGAGTACTCATGAGTAAGTTTTCTTGAAAGGGTGCTATATAAACCCATAGAATGAATGAATGAATGAATGAATAAATGAATGAATAAATAAATGAATGAATCAATCAATCAATCATTAAATGAGTACATGTATTGTGGTCTCAATGTGACTGTAACTTTGGCAATTATGGTGTATAAATCGGGACTTAAAAATAGTTTTCATGTATAGTTTCTTTAAAAAAATGTTACCATGCAGGTGCTTTTAACATTCTTTCCAGCTCAGGTTTTACTTTCGTTTCAATTTCAGTGTCAGTCGACATTCGCCGTTTAATCTGCACTGATCTGCTGAGGAGCTGCGATTTACCAACAGGAAGTAGAAGATCAATTGTTTTTCTTCGTCGTGTGTGGACATCAAGAGATTATAATACTCTATAGACAAGATTAATATATTATAGAGACAGACGCATATCAAGCACACCAGGCACTCGGTCTTTAGCTTCACTTACTTCTGTTGAGATATATACTGCAATAGAACAGTCCTATCGCTACTTCGGAACAGTTCTTATCATACTATGGTCGAATTCGTATGAAAGTTTCGTCAGAGCATATAGGAAATTTCCATTGTTTCACGCAAGACTGTTAGCCGCCGAAGAGCGCTAGGCATGTTCATTGGAATTCTGCCGCACATTCGGGAATTTACACAGATAACAACATATTGCTTTTTCGTGCTCGACTCATCGCAACCATTTTGGATACGTACAAGTGGAACGGTTTTCTAAGCGACTGCGGTTAATTCTAGCGGAAGACCTGTCCGTTTTTGGCAGAAGAGTTTCTATGAAGTATAGAGTCGACAGTAACTCGAGTGCAGAGTAGGAGATTCAATAGATTCCTGTACATCAGTTGCAACAGCTAGGAGACAAAAATGAGTTCGTCAGGAGGAGGAAGCGAATATCTTGTGATGAACAAACCTGTAGCGCCAGCAAAAGGAGGAAGAGTAGGAGGCAGTGGTGGAGGAGGAGGAAGAGGAGGAGGCGGTGGAGGAGGAGGAGGAGTAAAAGAAGGAGGCGGTGGAGGAGGAGCTGTTCTTTCCGATAGAAATCTTCGATCAGCTGTACACCTCGTACCAGACACAGCCGCCTGCGAAGTAAGAATCGAATTTATTGACTAAACGAACCAACTTACTTACCTAATAACTTCTATGGCGCAATTTTGACAACGCACTTCGGGCGTCAACGGCAGGCAACTGCATTCGGGTAGAGGCCTACCAGTTGCGTGGTAACCTAGAGATAAAATCATTATTGAAACTGGTAAACAATTTAGCAGAAGCAAAGAGAAGAAGGTCTTAATCAAACCAATGAAGAAGAGAATAGCGTTATAATCTGCAAGTTTGATGATTTCTATTGCTAAGTGGTTGCACTTGCATCTATAATAGCCGAAGTGGGCGATGGTTGCATATTCCGTAATATCCGATGTTCAAGCGAGAATTGTTGTACATGTTGCACGATATGTGTGCATAACTAGATTTCGGCTTCACAGATCGGCAGTTATTTGGATTTAATTAGGGTGACTTGTTACATGTTTAACGACATTGCCATATCAAAGATGATTAGTGTCGCCCTCCTCCTTTATCCAGGCTTGGGACTGGCACTGGCAGAGAACAACCAGTGGCGGAGTTTAATTGGGGTGATGACCTTTGACGTTCATATAGGCTCAAGATTTGAGACAGGCATGCGGAGGTGGAAAGCTAACGCGTTCACAGCTCGACTGCATGGATAGATGGTCAATTGAAACGATGTGTTAGCACGAAGGAACAATACGAACAATCGATCATAGTTTACGTAAGAATAATGACAACTAACAATGTTATTGTCTTACGTAAGAATAATGATCCAACTAGCAATATCATTGTCTTACGTAAGAATAATGATACAACTAGCAATATCATTGTCTTACGTAAGAATAATGACAACTAACATTGTTATTGTCTTACGTAAGAATAATGACCACTAGATCTAACAATGTTATTGTCTTACGTAAGAATAATGACAACTAGATCTAACAATGTTATTGTCTTACGTAAGAATAATGACAACTAGATCTAACAATGTTATTGTCTTACGTAAGAATAATGACAACTATAGCGATATTATTGTCTTTGTTGCTGGATTACTTATTGCACTTATTCTGCTTCATCAGGGAACGACAACAGTGACGCTGGTCTTCGACGAATTCCCGGAGTCGTCGGTGGGGGGCAGCGGGGGTCGAGGGGGAGGAGGGGGAGGAGGGGTGGAGGTGTCCGTCCGAACGAAGGAGAAGATCGATCGAATTGTGGCGACGCAGATCAATCGCAGAGCGTTCTCATTCATGGCACCAGGTATATACTAATTAGTAATAGTCATTGTTAGTAATTAATAGTCATTGCTAGTAATTAATAGTCATTGTTAGTAATTAATAGTTATTGCTAGTAATTATTAATAGTTATCGTTAGTAATTAATAGTTATTGGTAGTAATTAATAGTCATTGTTAGTAATTAATCGTCATTGCTAGTAATTAATAGTCATTGGTAGTAATTAATAGTCATTGTTAATAATTAATAGTCATTGGTAGTAATTATTAATAGTCATTGTTAGTAATTAATAGTCATTGGTAGTAATTAATAGTCATTGGTAGTAATTATTAATAGTCATTGTTAGTAATTAATAGTCATTGGTAGTAATTAGTAGTCATTGGTAGTAATTAATAGTCATTGTTAGTATTTGTAATGGTCATTGTCAGTAGCCTATAGTGCAGTCTGCATGACGAAGACAAAAATATGAGGATAAGATAGACTCAATAAGACCAATGGAACGACAAAAAGTAATGGATAACAAAGTGACGAATCTTCGGTTAGACTCAAGGTTCATCTGGCTATTTCCGTGCCATATTTTCTGCTGTAAACATAGAGTCAAGTTGAGAACTTCATTCAAGCAATATTATGGTCCATGCGAAACAAAGAGGGCCAGATAAAATGATAGTCAGATACGTAGTAGCCTACATACAAATAGATGTATAGTTGTATACACTGTGTCCGGATGAAAAGCAGAACACAAAACAAAGTATCATAACTCGGTCAAAACTTTTAGTATTTTTAACTACAGCAACAGTGACCATATTTACACTAGAACCTAGAACCGATTAGAAATATTGGTGAATTTGTCAAACTTATGAGAGTTTAAAATGCAGCACCGAAAATTTGAACTTTCCAACATGGAAAACCAGGAAGGAAGTGAAGTTCAGCTATGGTGCTCGAAATGTCCTCCTTGTTCACGGACACACGACCGCATAGCCGTAGTAGTGTAGTAGCTTTCTCGGGAGACACTCGGATACACATGCCTATAAATGCATAATAATTCAGATAAATGAAGTAAAATAGCCATTTCGTAGAATTTAGTGACATGAATAATATGGAGCTGAAACGGAGATGTTTTACCGCTGTGCAGATAACCGTGAAGGTGACGCATCAGTGGTTGTGTTCGTCAACGGAACTGAGGTGGCATCGTCTTACCTTCGTTACCGATCATCGGACACGGTCCATCTGGTCGCTGGTCTGTCGCAGATCTATCTCCAGTTCCTCAGCATCGTCTGTCGATACATGTACGCCCTCCAGACGAAGCACCAGATCCCGAGTCCGATGCCGGAACTGGATCGGTTGCTGGCAGAGTCCTTCGAGGACAAGGACAGCAAACATAACATTCCACCTAAAGCTTTTGAGGAACTCTTTGACATCCTTCGACACTCTTCCACAGGTTTGCTTCTATCTACATTGCTGGATAATTATTGTATGTTTTTCTTTAGTTTGTACAAGCTGTATTATAGTGCCACTTGGTATGGGACCCTTGACACCTGACTCTGTGTATAGTTATAGTCTATCTTCTTAATTGCGACTGGAATAAGAATGTTTATAACACCGTTTCATGAGAAACTATACAAAGACGTTGTCTACAATATTTATTTGTATAGACGACTTTAAACTCACTAAGAGCAAAAGTCCGGCTATGGTTCAATCCATGTCCTTTACCTCAATTGATCCATCTCTGGAAAACGCAATTTCTATCTACTCGACCCCAAATCCAGCCATAAAATTTATTTCAGCAGCTTTATCGAGGTCAAGCATTCAGCAAATCACAGAAGTTAATTTAAAGAACACATTATGAATTTTTGGCAGGTCATGAGGCAGGTCAAGAGCAAACTAGGCAGCGTGTCAAATCACTTGTCGTCTCGACCTATTGTAGCACTGATGCTGCTCGAATATCGTTTCCTTTGCTTTTCTAAAAAAATCAAAGTTTATGGCTTTTCTGGCCTTGCGTTGCGTACATGGGGTGGGAGAGCTTCCGAACGATTCACCCTGCTAGAGTCGCTTTATAAAATGTCTGAATGCAATACAATGCAAGACATGTTTGCATATATTCATACACACATCACAGTACGAAATGTTATTAATGTAAATTGTAATGTAATTAGTAATTTCTATAGCGCCGCTCACAGCCGTTGCCATTCAGTAGCGCTCCCAGTGCGATTACCCCCCTAGAGAAAAAGTAAGTCTTTGGAAGAGATAGAGAAAGATGAAAATAGTGAACCAGAAAGTAGAGTCCCACTTGCATTTCGCGAGAATAAACACTTAAAGGCAAACAGAGAAACCGCTGACATGTGCAGACAGATTGCTATGCATGGTTATTGATCTACTTGCAGGCCTAGTCTTTTGACAAAGTTGAAGTTCGCAGCATGTAATGTAGAGCTCTGCGAGCATTAGAGATCATCATTACTTTACTTTGCGTAGATCACTTATCAAGTTATCATTATATCCAATAAATCACTTCTTATCGATCAAGTACATCTCTTCACTAATCTGGCTTTTATCGATCAAGTACATCACTTCACTCTTATAATCTCTGCCAGAAACGGTTTGCGAGCGATACGACTTCCTGTGTCATTTCTTCCGTAGAGGTCATCGAAAGCAACTACGAGTTTCCGACGTTGCTCCATCTGACTGGAGCGTACGGCCTGGAGCAGTTGGCCATCAAACTATTGGATCTTCCGGGGGCCACTAGAGCCTGCAGCGTCTTTAACAGTAACAAAAAGACGGCCACCGAATTGGCCCGCGACAATGGGCACCAACCTGTCGTCAGGGCGCTTGGCGCAGCAAGCAAGGTACAGGTACAAACTTGTCATCATTTGTTTATTTATTATTTATCTATTTGTCGTATATTTGCTCTAGCGCTCCTATATACTCATATATAGGCGCTCTCGACTACAGGCTACAGGGCGGACACTGCATAGGAGTTTCACGCCGATGTGCACGAGTAGCAAGTGAAGGACATGCTCAAGGTTGACATACGCGGCGGCGGCGACGGCTTGAGGTGGATTTGAACCTGGAACCCTGCGGATCCAAGGCACCAAACCCACCCCTACACCACTGCGCATCATCATCTCAGCACTTAGGGGTCTACTTTAGTTTTGAAATAACACCGCGGCCTCCTTCACTTTTCAGAGAAGCTGGTGACTCGTGGAACAAAACCTGTCGAACAGGCCTGTATCTCAAAACTTGGATACCTATATATATATATATATATATATATATATATATATATATATATATATATATATATATATATATATATATATATAGGGGATACGAGGCACTGGCGCCCGCAGAAATTTTGTCAGGAGGAGGGGCAGAGGTTTCTATATATGTCAATTTCTCAGTTTCACGTTGTGAATAATTAGTAACATTGGCGCTTTAGAGTGAAGACATTTTTTATTAACCAAAAAGGAGTTGCTAAAAAATAGGAAATCGATTTTCACTTGCCCCTCTTGTCCATATATGTGCGGACGTCCATGGTACGAGGGGCAAATACCTCTGGAAACCTTTCACATATTTTTACTACGACTTTTGCTTGCTAACTTATTTCTTCGCGCGAATGCACTAATGGTAATAATGACAAAACAAAGTAGAACGGAAATCTTACATTTAGAAATCTTTACAGAAAAGACACATGTTCATAATTTCGCTGCGTTTAATTCTCAAGCTCTTGCTGAAAAGTTTGCTGTGCCCATTGTGTTTTACCTCTCCTACCTTGTTTTGCTCGTCTCTGAGCAGGGAGCTTGAAAGGGCGCTATATAACAAGTGCACATACAAACGTAGGCTACAAACATGCAAACATACAAACATTCAGACATACAAACATACATACATGTATCTGCGGGCGGTCATTGCTTCAAAGAGTTTTGCTGAACAACTGTTCGCTAAGTTTTTTTACTAATCAATTACCTCTTCGGGCTTTCTATTTTCTGACAGGCGACGAGTGGTTCAGTAGAGCTGAGGCCTCCTTCTTTTACGCAAACACGTGATTTAAATGTGAAAACCTTAATGCCAGGCGATCAACGGTTTCAACGTCAGCAAAGTTGGTTGTCTACAATCTCTACTCAAAATTAATCATTTTGCGACAAAATTAGTTGTCGCTGAAGTAACGACGGTTATTATCGTTTGTATGATTTTCTTAAACGGTGATGCAACATAAATGGAAGAAAGGTAGATTAGGTATATAGATGAGGTAGATGAGGTAGATGAGGTATATAGATGAGGTAGATGAGGTGGATGAGGTATATAGATGAGGTAGATGAGGTGGATGAGGTATATAGATGAGGTAGATGAGGTATATAGATGAGGTAGATGAGGTAGATGAGGTGGATGAGGTATATAGATGAGGTAGATGAGGTAGATGAGGTGGATGAGGTATATAGATGAGGTAGATGAGGTGGATGAGGTGGATGAGGTATATAGATGAGGTAGATGAGGTATATAGATGAGGTAGATGAGGTAGATGAGGTGGATGAGGTATATAGATGAGGTAGATGAGGCAGATGAGGTGGATGAGGTATATAGATGAGGTAGATGAGGTAGATGAGGTGGATGAGGTATATAGATGAGGTAGATGAGGTATATAGATGAGGTAGATGAGGTGGATGAGGTATATAGATGAGGTAGATGAGGTATATAGATGAGGTAGATGAGGTAGATGAGGTGGATGAGGTATATAGATGAGGTAGATGAGGTAGATGAGGTGGATGAGGTATATAGATGAGGTAGATGAGGTATATAGATGAGGTAGATGAGGTAGATGAGGTGGATGAGGTATATAGATGAGGTAGATGAGGTAGATGAGGTGGATGAGGTATATAGATGAGGTAGATGAGGTATATAGATGAGGTAGATGAGGTAGATGAGGTGGATGAGGTATATAGATGAGGTAGATGAGGTAGATGAGGTGGATGAGGTATATAGATGAGGTAGATGAGGTATATAGATGAGGTAGATGAGGTAGGGCTAAACAAGATAAAATGAGAGAAGATGAGGTGATGCACACCGAGGCAAGGAGAGGCAAGACTAAAGAAGGGCGCTTGTTTATCAAAATCTCCAACAATCTCTAATATATTTCTCAAAATTTGTCCTTCCATATGTTTGCTTATTTGTATGTCCGGATTTTAACTCTTCGTCTCAGAATAGGCTCGCAAATGAGAGAGCGTCGGTTTAACAAATTTTTTCCAATTGATTCTTACCCAACTTTTAACGTCATGTCGACTATTTTCAGCTTTTAATTCACTTTAGAAATCGAATTATTAGCGTTTTGAGACAGATTTCATCACTATTCGCTCACGTTACGATTTAGCAGAGTCTACAGTCGGCATGACGTCATACTTGCGCAGCAATAATTTCCGCAGCGCCCCGCAGGGGCGGGTCACGTTTGGCTTTTTGGGGAAGCGGGGTGGATTGGAGGGTTGGCGAAAACCCGAAATTTAGCGGTCAACGATGGGTACCACAGTGGGGTAGTCTTTAAAACCCGAAATTTCACTCTAGAACTCGAGTTATTAGCGTTTTAAGTCAAATTTCATCAATAGCGTTTTAAGACAGATTTCATCAATAATCGCTCACGTGATTTAGCAAAGAGTCTGCAGTTGGCATGACGTCATACTTGCCCAGTAATAATTTCCGCAGCGCCCCGCAGGGGCGGATCACCTTTGGCTTTTTGAGGAAGCGGGGTTGGGTGGAGGACTGGCGAAATCCCGAAATTTAGCAGTCAGCGATGGGTACCACAGTGGAGTAGTCTTTAAAACCGTAAATTTCCTGGGCAACGCCGGGTAACACATCTAGTTCGCTATAAACACGTTCTAGGCCTAGACATTATTAAATGCGATGTAGATCCACATTTAGACGAATTCCCAGGCGAGCACATTGAACTCTTCTATTTATAAAAAAATGCAGATGCATTATTTTTTGCTTTTGATTCCCGCAATCTGGTTTTGTAGGTCCAGACAGTGATTACATATTGCCGGATAGAAGAGCTCCTGAGCCCGAAGTGGAAGACAACTACATGCTTTTTCCACAGCCACAACAACCCTCTACAACACCACGAAAACCGCCACCAGCTCCTTGTCCGAAATCCATACAGTGGGTGTTTCGTTGATAAAACTGTCTTCTTTGCGATGCATGTTAAGCTGCTCTAGAATCCATGCAAGGCAAGGTCATAGCAGTAATCATACGGTCCATACCTTCATTTAGGGAGGCAAAGCCAGTCCAGTTAAGAAAGTCGGGTCACTTTATAAAAGAGCTAATGCCTATCTATTTAAAGAAGTATAGGATCAATTATTTTCAAGAATGTAGAATTGCTCCATCTAGGAATGCAGGAGTGTACTACGGGTTGTCCATTAAAGAAGGTAACTGATTCGAGAATGTAAAGTCGGTCCATTAAATAAGTCAAACTCATTCCTTTTAAATGCGTAATGTAATTCCAGTGAAGGAGAAGGGGTCAGTCCGTAACTAAAAATGCAGGATCAATCCATCAGTGGCGGTGCCAGGATTTCAGTTTTGGAGAGGGCTGAACCCTCGCGGAGAAATTTTTTTGGTCATCCGGTCGAAATCTCATGGAAATTTTCCACTTCCGTCCGCTAAATTTCTGACGACCTTTTTTAGTCACTCGGCCGAAATCCCATGGAAATGTTCTTTTTCATCTGCCAAAACTTCAGTTTTGCATGTAAAACTCCCCGGATGT
The DNA here is from genome assembly GCA_949752735.1 of Lumbricus terrestris. NCBI lineage: Eukaryota > Metazoa > Annelida > Clitellata > Crassiclitellata > Lumbricidae > Lumbricus > Lumbricus terrestris. The sequence goes on along the minus strand of OX457038.1, from coordinate 48,944,576 downwards.
CCTTGTTTAGGGTGGCTTAGCCCCCCTAGCCCCCTGTCTCCGCCACTGCAATCCATTAAAGAAAATAATAGAATTTCATATCAGAAGCCTGGCAGCAGACATGGTTATTCCATTAGGTGCGAGATTAATCCACATAAGAAAGTAAATCAGTCATTAGAGCGATGTTAGGTGAGTCCATTTAGACATTTTAAGGTCAATTTATTTAATGAGCAAGGGCCAGTTGATGAATGTTTAATGAGCAATTGCCAGTTGATTAATGATTAATGAGCAAGGGCCAGTTGATTAATGATTAAGCAGCAAGGGCCAGTTGATTAAGGATCCACGAGTTCAACTTGGGAATCCGAACGGACAACCACTTCTATGCTGAGACAACATTGTGAGCCTGACGGCAGATGTTTCGTTCGAATGTCTACTGATTCTTTCTGCATTTTTAAAAACTGCTATTGAAGTAATTATCAAAAAATCGATTTATATCAAGCGAATTCATGTGGCGGCCTAATTATTACAATAATATTTATAAGAAACTAAATTCCAACCTTTTTGACTCTTTGGATGAATGAGAATCGAGGACTTTCCGTGAAAGTCTATTTCAAAGCATGATGTGAATGTTATCTTTATTGCAGTTCCACTATTTTTTTTGTAGGAGCAAGTCGGTTCCAACCATCACTCCGGTATCCTCGCCTCCCACAATTCTCCCACGCTCCTCGGTAGGAGGGACCGCGGCCCCACCCGTCCCCCGACGGGAGAGCCGTGACTCCGGGGTTAACGTCGACGATGCACCTGGTCCGCTTCCGACACCAACTCGATCCAAGCGTCCACCGTTGACGAAAGTTGGTACCGAACCGTCTTACACGTATGACGATGAGGGTCATTTCGTCACCAGTCGAAGGGGCAGTCAAGACACCGCTGCAGGGAATGCAGTCCAGCGGAACCTCAGCGTCTCTGGCGAGGAAATTGCTCGCCAACTCAAGAAGCCGGTACATGCGCATCCTGGAAGTAGAGGGCCCTCTATCACCAAGTGACGACTCTAAAGGCATCGACTATTCAACTAATTTCGTTGGTACAATTGACCTGCTGGTACCTGACTGACCTGACCCGGTTTCTTTCTCTCCAGAATGATGCCTGTCGACAACAGATGATATTTAATTGCCGCACATGCGTTGTATGCAAGTGTGGTTGTGCTCTGTGAGATCTTATTGTGTAACATTTAGACAAATGGACGTGATTGTATAACAAATAGCCTAAGAGACGGTTTATATTATCATATAATTTCGCATTCGGGTTAAGCTAATATTTAACTCTGTCAAGATGATTTCATATAGGTCTACTACACATATCAGACATAATTATTCGATACTCAACGCATCCCGAGCATCCCATTAAACTTGGAAAAGTTGGATCAAAGTAGCCTACAATTAGCATATTTGGTATTTTTAAAACAGTATCGCAGAAGAAACTAAGTTGTCCAAGGCACATGCACGCACATATACGCAACACACACGCACACACACACCGATCAAAGATGCCTACAATTATCATATCTGGTATTTAAAACAGTATCGCAGAAGAAACAAATTGTCCAAGGCACACACGCACACACGCACACACGCACACACGCACACACGCACATATGCTCAACACACACACGCGCACGCACACACATCGGCGCACATATAATTAAAGTTTCGTGTAGTGTATGCTGGTTTCTCTGAATGAGAAGAGTCTGTTTGACAGTCAAAAGTATTAGAAATGTCCTGCATGTTCATGTCAAGATTCTTCAGATTCGGATCAATAATTTGTCGCCAATAGAATGAGTGAACGAGGAGCTTGCGTCCATTAAAAAACGCACTTTTTTGAATGCAAGTTTTAAGATGTGGTTTGATGTAGCCAAAGGTCCATACTTGGTTTGGAGTGGCCCCAGAACCTGTGCCTGGTTCGATATGGCTTGGGACCTAATTTTACGTTTGTAGTGGGCCTGTGCTGGGTTAAATGTGGGTCATGACCAATACAGTTGTTTTACTCATGACCTTTGCTTTGCAGTGGCTCCATCATCACCTGTACTTCGATTGACCCACTCAGGACTATTGCTTGTTTTTTGAGTGATGTCATAGGACCATGACCTAAAAGTGATCTTGTTCGTGCTCTTGACCTCAGCTGAGTGCCAATGATAAGTCTTATGTCCGCTCAGTTGCGCTCTCAATGCCGTGATTCAGAAGACCTAAATTTCATGCATGCGGAGTGTTAAGAGGGCAGAGGCCATAGACATGGAGGGGAGGAGGGAGCGATAGATGAACGTGAAAGCAGACAATCAAGTAGGAAGCAGGACTGATTCCTGCTACCCATTCAAAAATCGCCTTTGGACGATAGCAAAGTGAACGCAAGGTAGTGAGAGGTTCCTTGTAAGGCTGCCATAATATAGTTTAATTCTGATTAGCCTATGCTTGTAATCAACCGATGATACAGCGATTGTGATCATCATGAATACTTGTCGTTTTGAATTAATATAGTAGAATATTATGCTACGAGCTGTTACTGAATATATATATATATATATTATATATATATATATGCATCTGAAAATTCAAGGCTCCACCTCTGCAGCAACATTAGTGGAGGTGCTATGAAATGAAATGGTGTACACTTGCAGTGCTGAATGCAGAGGGTAAATTGTTGTTGTTATTATTATTATTATATTATTATTATTATTATTATTATTATTATTATTATTATTATTATTATTATTATTATTATTATTATTATTATTACTATTATAATTATTATTATTATTATTATTATTATTATTATTATTATTATTACTACTACTACTACTATTACTTTTACTATGTCATTATTATTGTTATTATTACTATTACTATTATTATTATTATTATTATTGTTGTTGTTGTTGCTGTTGTTGTTGTTGTTGTTGTTGTTGTTGTTGTTGTTGTAGGCCTAAGTATTATAGAAACGATGCACTGCAGAATTTGACTGGTTTACAAAGAATGGCAATGTACATGTAGGTCCTAAGCATTTAGTGGACGCCTTATCTATACACATGTACATGTAGGTGGTATCTGTAAGATTTGTACTAGGTTACTTATATGGCGCTAATGCGCTTTGATGTCTTACGACGACATTCGTGTGTAAAACTCTGTGATAAAATATGCGCTATAGAAGATTAAACTAAACTCTTACTGGATCCTCTTTCATATCGTCGTCAATGATAATCATTAGACATCGGCATTGAACGCATCGTCATAGTCGTCAAGTTCTAACAATTTATTTAATGGGCGAAGTTTCTGTTAATTGATTTATTAGGAACAAAGAAATGACAATGCAGCTGTATTAAAGTCTTCTTTGTCGGTATACAATGTTTGGTTCTTATAATTATTGTTGTCAATTAACGATATGCCTATTATAATATATCTGTAATTATAGGCACTACGAATTTTATTACGAATCAATGTGACATGTGCACGCAAGTGGAGAATGCTGGTGTAGGGTTGGGTCGATATAGGTTATGTTTGGTGTCTTGGAGCTGGAAGGACCGGGAAGGTTGCGGGTTCGAATCCACCTCAAACCGCCGCGTAGACACCCTGAGCAAGTCCTTCACTTGCAATTTCTCATGCACTTCGGCGTGAAACTCCGACTCAGTGTCCGCGCGCTAGTCTGGAGCGCCTCTGAGTAGCTTTCTTGAAGGAGCGCTATAACAAGTGCGCATACATACTTACATGCATGTATGTATGCATTATGCCATTATGCATGTACATGTAAGTATGCGTGCATCGAATGTATGCCTATGTGTGTGTCTATAGGTGTATTGTATTGCATTGCATCTGTAAGGCCTATAGCCTATTTTGCATGGCGCCTCTAACAGTTCACATTCATTAGAGCCTAGAGGTGCATAGCTTACAGAATACAGACCATAGCCTATACATAGGCTACATATTATAATCATGTGTGCATGTATACGCTTTGATGGCAGGCTACTCGTGTATTTTTTGTAGCCTATATGCCATGCACAATATATGTCATGTAGCCTACCGTATGCACAATTGTACAATGTACATGTATGATATGTGACTTTATGTATGGGTATATAGGCCTATAGTCCAATAGTATTCCTGAATATTTATGTGGCACTTTTATTGAGCCAAGGTCTCAACTAAGCGCTCAGTAGACCTATACAGGCAGGTGCTAGACAACGCTGTGCTTCGTGCCTAGGCCTACATGTAGTGGCCGTGCGAGGTCATGGCTATGCAATGTGATGTGTTAATGGCATGTTTATATATAGTTAAATGCAAACTATCACAGTGCAACTTCCTTGTCTGCTTTTCGGATTTCGCTTCACTTCGCTCAGGTCAAAAGAAGCGTCATCTCGAGTAGAGACCTAAATTTAATACGTCAACTGGACATTACAGTAGATATTCCTATACAGTTAAGCCTAATTCCAAGCTATTTGAAAATAATTAAACTGTTGCATGCTAGCTTTACAATAGAAGCCCCATTGTCATGCTTTCGATATACGCGCCGTATGCATCTTTGATATTCCTTAATATGTTGGCTAATTTGCCGTGAGCATTTGGGAATAAAATGACGAATTTACCGTGAAAATTATGGACTTATTATTTACACACCCTAAAATTCCTGTCCAACCGTTTGATATAAACTTCGTCTAGTTAAAAATTTAGAATGTCACTCCTACATAGAATGGACCTACAACAAAATAATTAACAACGGTAAAACATTCATGAGATGACGTCTAAGACTGAATTCTTAAAGAAAATAATGCAAACAATCTTCGCAAGAAATAAACAAATTATAACAGAATAAATTTGACAAATTTAGAGATCTAACCATGATCCAATGCAGGGTATAGAAATGCTCACACACACACACACACACACACACACACACACACACACACACACACACACACACACACACACACACACACAGGCCTACATTGTACAGGGCATTGCTACAGGCAATGGAATCTGTATATCAAGGAATTTAAAATACAGTCATTTCAAGTGGCTTAAACAAATAAATAATTACTAGTAGTTACGATCATGACCTGGACTTTAAAATGATAATTAGGCCTATGGAAATATTAATAAAATGGCAATAATAGTTACAATAATAACAATAATGGACCTAATATTAACCCTATATTGCACAGCGAAAACCATGGGTGATAAACTTTAGCATTTTATTAAAGTAACTTCCGTGTATGCGAAAAATATGCGGTTTGCGGCGTTATTCTGTAAATTGATTTGCATTCGCGAGATGGCGATAGCAGAAAATCAAAACGCGTCTGATCGACGAGTGGGCGCGCTTTGACCAGTCGATTGTTGATGGTGCTATCGACCAGTGGCGTCGCCGTCTTAGCGCTTGTGTCCGTGCATGCGGGGCACATTTCGAGCACCAATTCTAACACTTTTAAGCAGATCTATCACAACAATTAAGAAACTCTGCTATTTACTTTATTGCGTGCTAATTCAGACGTCAGATAGTTTGTTGGAAGTATTAAAATGTAAGCGTTATATGAAAAATTGGTACATTTGTGTTTAACAAGGTAATGCGGTGAAATGAGTCAGGTGAGGTGGAAAATTTCTATATAGCATGAAATTTCGGCCATTTTGCAGTCTACCTACCAAAAGTTATTAAGATTTGTGGAAATTTGACAAAGTTATGACAAAAGTAATTTTGCACCTTTTTTATTGAGACACGGTGTATAAGTACATACAATGTATATAATGGCCCCATATATTTACATACACGATACGAAATTATAAACATGGCCGACCGACATTATTATATTCGAATGTTTCACATCGGTGTCGTCGCATATTGTCACGCTTCAGTGAAATTCAACATGAATTCTTCTGGCCTAGGAGACGTACCAGGATGTAGAAACTACAGAAGCAATAATGACTCGACCGGACTTACACAAGACGTGTAGGCTACACATGGAGTTCATTTGCCTTCCTGTTGTAGCCTACAGTTGACTACAGTCCAGTTTTCGTGCATCTGATTGCGTGCGAAATAATTTATCCGTACATTTTTATTAGTCTTCCGACGTTACTCAGCACAAACGCGACGTTCGTTTAGTAGACTAACTACATGTTCTCTGACTCTCAGCAAAATCGCTATGCGGGGACTTCGCCAAACCATTAAGTTGATCGAGGCAGCTAAGGCATGCATGTTGTTCACGTATGGAATAATTTATTCCGAATGCTGAATAGTTTAAAGGGAAGTGCATAAGAGATGTGTTCAGAAATGTACATATTTATTAGACACGTGGAAAGCAAAGGTGAGTTCGAATGAATATGCATTAATTTTCACTCAGCGCGTAGGTCATCCCCTGCAGACATTGTTACGTTTACAATGATGAGTTCATCAAAGACAGGAGAAGTTGGGAAAGAAGTTATGGATAAATTGAAATCGGTGGGATCACCTGCAGCGGTCGTTGCCCAGTCGCGAACTAAAGTCATCTTGAATCCAGACAGAGCATCTTGTGAGGTAAGAATCTGAATTAGTTAATTAATTAATTAATGATTAAATCATTTTAAAGTAATTTCGATGATTTATCTAATGCTTCTTTAGAAACCTATTCAGAGGTTCTCTCAGCCCAGCCACACTTTAAAAAAAGTATGATTTGAGAGACGTATACAAAGAGCAGGCAATTAAGTTTTGCTTGGTAGCTCTCGGTCCAGTCGTAAATAATTAATAAGGTTTGTTCACTTTGAACTGTTCTAGTGCTATGCATGGCCAGAGTAATAGTCAGACGACAGGTGGCTGAATAATGTCTAGTCTGAAGAGTTATGACTGACTCGAATAATGTTCTGGATGGCCAGCATTCAATGTTCTGCAAACCTTGAGCTTAATTTAAAGCAATTCCTGAGCTGCGATCAGAATACATAGATTTTGCATTCATATTTTAGAGCAGGGAGGGCCAACAAAAAACTTACCCACTACGGATTTTTGACAATATCTTGGCCAGGAGTAAGAATTTGTAGATCATATTTTGCAGGCTTAAAGTTCAAGGTGATTCATATTTACATACATTTGCTCCATACACATCGAACAGATAAGAATTTAAATAATCTAAACTCGTTGGTTCACTTCAACTGTAAAAACAGAACCGCTGTCTGTTTCATTGCAGGGCAACTCCGAAATATGTCTGATATTTGACGACGAGAGACCAGCAGCAGCAGCGTTGATCGGTGTGCAGAGCGGTGGCCGTGTGGAAGTCTGCGTTGAAACGAGGGAGAAATGTGATCGAATTTTAGCGACGCAGTTCAACGAGAGAACCTTCTTCTTCTCAGCACCAAGTGAGCGAAGTCCACTGACTTTTATACGATCCGTATTATATAAATGAATTGACATTGACATATCCGCCATGGCACAGTTTATCATCCATCTGGAGTGGCCTATATATACATAATTACATATATAACTATATATATATATATATATATACATAATTACATATATATACCGAATGTTTTTGCAGGCGAAGACGGTGATTACATGTTGCTGTCAAATGCAACTTCTTCGACTGATTTCGATAATGAACACCGCATCTTTCCGCAACGCCAACAGTCGACTAAAACGGTCACCTCTGGAACGTCTCAAAAACCACCTCCTGCTCCATGTCAGAAATTCGTAGAGTAAGTTGTGCTCGATGCGAAAACTTTCTTCGTTTACGACACATTGGAGAATTACTTGAAATTATTGGCAAGCCTCGAATCTCTGTACTCGATTCTTTCAGTCAGTTTGTAACAGTGTTGCTCTTATCCTTCTATTTATATCTGCTCTGATGTTGTGACGCAGAATCCGGCATCGCTCTCTTATTATAATTAGCCTATATATAGGCTATTTAATTCTTCACTTCACCAAACGCCGAAATTTATTGTGATGATTAAAAATAACTTAAGAACGTGCAGCCAGGTTAGGCCTACTCGCTATTTACGTTTAGACATTTCTTTCTCATTAATAACCCTATAAGATCAATAATAATGTTTTAAAAAAATTATCCACCTGTATTTTCAACGCCGTTGGTTACTAAAAGCAACTATATTTTTCATTTGCGTATATATATATGCATAGGCGTAGGAGACGGAGGTCCAGGGGGGGCAAATGCCCCCCCCCCCCAATTTCGGGCAAGTCTGTTTTTTCGGGCAAGTAGACCCGGGAAATATTAACCAAACTTCTTGAAGTTCAATGTTCATTAGTATACCACATTATCTCCCAGTTCCATCTTGCCCGAATCGAATTAGAGATTAGCTCACAACAACCATGGTTAGCAGAAGTTCCCGAAAAAGTTCTGAATTCACGGCAGCGTTTATAAATAAGCGTAATGGCGAGAATTGCGGCAAATTCAAGAGCCGAAATTTGACCGAAAATTGCGACTATTCGTGGCATTTGGGAAAATTCACAGCATGCAAGCTAGGTGCAACAGAACACCGAATTCACGGCCTGAAAAACATCGAAATTTTTACTGGTCATGAGGCAAAATAGACACGATAATCTTGCGATCATCAACATTGAACGTGCAGATCTTGGTCTGCTCTCTGAAAATTTACAATCTTTTCCTTCTTGTCAAGTGTGCGGGATCAGGGTGTTGCACTTGATAACTCGCTTATATTACGGGAAGGATAATATCTTAACTGCGCACATTTCAAAAGCACACGTTCCTCTTATTTTCATTTAAGGTGTCTCAGGATCTTTCGCTGTTCTTTCTCCACCCATTGGCTTCCTCTCCGTGCTCACATACAATCTAAATTCCTCGCTCTGATCTTCAAGGCTCAGCGGGGTTTTGCCCCAAAGATCTGACCAACGTAATACTAAGGCCTCACTCAGCTTCCTCCAACCGTCCACTTCGTTCATCCAACAGACTTGACTCTTGCTTCCACCTTCTAGAACTGAAATGGCTCAGTCTTGATCATTTGCCTCAATTGGTCCTTCTCTTTGAAATGAGCTTTCACCTTGCGTTCGCTCTATAGCCTACACTTTCTGTGGTAGTCTCTCTTCTTCCTTCTCTCATCTTAAAACCTGCCTCTTCGAGCGCGGTTTTGCGCACTATTAGCGCATCTGAACAGTTCATCCTGAGGCGCTTTGTAGATGATTAGATACAATACAATACAATCTACAATCATGAATTTAATAAGTTGCTCGTGTGAAGTTTGAACTGGTTGAGCGTCAGGAATATATACATAGGCTACAGAATAAATTTGCATTTATGCCTAAAATTACCCAGCCTGGTCCCTATAATATGGTCAGGCCCCGGTGTATTTGCCCCTTGTCCCCGGGTGTGGGTGCAAGAACAGAGATGGCTATGTGTGCACGACGTCAAATATTCCGGGTTTAATTTTTTTTCGGGCAAAAGCAAAATATTTGCCCCCCCACTGCTGAAATGTCCCCTACGCCTAAGTATATATGCTTATTTAACTAGACAACATTGCTTCGCATGCAACGGTACCCAAGCCATTAGCTGAACATTAAAGTAGGCCTAATCTCCACCAACAGAACCTCATCCCCAAATTTTCTAATCTTCTTTGAATTTCAGTCATATTCTTTTATAATATAGGCCTACGCTTTGCTGCAAACAGCAACTCAGACTTAGGTTCTTGAATTTTCAGTGGTCTATAATATTCTCCGGACAACCGAATGCATACTGAAGGAAGAAGGATGATGAGTGTTGACTATACGGTCTCAAATGAGACGAGTGTCAACTGATGGTTTGTGCTTTATATGAAAACTGCACTATTGACAACATTAGATTAGCTTAGAATAAATTTATCTAAGCAAACATACCGTAGGCCTATAGCCCTATAATATGGTATGATAGGTAACTTTGAGCATTGAAGCTACCTGACTCGTATGAATTGCGACCTTTTGTGCTGCTATAATTTATAGTGTCAAAATCGGTGTGAATACAATTTCAAAAGATCGGTGTTATATTTGTAGGTATAAAATCCTTACAGGCCGCATCCCGGATTCTCAGCTCCCTACACTTCCTCCACGCTCCTCAGTAGGGACCCCGTCGGACCCCCGACGAGACAGCAGTGACTCCGGGGTTAACATCGATGGCATCGATGCACCAGGTCTTCTTTCGACCCCAACCCGAAAGTGCCCACCGCTGTTGAGAGGTCTCACGGAACCGGCTTTTGTCCTTAGTAACGAGGAAGAAGGTCATCACGTTTCCAGTCGAAGGGGCAGTCAAGACACCACTGCAGGGAAGACAGTGCAGCGAAACCTCAGTGTCTCTGGCGAGGAAATTGCTCGGCAGCTGAAGAAGCCGGTACATTCACCTTCTGGAACTAAAGGATCCTCTGTCACGAAATGACAGCTCTATAGGGACACATGCAGGGTTTTCGTCTTGCTTCATCTGTCAACTCTTTTCGTGCACTCGCGGCTTTCGGACTCTGCTTGGATATATATATATATATATATATATATATATATATATATATGTATATAGGGGATACGAGGCACTGGCTCACGCAGAAATTTTATCAGGAGGAGGGGCAGAGGTTTCTATATATGTCAATTTCTCAGTTTCACGTTGTGAATAATTAGTAACATTGGCGCTTTAGAGTGAAGACATTTTTTATTAACCAAAAAGGAGTTGCTAAAAAAATAGGAAATCGATTTTCACTTGCCCCTCTTGTCCCTATGTGCGGACGTCCATGGTACGAGGGGCAAATAGATCTACCTCTGGAAACCTTTCACATATTTTTACTACGACTTTTTGCTTGCTAACTTATTTCTTCGCGCGAATGCACTAATGATAATAATGACAAAACAAAGTAGAATGGAAAATCCTACATTTAGAAATCTTTACAGAAAATACACATGTTCATAATTTCGCTGCGTTGCATTCTCAAGCTCTTGGTGAAAAGTTTGCTGTGACCATTTTGTTTTACCTCTCCTACCTTGTGGGGCGCGCGTCTGAGCAGAGGGAGCTTGAAGGGGCGCTATAACAAGTGGGGCCTACTGTCTGAAACGACCTCCCGGTTGCGCTTCGCTCTCTACTTGTGGTCCATCCGACCGGGTCCTACAAGTCTCTCAAGTCTTTTTTCTTTGTTCGTGGTTGGGCTGGGAGCACCTCTGAGTAGTTTCTTGAAGGGGCGCTATATAAATGCTCTGAATGAATGAATGAACATACAAACATACAAACACAAACAGGGAGCTTGAAGGGGCGCTATAACAAGTGCACATACAAACATACAAACATACAAACATACAAACACACATACATAGCCTACATGCATCTGCGGGCGGTCATTGCTTCAAAGAGTTTTGCTGAACAACTAACTGTTCGCTAAGTTTTTTTACTAATCAATTACCTCTTCGGGCTTTCTATTTTCTGACAGGCGAGGAGTGGTCCAGTAGAGCTGAGGCCTCCTTCTTTTACGCCAACACGTGATTTAAATGTGAAAACCTTAATGCCAGGCGATCAACGGTTTCAACGTCAGCAAAGTTGGTTGTCTACAATCTCTGTTCAAATCATTTTTGCGAAGTAGCCTAACGACGATTATCGTCTGCATAATTTTCTTAAACGGTGATGCAATATAAATAGAATAAAGGAAGATGAGGTAGATGAGGTAGATGAGGTAGATAAGGTAGATGAGGTAGATAAGGTAGATGTGGTAGATGAGGTAGATGGGGTAGATGAGGTAGGGCTAAACAAGATAAAATGAGAGAAGATGAGGTGAGGTGCACCGAGGCAAGGAAAGTAGAAAAATGTAGAAGGTCGCTCATTTATCAAAATCTCCAACAATTTGCTATAAATACTTTCTAGACATTATTAAATGCGATGTAGATCCACATTTAGACGAATTCCCAGGCGAGCACATTGAACTCTTCTATTTATCAAAAATGCAGATGCATTATTTTTTGCTTTTGATTCCCGCAATCTGGTTTTGTAGGTGCAGACAGTGATTACATGTTTCCGGATAGAAGAGCTCCTGAGCCCGAAATCGAAGACAACTACATGATTTTTCCACAGCCACAACCGCCATCTACAGCACCACGAAAACCACCACCAGCTCCTTTTACGAAATCCATACAGTGGGTGTTTCGTTGATAAAACTGTCTTCTTTGCGATACATGTTAAGCTGCCTTAGAATCCATAGCCATAATCAATTTAATCATACCTTCATTTAAGGAGGCAAGGTCGGTTCAGTTAAGAAAGTCTGGTCACTCTATTAAAAGAGCTTAGGCTATCTATTTAAAGAAGTATAGGATCAATTATTGTCAAGAATGTAGAATTGCTCTATCTAAGAATGTAGGAGTCTACGGGCTGTCCATTAGTCCATTAAAGAAGGTAGCTGATTCGAGAATGTAAAGTCAATCCATTAAATAAGACAAACTCGGTCTTTTAAATGCATAATGTAATTCCATTGAAGGAGATGAGGTCAGTCCATTACTAAAAATGCAGGGTCAATCCATTAAAGGAAATAAAAGTATTTCATAGCAGCAGTCTGACAGCATGCAGGTATGGTCAATTGGTTATTCCATTGGGTGCGAGGTTAGTCCACTTAAGGAAGTAAATCAGTCAATATAGAGGCAGGGCTTCTATCCCTATACATGGGAATAGAGGGATGTTAGGTGAGTCCATTTAGACATTATTTTACGGTCATTTATTTAATGAGCAAGGGCCAGTTGATTAATGATTAATGAGCAAGGGCCAGTTGATTAAGAATTCACCAGTTCAACTTGGGCATCCGAACGGGCAACCACTTCTATGTTGAGACAAGATTGTGAGCTTGACGGCATCTGTTTCGTTCGAATGTCTACTGACTCTTTCTGCATTATTTATAAAAACTGCAATTGAAGTAATTATCAAAAAATCGATTTATGTCAAGCGAATTCATTAGGGACCTAATTATTACCATAATATTTATAAGAAGCTAAATTCCAACCTTTTTGACTCTTTTCATGAATGTGAATCGAAGACTTTCCATGCATGCCTATTTCAAAGCATGATGTGAATGTTATCTATATTGCGCTTCCACTATTTTTGTAGGAGCAAGTCGGTTCCAGCCATCACTCCGGTATCCTCGCCTCCCACAATTCTCCCACGCTCCTCGGTAGGAGGGACCGCGGCCCCACCCGTCCCCCGACGGGAGAGCCGTGACTCCGGGGTTAACGTCGACGATGCACCTGGTCCGCTTCCGACACCAACTCGATCCAAGCGTCCACCGTTGACGAAAGTTGGTACCGAACCGTCTTACACGTATGACGATGAGGGTCATTACGTTCCCAGTCGAAGGAGCAGTCAAGACACCGCCGCAGGGAATGCAGTCCAGCGAAACCTCAGCGTCTCTGGCGAGGAAATTGCTCGGCAGCTGAAGAAACCAGTGCACGCGCATCCTGGAAGTAGAGGACCCTCTATTACCAAGTGACGACTCTAAAGGCATCGACTATTTGACTAATTTCATTGGTACAATTGACCTGCTGGTACCTGACTGGCCTGACCCAGTTTCTATCTCTCTCCAGAATGATGCCTGTCGACAACAGATGATATTTGATTGCCATACATGCATTGTATGCAAGCGTTGTGCTCTGTGAGATCTTATTATGCAACATTTAGACAAATGGACGTGATTGTAACAAATAGCCTAAGAGACGGTTTATATTATCATTTCGCATTCGGGCTAAGCTAATATATCCCTAATATATACTACACATATCAGACATATTCGACACGCAACGCATCGCGAGTATCCCATATCCCATTAAACTTGGGAAAAGTCGGATCAAAGTAGCCTACAATTAGCATATTTGGTATTCAAAACAGTATCACAGAAGAAACAAAATTGTCCAAGGCACACACACGCACATATGCTCAACACACACAGGCGCACGCACACACATCGGCGCACATATAATTAAAGTTTCGTGTATAGTGTATGCTGGCTTCTCTGAATGAGAAGAGTCTGTTTGACAGTCAAAAGTATTAGAAATGTCCTGCATGTTCATGTCAAGATTCTTCCGATTCGAATCAATAATTTGTCGGCAATAGAATGAGTGAACGAGGGACTGGCGCCATTAAAAAACGCACTTTTTTGAATGCAAGTTTTATGATGTGGTTTGATGTAGCCAAAGGTCCATAGCCTACTTGGTTTGGAGTGGCCTCAGAACCTGTACCTGGTTTGATATGGCTTGGCACCTAATTTTGCTTTTGTAGTGGCCCTTGGACCTGTGCTTGGCTAAATGTGGGTCATGACCAATACAATTATTTTACTCATGACCTTTGCTTTGCAGTGGCTCCATCATCACCTGCACTTATTCGATTGACCCACTCAGGACTGTTGCTTGCTTTTGAGTGTTGTCATAGGAACATTCTTTGCTTGGAGTGTTCCATGACCTATAAGTGATCTTGTTCGTGCTCTTGACCTCAGCTGAGTGCCAGTGATAAGTCTTATGTCCGCTCAGTTACGCTCTCAATGCTGTGAAGGTGTGATTCAGAAGACCTAAATTCATGCATGCGTAGTGTTAAGAGGGCAGGCCATAGACATGGAGGGGACGAGGGGCGATAGATGAACGGTGGTATCACTGGCGTGAGTAGTGAGATAGTGACAGAGTAACACCCATTTTTTGCAGGGTATGGGTACGAATAAATGGCATTTCTAGGAACGGCGACTTCTAGGAAAGGCGCTTCTAGGCTTCTAGGCTTCTAGGCTCCGCCTACCTAGGCTATAGGCTTCTAGGCTTCTAGCCCACGCCTACCTAGGCTTCTAGGCTACCCCTACCTAGGCTACTAGAGCTTCTAGGCTAGCCCTAATTAGCATACGAGCTATTAGCATACTTCCAGGAACATCCTACCTAGGCTAATAGCGCTTCTAGGCTAGGCCTAATTAGCATACAGGCTACCAGCGCACTTCCAGGAACGCCCTACCTGGCTACCAGAGCTTCTAGGCTATACCTTATTAGTAATTAGCTAGATATTAATCCTAATTAGTAATTAGTGATTCCTAATTAGCGGAACAAAGGCTCGGCGAGTCCTAATTAGCGGCCCGCGCGCGCCCGCCCGCCCGCCCGCCCGCCCGGGAAGGCCTCATGAGCGCTGGGGGCTGTGCATATGAAATATTATGCTAACTAATATAATAATTAAATATGCTAATTTTCCGGCTCTTCGCGCTATAGTGCAAGAAATGCGGCAGCCAACCAGCATGCCGGAACCACAATAGCCCAGGAATCTGCGGCCAATGAGGGAGCGAGAATTCCTAAGAGAGCCCAATCAGAAAGCGAGCACCACAATAGCCCAGGAACCTGCGACCAATGAGGGAGCGAGAATTCTATAGTGTGCCCAGCCAGCGTGCGAGAACCACAATAGCCCAGGAAGCTGTGGCCAATCAGAATATGCGAATCTTGCTAGTAGGAAATTTCTAAGTATGAAAGAACAAACACAATATTTTTTCATAGCAATTCTTTATTACACAACATTAAACAATCTTTATTTTAATATGATTGCGCAATAACTTGCGCGAGAGTACAATGGCTTCATTTATTTACAATGTTCGACGGATATATGAGCGGTATTTACAATGTTCATAATTTTCGCAGAGTCCACTATTTACAACCATCGACGTCTTTTTCGCATAGTTCATTTCAAATATCTACAGAGTTCGACGACTTTTTCATACTTCAACTAACTACAGAGATCGACAATTACTAGAAATTCTCTATACATTATTTACACTTGGAATATTCACATGCCCATACGACAACGACTCTGAGGAATTTAAAAGATATCGCTTGTCATCATATGGGGAGAGAGCAGCCTTTCGTAATTCTACAGTGTGCAAATCGTGTTTTCGACTTTGAATAACACAGAATTTGGAGCTAGTAGGCTTTTCTTCAAGAATGCAAGCTCTGTATTCAGCATGTCTGATGCATTTCTTGACAAATGCCCTTTTTATCCCCTTCGCCGTCTTCTTTTCCTTCTCCCCAGCCAACAGCAAACTATACATTTTTGATCGTAGCCCGCAAAATTCAATTACAGCATCGCCATTGCATTCGTCCTTAAACTTTCCAATGACCTTGGCGTTGGTTCGACTATGTAAAAAGTGCCCACAGGGGTAGTCAGAGGTATCGTACTCGTCTAAGTTGTGCTGCATGTCAAGATATACGTCCTTTGTAAAGATATGGTAGCAAAGACTGTCAGTGTCTGTGAACAGGAGTTTGCAGGCAGATCCATAAATGGGTATTATGTGTTCGTAATGGAATTCATACATTTTTAATTTAGATATATCCAGGATACCCATGCCGGCGTAAAGGGGTTTGTTGAGTAAAACATTAGAATTTGTTAATTTTATCACTGTCAAATCTTCGTTTATGATATTGTAGGACTCAAAATTTGGTCGGGCCACGAAACGTTTGGCTCGTTTCGCGTTAGTTACAAGTTTCACCGCTAGGTGCTTCCTGTTATTTTGCATTGTTTTGCCGTAAATTGAGTTGTTCATTAATTTGAAGAGGTCCTTTTCAAATGCAGATTTGGCAACCTGCCGTTTGGACGTGTTGAAGTCGATATATGGTTTCAGCCATCGACTTTGCCGAAACTCGAGAATTTGATGAATTTTAATTAATTTCAAGCCCATTTTAAGATAGAACTGTAAATTGCGATAATGAACGACGTACCGGGTCTTTGCCATGAGATTGGGCACCAACTTTGTGACCCCGGTACCGATTTTAGCCGAAATTTTCTGCGAAACAGATTTTGCGTACGGGGATATCATGTCCGGTCGTATGTGAAGCGTCTCTGGGGCAAGGGGATAGTCATTGTGGTCGTCGTGGAGATGAGAAGGATAGTCCAAGTCCACGTCCAAAATATATCCAAAATCGTCGTCTGCCGATTTAGCGTCCAAGTCAAAGTCTGATATTTCGTAATCGTCCAAAAATCTAAATTTACCCGTCGGGAGCGGTTCGGACATGGCGTAACCGTAGAGATTGTTACAATCCAAATACATGATGTAGCTATTTGGACTGCTTGGGTCGTATCCTTGAGCGAGATACGGGTTATTCGCCTTTGCATATCGATTGGATATCATGGAAACGCCACCTCTCATGCCCCGCTCCACAAACAGGTAAATGTCTGGGTCGGTAATCAAGTCCAAATTTACGTTTGTCATGCGCAGACACGCGTCGAAGCTAAGTCCCGGGCTGCTGTAATAGTGAAGCGGGTCCAATTTGTAAAAGTCCAAGGACATGGCACGAAATGATTCGAAAACGTCCGCCAGTAAAATGACATCGGTCTTCAAATACAGATCGTGATAGTCCTGCATAGTCGTCATATTAAAAGTCTGCCAAATTTTCTGGGCATAGTCGTAGTCGTCCTGCGAGATGTCTTCGTCAGTCAGTTTGCTAAAGAAACAGCCTTTGGGAGGCAGAGTCCTTTCGGTCATTCTGCAGGCTGTTGTCATATATTCGTAGGGAAATACCCCCTTACGCAAAAGCAATTTGTAGTCGTTCGGAAAAATTCGCCGCAAATGCTTGAATTTGGAATCGTCCTCTTTCGATAAATTTTTCACCAACACGTCCAAACCGCAGTTTAGAAATTGGAGGGAATCCAAAAAGCGTATATTATTGACTTCGAACGAAAGATATTTTTCCATGTTGGTTGCAATGACATTTATTTCTTGCTCTGCAAACTCCTTGTTCATATTTTTGAGAATAAGATGAGAGTCGTATCCTTTAAGGTTGTGAAAGATGACGGGAAGGAGATAGTTTGCAGATTTGCCTTTCTTAGACTTTGTAGGTTTGCGAAACTTGAGTTTTAGATTGCAAGGTGAGCAAAGAGCAGAAACAAAGTTACCAGTCATGTGACAGTGGTGTCGAACTTTGTTGGTTCCAGAAAAAGTGGTAGAGCAAGAAGGACATGCAGCACAACTTTCAAACTGCAACCGCTGCTGCTGGGTAAGTGGAATCATCGGTTTGTTGGTCGCCAAAATTTTATTGATTCGTGTTTGTTCTGATTTTATATGAGAAAAGAAGTGGGACATCACGTCAGGGCCCGAGTACGTGTATGGGGCCGCGTCGTTCAATTGTGGAAATGATGAAACAGTGAGACAACAGAACCCGCTAGGAGTATGTGTGTCTATAATTTTGGTCGATTTTCCGGCGGTCGCAGCATCGTTTGGAGTCAAGTAGCTCTCGAAATCTGAATATATTACATAAGGCACAGGCATTTCATGCTGCGTGTTTGTGAATTGAAGATTTGAATTTTCGGGAGTGGGGTAGCGCACGGACTGCAGGCCGTGCTTACCGCATTCATCCATGTGCGCATGCTTCCCAGCAGCAGTGGTGAAACAGTGCAGACAGTATGGACATGGGAAAGAGCGCCCATCATGAGAATTTCTCGTGCTTAGAAGTGCAGAAAGATTGCGGATTGTGATATAGTGGCGCTTAGCGCCATCATCAAGCAATAAAAGGTTGACAATGTGTTTTCTACCCCTGTGAGCACTTGCATATAGCGGGGTAAAAGTTTTATCATCAGGATTTGAGTACATGACATTGATAGAGTATTCAGGATTCATGTTTTCGAAGAGTGGAATTTGCTCAATGGTCATTGGAAATTTCAAATTGTCGGTATGAAGTTCGCCCAGATAGCGTCTGTAGATGGTGGCCCGCTCAGCATGTTTAGCTTGGTAATGAGTTACAGCTAATGTTGCATAGAGAAAGCAGAATTCATCATCATTTTGAATGTTTAGGGTAGCATGTTTCCCAATCAAATATTGTGGGGTGGGAATGTAAGTAGACGCGCCGATCGGTTCGTATACGGCATTGCACAGCTTAAAGTCTGCCACCCCATTCACTAACCATCCAGAGCTTTGGCTGGTGAAGATATCTACCAACTCGTCTATTCGATGGACGGCGTCTTGTAGCTGGTTAGCGATTTGCGATGGATGTGTTAGTGTTGCTGGCACGGATTTGAAGTATCCAACCGTCTGAGCTTCCCCATCAGGTGTAGGTCGCTTGAAATCTACGTCGACCGCCACGTACCATTTCACTGGCCTAAAGAAAAAATTTATGTGTTACGAATCGGCTAAGTCCGAATGGAGCAAGAAAGAATTTGGTTAAGTTCAAGCGAAAAAATTTACTAAGTCCAAAATGCAGAAGCGAAAAAAAAAAAAAAAAAAAATTCTAAGTATAAATTGTCGAAGTAAAAATTGTCTAAGTCCATCATTTTCTAAGTACAAGAAATAGAGATCCAAGCCCAACATTTTAGAGCGAAAAGTTTCTAAGTCCAACAATTTAGAGCGAAAATTTTTTCTAAGTACAATTTGTAAGTGTAAGAAACACAAACTCACCCTTCGTCTCTGAACGTATCCTCCAGAGCGGCGGTCATACGCGACGCTTCTCCCAACAGCATTCCATGAACGTCGGTTGTATCGGACACAGGAAACGACATATCGATGAAGGCATTCTGCGTCGCCGTGCGTATATTCGGGTTGGTCGCTTTCTTCACGCATGTAACACAGATCTCTTGGCCGGATCGGAAGAATCGCACAGGCCGGCGATTCTTGCATTTCGTACACTCTTGACGTATCCGACAGGTTTCACAGAGGCCGTTCGTCAGATTGGTCGCCTTGTACGCGCGACAAGACTTGCACCAACCTACCGATATACAGCAAATTTTAAAGTATGAGATTTTGCATCCACAAAATAATAATGCAGCAGAATACAAGCATAAAATTCTGTGTGTATGTGTGAATATGTTGTGTATATGTATGTGTGTGTAACACACACACAGGAAGAATGTAAAAGTTAGATTGTTCAAAATGTTAAAGTCCGTAAAGTCACTTACTCGAAGTGCCGGGTTCTGCCGGCGATGCCGATCTCGTGTCCCTGTCGCTGGAGCCGGAGCTGCTCGCCGCCGCAGCCGCACCGCGGCTGCCGGGCTTGGTCGCCGATGCCACCGCCGCCGCGCCGCTGCTGCCGGGGTTGGTCGCCGCCGCCGCCTCCGGGCTCTGGGTCGCCGCCGCCGCCGCCGGGCTCTGGGTCGCAGCCGCTCTCCTCATGCTCAAGTCCAAGGCTTTCGAGTTGTTGTTTTTGGGCGCAGGATGCACCACGGATCTCCTGATACTCAAATCCAATGCCATCAGACTGTCTTTTCCCATCAGATCTGCAGCACACAAAAATATATTTCGTTGAAATATACAGGGTTCTTTACAAAATGTTGTATTTGAAAAGTACAAGTTCGTTAAAATCGATCAACGCAGCACAAAATTCCGTATTTGAAAAGTATACGTTCGTTGAAATTGTTCAATGTATTGAGCAAGTTTAAAAGATTTATGGAAAGCAGCCTTACTTGCGCGCTTTGGTGCGTGTCCAGCGTTCGACTCTGCCTTTCGCTTGCGCTCTACAACACAAAGTATTCATCATATATTATTTCTCATGTATAAAATGACATAAAGTGTTTTAAATACAAGAATTTAACAGAAACTAAAAAATTTGTAACAAATTTTTAAAATAATATATTTTTCAATATAATTTTTGCCTGTTTACAAATTGTTCGAATTAAAACTTACCCATTTCTCGAATTCTTTCCTTCAATTGAGCTTCGATCTTGAGCAGTTCATCAATTTTCGCACGTAGGTTGCTCGCTAAAGAAAATTTAAAAAAAAAATTTAGTGTTGAAGATTTGCATTAGGTCTAAGCTAGCTAGGCACATAGAGTTTAAGAAAATGCCCTACCAGTTTCCATGGCCTGTTCTTCTTGTCAAATTCGCTTAAATCGGAAAAAGTTTTATATGGGCTCACATATACATATATCTACTACTTAATTCTGATTTTGATACCTCTGTCGTACACTACTTTCGAAAAAATTGCCAATTATCAAATGTAAAAGTTTTGTAGATGTAACAAGTCGCAGTATTCTGGATCTGTGTGATAGCCATCGGTCAACAATCGTCTTTATAACATGGGACTACTTTCTTGGTGTATTCCTACGCGAATTAGTTCCAAGTGCGCATGCGCGCGCGGAAGGTTATGGATAAGGCTGTGATACATTTGAGTGGCTGTGTGTGTGTGTGCATATGTGTGAGGGAACTACTTTCTTCATGTCCTCCTACGCGAATTAGTTCTAAGTCCTACACGAAATATTTCTAAGTGCGCATGCGCGCAGAATGTTATGTTGAGGCTGTGATATATTTGAGTGGCTGTGTGTGTGTGTGCGTTTGTGTGTTTGTGTGTGTGCGCGCGCGTGTGTGTGTGTGTGTGTGTGTGTGTGTGTTTATGTGTGTGTGTGTGTGTGTGAGTGTGTGTGTGTGTGTTTATGTGTGTGTGTATAACACACAAGAATGTTAAAGTCTGTAAAGGCAACTTACTTGAATCGTCGGACTGTGCTGATGATGATACTACATGGGGCTCTACCGCTGGGGCCGCTGGATCTGCGCCGCGCTCTGCTGCCGATGAGGGCCCTGCTTGCAATTCACCATTGTTCAAATCTACAAGAGATGAAAAATCCTGCCATAAAGTGCGAATCTTTAAAATAGCTCCATAATCTTGTTGCAGTTATACTAAAATGAACGCACATGGACAGAAAATTCGGCGCTTTGCATTATTATAAATTATGCATATTTTCTATGATGAGAATTTTAGTATAGAAAAAAGGCTAATATTATTATTATTTACTATGGTCAAAAGCGTGCAAGAAAGCGCACTACAGAATTGCCGCATGCTAGTAAGCGGGTGTTCTATTCTATCAGTGCCAGTCCCAAGCATGTAAATGCCGGCGGGTGCCGGTAGAAATGCCTCTTACGCCTATATAGCATTAGAAAATTGTATTAAAATAATTTAACTCACTCGAAGCCGCTACAGAATTACACCATGCTAGTAAACGGATGTTCTATTCTATCAGTGCCAGTCCCAAGCATGTAAATGTCGGCGGGTGCCGATAGAAATGCCTCTTACATCTATATAAGATTAGAAAATTGTATTAAAATAATTTAACTCACTCGATGTTGAAGCCATGCCTGCTGTAAATGTTCGAGTTGGAAGGGGTCTGCTATCTGTAGAACGTCGTGTGGCGATGTAGATCGTCTGTAGAACGTAGATGTAGAAGATGCTGCGTGCCGGTCGAATCTCGAAATCTCCTGGGCTTCGAAACCGTGTGTGTTTAACTAGTGCGTTGGCCGGCTTTTTATAAATGCCTGTAACCACTCTGATGATAACATCAACCATCCTGTTCAGACAAGATCGGGCGAAGTCAGACATGTCTGGGGGAGGGCTCTGCTGCTGTAGGCGCGCAGTGAGCACGATATGCCAGCAACCCTGATGAGTAAGTGAGAATTCATGTTCAGACAAGATTGGGCGAAGTCAGACATGTCTGGGGGAGGGCTCTGCTGCTGTAGGTGCGCAGTGAGCACGATATGCCAGCAACCCTGATGAGTAAGTGAGAATTCATGTTCAGACAAGATTGGGCGAAGTCAGACATGTCTGGGGGAGGGCTCTGCTGCTGCTGATGACAGAATCTAGCAGCTGGCGCGTCCTGAGGCTGCTATACCAGGTGCGTGATGAATAAGTCTATTATACCGGTCAGACGAGTCCAGGCAAGATTGGGCGAATGCAGGCTCGCCCAGGCATGCTTAGACGTGAATTCTGCTGCTGCTGATGACAGAATCTAGCAGCTGGCGCGTCCTGAGGCTGCTACGCCAGGTGCGTGATGAATAATTCTATTATACCGGTCAGACGATTCCAGGCAAGATTGGGCGAATGCTGGCTCGCCCAGGCATGCTTAGACGTGAATTCTGCTGCTGATGTCAGATTCTAGCAGCTGGTGCGGCCTGAGGATGCTACGCCAGGTGCGTGATGAATAATTCTATTATACCAGTCAGACGAGGCCAGGCATGCTTTGCCGAGAATTCTATTGCGTATTGGGAGAGGGAGAGGGATGGAGAGGTAGGAAGAAGGCGAGGTAGGGAGAGAGAGAGAGAGTTATGAAGGTAGAGCGCGAGAGATATTGCGAAATAATAATTAATTAAAATTTTAGTTAATTAGCATAATAACTAATTATAATAATAATAGGAATTTAGCATAATATTTCATATGCACAGCCCCCAGCGCCGATGATCCCTTTCCGGGCGGGCGGGCGCGGACGCGGGCCGCTATTTAGGACTCGCCGAGCCTTTGTTCCGCTAATTAGGAATCACTAATTACTAATTAGGATTAATATCTAGCTAATTACTAATAATGTATAGCCTAGAAGCTCTGGTAGCCAGGTAGGGCGTTCCTGGAAGTGCGCTGGTAGCCTGTATGCTAATTAGGCCTAGCCTAGAAGCGCTATTAGCCTAGGTAGGATGTTCCTGGAAGTATGCTAATAGCTCGTATGCTAATTAGGGCTAGCCTAGAAGCTCTAGTAGCCTAGGTAGGGGTAGCCTAGAAGCCTAGGTAGGCGTGGGCTAGAAGCCTAGAAGCCTATAGCCTAGGTAGGCGGAGCCTAGAAGCCTAGAAGCCTAGAAGCGCCTTTCCTAGAAGTCGCCGTTCCTAGAAATGCCATTTATTCGTACCCATACCCTGCAAAAAATGGGTGTTACTCTGTCACTATCTCACTACTGGCGTGAAAGCAGAAAATCAACTGATTCCTGCTACCCACTCAAAAATCGCCTTGCTTGCACGGGGACGTTAGCAAAGTGAACACAAGATAGTGAGAGGTTCCTTGTAAGGCTGCCATAATATAGTTTAATTCTGATTAGCCTATATTTGTAATCAACCGATGATACAACGATTGTGATCATCATGAATACTTGCCTGTTTTGAATCAATAAAGTAGAATATTATGCTAGGAGCTGTTGCTGAATATAATTATATCTGAAAATTCAAGGCTTCTCTGCAGCAACATTAGTGGAGGTGCTTTGAAATGAAATGTTGTATACTTGTAGCACAGAATGCAGAGAGTAAATTGTTGCTGTTGTTGATGTTATTATTATTATTATTATTATTATTATTATTATTATTATTATTATTATTATTATTATTATTATTATTATTACTATTATTATTATTATTATTATTATTATTATTATTATTATTATTATTATTATTATTAATATATATATATATATATTTTTTTACCCGAGGTACCTAGGATCCCTCGGGATTTCAAAAAATAATGCTTGGAGCTGTTTTTTATTTATTTTTTTTTGCCCCGAGGTATACAGGATCCCTCAGGGACTTCGCTACCGCCTATTATTATTATTATTATTATTACTATTATTATTATTATTATTACTATTATAATTATTATTATTATTACTATTAATATTATTATTGTTGTTGTTGTTGTTGTTGTTGTTGTTGTAGGCCTAAGTATTATAGAAACGATGCACTGCAGAATTTGAGTGGTTTACAAAGAATGGCAATGTACATGTAGGCCCTAAGTATTCAGTGGACGCCTTATCTATAGGTGGTATCTGTAAGATTTGTACTAGGTTACTTATATGGCGCTAATGCACTTTGATGTCTTACGACTTACGACGTCATTCATGTGTAAAACTCTGTGATAAAATATGCGCTATAGAAGTTTAGACTAAACTCTAACAATTTTATTTAATGGGCTGAATTTCTGTTAATTGATTTTATTAGGAACAAAGAAATAACATTGCAGCTGTATTAAAGTCTTCTATGTCTACAGTGTTTGGTTCTTTTAATTGTTGTCAATAAACGATTATGCCAATAGATCTGTAATTATAGGCACTATGAATTTTATTACGAATCAATGTAACATGCGCACCCAAGTGGAGAATGCTGGTTTAGGGTTCGGCCGATATAGGCCTATGTTTGGTGTCTTGGAGCCGGAAGGTTGCGGGTTCGAATCCACCTCAAGCCGCCTCGTAGGCACCCTGAGCAAGTCCTTCACTCGCAATTTCTCATGCACTTCGGCGTGAAACTCCGATTCAGTGTCCGCGCTGTAGTCTGGAGCGCCTCTGAGTAGATTTCCTGATACTTACATGCATGTATGTATGCATTATGCCACTATGCATGTAGGTATGCGTGCATCGAATGTATGCCTATGTGTGTGTCTATAGGTGTATTGTATTGCATTGTATCTGTAAGGCCTATATTTTGCATGGCGCCTCTCACAGTTCACGTTCATTAGAGGTGCATAACCTACAGAATACAGACCATAATCTGCATAGGTTACATACATGTATTATAATCATGTGTGCATGTATGTATGATGGTAGGCTACTCGTGCATGCATTTGTATAGCCTATATTCCATGCACAATATATGTCATGTAGCCTACCGTATGTACAATTGTACATGTATGATATGTGACTTTATGTGTGGGTAGGCCTTTAGTCCAACAGTATTCTTGAATATTTATGTGGCACTTTTATTGAGCCACTAAAACCAAGGTCTCAACTAAGCGTTCAACTTACCTATATAGTATACAGGCAGGTGCTAGAGCAGCTAGACAACGCTGTGCTTCGAGCCTATGCCTACATGTAGAGACCGTGTGAGGCCATGACCCAATGTGATGTGTTAATGGCATGTTTAGAGGTAAAACCAAACGATCACAGCGCAACTTCCTTGTCTGCTTTTCGAATTTCGCTTCACTTCGCTCAGGTCAAAGGAAGCGTCGTCTCGAGTAGAGACCTAATTTTTTATGTCCACTGAACATTACAGTAGATAATAATGTGGCGAAAATTGGGGTGTCCCATTTTCTGGAAGGTCCGCCCCTTCGTTTCCCGCCATTCGTTGGCCTGCCTCTTTAGCCTCTTTGCCTCTTTAGCCTCTTTTGCCTCTTTAGCCTCTTTGTTTCCCGCCATTCGTTGGCCTAGCCTCTTCTGCCTCTTTTGCCTCTTTAGCCTCTTTTGTCTCTTTAGCCTCTTTTGCCTCTTTAGCCTCTTTGTTTCCCGCCATTCGTTGGCCTAGCCTCTTTGCCTCTTTAGCCTCTTTTGCCTCTTTAGCCTCTTTGTTTCCCGCCATTCGTTGGCCTAGCCTCTTTGCCTCTTTAGCCTCTTTTGCCTCTTTGCCTCTTTAGCCTCTTTAGGGATATATAAGGAGCTCCGTCAGCTCAGTAGCAAGCTAAGCTTAGTGGAGAACAGTCGAAGACAGAGGCTTAGTTGAGTTGAGGTTTTAGTTGAGTGAGGCTCGGCTTTAAGTCAGATTTAGTTCAGTTTGGCGGAGTTGACTAAAGGTTTTAGTTAGAGGTGAAGCTTAGTTCAGACCAGGGAGTTCTGTAGAGTGAAGTGAAGTTTAGTTGAGTAGTTAATCAGTCGGCTAGTTGTCCGATTCCTCGGTTCGAGAGACAGGCGACGGCACGGTACGACGACGTGTGACGACCGTGTGACCACTGTGTGACGATCCGTTTCGACTGCTGTGTCTCTTGATGAATAAAGCGTCTTCTGTTTGGACATCGTCTTGTTCTGTTGAGTTGGGGCGATTCGATCGGAGGGAGCTGCTACCTTCGATAGACCACGAAGGCGAACTTACGTTTCCCCCCCCCCTGAAACGACACGCGCGACATATGGACAGACCCCTCTCCAACTGATCATCTGGACGGCCATCCTGACGACAGCTGAGTGGGGTTTTCAACGGACGAGGAGCGCTTCGAGGGTTGCCACACTTTCAACTCCCCCCTGTTACACTGATAGCGAAGTGGGGTCTACAGCGAGCTCTCCGCTTTCTTTTCCGCGACACTGGTACCAGAAGTGGGGTACGCAGTTCTTCTGATCGACATTCGCAATTGACGGACGATGGAGGACGATGAGGAAGTGACAGTCGCCTACCCTCCTGGAGGATTCGCCGATCGACGGGCGAGCATTTCCACGCCGTTTGCCGAGGAGAGCGTGATGGCGGAGCAGCGGTCGGATCGACGACAACGGATCGAAGAGTATGACACCGACGAACGGAGGCCGACGAGGACGAGCTACCGAGAGACGTCCATCGAGAGGGAGACTACCGGAGATCGGCCATGGAATCGACCGCCTCCGATGAAACCAGGTAAATTCGACGGGACGGGATCGCTGGAGTCGTTCCTGGTGCAGTTTGAGGTCTGCGCCCGTCACAACCGGTGGACGGCCGCGGACAAGATCGACTACCTCCGATGCTCGCTGGAAAAAGCCGCAACGCAACTTCTCTGGGACTTCGGCGCACGTCAGGACGTTAGCTACGAGGAACTCGTCGCTCGCCTACGCCAGAGGTACGGTACGGAGGGGCAGGCGGAAAGCTTCCGCGCCCAGCTGTACTACCGACGTCAACGTGCCGAAGAGACGCTGAGCGATCTACTACACGACATTCGCCGACTCGTCGTGTTAGCGTATCCAGTTCCCTCCAACGAAACTACGGAAATCATAGCTAAAGACGCTTTCCTGGAGGCGTTACGCGACCGAGACCTCTCCCTCAAGGTACGTGAAAGGGAACCGAAGAATCTGGACGAGGCCTACCGGACGGCGCTTCGTCTTGAGGCCTATCAACGTGTGACCGACGCCGACGATCGCAGACGGACTTCCAACCGCGTCAGGGGTACGCAGGAAGCCGACGACAGCCAGATCCAGTCGACGCTCGACCGGTTCTTGGCGACGCAGCGCGAGGAACAACACCGCTGGCAGAAGGAGATGGAGCGGCGAATCAACCGACAGTTCCAGGAGCTCCGAGTCCGAGCTCCGACCGACGACGATCTGGGGCATGACGGTCGCCCCGTAAGCCGCGGTAACGACGACCGTGGCCAGGACGACTCGAGACGGCGTGTGACCTGCTACAACTGCTCCCGCCCCGGTCACATTAGCCGGAACTGCCGCCAGCCACGACGCCCTTTCGACCGCCGGAACGACGCCGCAACTTCCGGAACGGACGCACCCACGCCACCGACGTCGGTGGCGGTGAATCACACGACGCGTTCCAGATTGCCAGACCGAGCCAGCAGCAGCGCAGTCTACATTCGGGGAACAATCAACGGCCAGCCGCAGATGTGCCTGATCGACACCGGATCTGAAGTCAGCCTGGTCCCGTCGTCGATTGTCGAAGGGTTAGCACTGCAACCTTGTTCTCGTTTTCTGATGGCTGCTAATGGCACTAGTATTAATGTCCTTGGGGAGGTCCATTTGCCTATTAGGGTAAGGGATGGTTTTGAGATCCCCACTGGATTTTTGGTGTCCGACCAAATTACGGAACCCATGTTGGGTATGGACTGGCTTCGGGAACACCGCTGCAGAATAGGCTTTGGAAATGGTGCACTATTTTTGGGACGTAGGCGTATACCCCTTGTGAAAGGTAACGGGTCCATGTGGTGCCGTAGGGTAATACTGGCCGAGGAGGTTGTGGTGTCCCCTAAGTGTCAAAGTGAGGTCCCGGCGAGGATGATGTACGGAGATCTGACGACTACAGCGCCCGCTTGGATGACTGAGGCGCAGGAGATTCGACCCGGGGTACATCTTGCCCGTGTGATAGTGGGAGACAGTACCGACGTTAGGGTAAGATTGGTTAATCTAAACGAGGAACCTGTAAGATTTGCGAAGGACCAGTTTCTCGGTGGTTTGCATCCTGTGGAAGTGGAACAGGGGACGAAGCGGAACGAAGTGTTAGTTGATGAAAATGTACTACGAGACACTTTAATGACAGATTTACCGGAAGACGTGCCCTTCGAGATTCGTAAGCGGTTGGACCAGTTACTGATTGACTACAAGGACGTATTTTCTCTTAGCGACAGAGACTTAGGCAGAACGTCAATTACTACGCATAGAATAGAGACGGACGAAGCACGACCCGTGAGGCAGCCACTGCGACGCCACCCCATACCCCATAGAGAGGTAATGGGTAATGCATTGGACGCCATGTTGAGCGATGGGGTAGTGGATTCCGCTGTTAGCGAGTGTGTGTCCGGAACCAGATGCAGCGCCCCTAGCGTTGAGTACGGACGGCTAGCGGACGTATCTCAGACCCGGTTAGTGGTACAATGCAGAGCGTTTAAGGTCAATAGGTTCACGCACGCTAGGAGTAGGACTAAATTTAGCCCTCCTTTTAGGCGCTTGTTAGAGGTACCGCCTTATTTTGAGCCATGGGTGACGTCAGAGGTTGCGTATGTGGGTCCATGTCCTTCGGGGTGGAGCCAACAGCAGCCATCTGAGAGAACGAGGTGGTGCGTACCTTCGCGCCTACATTGCTCGTCTGAGCAATGGGGCGGAGCGATCTGCCGATCGCTTGATGAGCATGACGTGGACGGTGAACGAACGACTCGGGACGCCGATGGGACGGACCCGCGCCCCAAACGAACAACGCGTCGGCCCGCCCGTTACCGATAGACCCGGTCCTTGGCGTTTGACCTTTCTATGACCCGGTTCCATGTGGAACGAATTACGCGAGTTGAGATGCTTTTGCTTTATGTTGATGTCTCATGCGGGTTGCTTTCTTTTAAGTTGTTCCATGAAGAACCAGTTCCTGTAAACTCCGTTGAGTGTTCTTGATTCTCTATTTTATGTGAGATGCTTTGAGATTGAATACAGTCTCTGTGTACATAGTTAAGAGTTACTCATGTGAGTTGTTCCACGAAGAACACGATTTATGTGACGAGTTCTGTTTACGGCCGTTTTGCCTGTTAAGTCTAGTAATTGGAGTTAGATCGTGCATACAGGATGGACAGTGCTAACGAAGAGCAGTACAGCGTTAACTCTCTATTGACATTATACTCGTTAGAAACTTCAAATGTTTATAGTTAAGTGTTGTTGTCCCGTGTGGGGCGGACTTTGTGTTTGACCATTGTTGTGGACTCAGACTTGTGGACTGAGACGAAAAATGAGGACATTTTTAACCGTAGTGGGACGAGGATGTGGCGAAAATTGGGGTGTCCCATTTTCTGGAAGGTCCGCCCCTTCGTTTCCCGCCATTCGTTGGCCTGCCTCTTTAGCCTCTTTGCCTCTTTAGCCTCTTTTGCCTCTTTAGCCTCTTTGTTTCCCGCCATTCGTTGGCCTAGCCTCTTCTGCCTCTTTTGCCTCTTTAGCCTCTTTTGTCTCTTTAGCCTCTTTTGCCTCTTTAGCCTCTTTGTTTCCCGCCATTCGTTGGCCTAGCCTCTTTGCCTCTTTAGCCTCTTTTGCCTCTTTAGCCTCTTTGTTTCCCGCCATTCGTTGGCCTAGCCTCTTTGCCTCTTTAGCCTCTTTTGCCTCTTTGCCTCTTTAGCCTCTTTAGGGATATATAAGGAGCTCCGTCAGCTCAGTAGCAAGCTAAGCTTAGTGGAGAACAGTCGAAGACAGAGGCTTAGTTGAGTTGAGGTTTTAGTTGAGTGAGGCTCGGCTTTAAGTCAGATTTAGTTCAGTTTGGCGGAGTTGACTAAAGGTTTTAGTTAGAGGTGAAGCTTAGTTCAGACCAGGGAGTTCTGTAGAGTGAAGTGAAGTTTAGTTGAGTAGTTAATCAGTCGGCTAGTTGTCCGATTCCTCGGTTCGAGAGACAGGCGACGGCACGGTACGACGACGTGTGACGACCGTGTGACCACTGTGTGACGATCCGTTTCGACTGCTGTGTCTCTTGATGAATAAAGCGTCTTCTGTTTGGACATCGTCTTGTTCTGTTGAGTTGGGGCGATTCGATCGGAGGGAGCTGCTACCTTCGATAGACCACGAAGGCGAACTTACGTTTCCCCCCCCCCTGAAACGACACGCGCGACATATGGACAGACCCCTCTCCAACTGATCATCTGGACGGCCATCCTGACGACAGCTGAGTGGGGTTTTCAACGGACGAGGAGCGCTTCGAGGGTTGCCACACTTTCAACTCCCCCCTGTTACACTGATAGCGAAGTGGGGTCTACAGCGAGCTCTCCGCTTTCTTTTCCGCGACAATAATTATTGTCACCCTCTGATGTGTAAAGCATGTAAACTGATATCCCTATACAGTTAAGCCTAATTCAAAGCTATTTGAAAATAATTAAACTGTTGCGTGCTAGCTTTACAATAGAAGCCCCATTGTCATGTTTTCGATATACGCGCTATGTGCATCTTTGATATTCCTTAATATGTTGGCTAATTTGCGTAGGTATTTGGGAAGAAACTGACGAATTTATCGTTAAAATTATGGACTTATATTTACACACCCTAAAATTTCTGTCCAACCGTTTGATATAAACTTCAACTGGTCAAAACTTTAGAATGTCACCCCTACATAGTATGGACCTACAACAAAATAATTAACAACGGTGAAACATTCATGAGATGACGTCTAAGACTGAATTCTTAAAGAAAATAATGCAAACATGCTTCGCAAGAAATAAACAAATTATAACAGAATAAATTTGACAAATTTAGAGATCTAACCATGATCCATTGCAAGGTATAGAAACGCTGACACACACACACACACACACACACACACACACACACACACACACACACACACACACACACACACACACACACACACACACACACACAGGCCTACATTGTACAGGGCATTGCTAGAGGCAATGGAATCTCTATATCAAGGAATTTAAAATACAGTCATTTCAAGTGGCTTAAACAAATAAATAATTGCTAGTAGTTACGATCATGACCTGGACTTTAAAATGATAATTAGGCCTATGGAAATATTAATAAAATGGCAATAATAGTTACAATAATAACAATAATGGACCTAATATTAATAATTAGGCCTAGGTCTATGAAATTGGTCCATAATCATGCGCGGAGTTTATCAGAGGCTAGAGGCTAGGAGGGTTAAACCCCCAAGAAGACCCAGATTCATTTTTAACAGTACAAATGGTATCTTTTCCCGGGCTTAGCCTCCTCCCCCAAGAAGGCTTTTGCCCTCCAAGAACGGAACCAAACTCCGCCCATGTCTATAATATTATCAATAAAATGATAATAATGAATGATGACAGTAGTACCCTAATAACAATGACGGTGGTGATAATAATAATAATAATAATACCTTGGGGCAAAAAAAATTTAAAAAAAAAATAATAATAATAATAATAATAATAATAATAGTGTATTATTTGATCCTATATTAGCGGCGTTATCATAAGGTTGTTTAATGTTCACAGTTGTAACTAACAATTTTCCAGTCAATTAGGACATATACTTCCTTTATAGGGCCTAGTAAAAAATATTATTATTATTATTATTATTATAAATTCTGTGCATATCTGCTTTTAAATTGAGGCCTAATGTTGAAGTCCCTGAGGAATCATGTTTACCTTCCGGCAGAAAACACAATGTTGATGATGATGACGATGAAGATGACGATGACGATGGCGATGGCCATTGCGATGACGACAGCGACGACAACGACGATGATGATGATAATGGAATTTCTTTCCCCGTGGGTTCCGTGCTGAGAGTAGTTCTATCTCCGATATATAATCATTTTTCGAGATTCGATATATATATAATTATATATATATATGTACATATATAATGGCCCTATATATTTGCATACACGATACGAAATTATAAGCATGGCCGAACGACATTATTATATTCGAATGTTTCACATCGGCGTCGTCGCATATTGTCACGCTTCAGTGAAATTCAACATGAATTCTTCTGACCTAGGAGACGTACCAGGATGTAGAAACTACAGAAGCAATAATGTCTCGACCGGACTTACACAAGACGTGTTATTACACATGGAGTTCATTTGCCTTCCTGTCGTAACCTACAGTTGACTATCGTACAGTTTTCGTGCTTCTGATTGCGTGCGAAATAATTTATCCGTCCATTTGTATTAGTCTTCTGACGTTTCTTACCACAAACGCGACGTTCGTTTAGTAGACTAAGCTACGTGTTCCCTGACTCTCAGCAAAATCGCTATGCGTTGGCTTCGCCAAACCATTAAGTTGATCGAGGCAGCTAAGGCATGCGGTAGTTCACGTATGGAATAATTTATTCCGAATGCTGAATAGTTTAAAGGGAAGTGTATAAGAGATGTGTTCAGAAATGTACATATTTATTTAGACACGTGGAAAGCAAAGGTGAGTTCGAATGAAAATGCATTAATTTTCACTCAGCGCGTAGGTCATCCCCTGCAGACATTGATACGCTAACAGTGATGAGTTCATCAAAGACAGGAGAGGTTG
Organism: Lumbricus terrestris; assembly: GCA_949752735.1. Classification (NCBI taxonomy): domain Eukaryota; kingdom Metazoa; phylum Annelida; class Clitellata; order Crassiclitellata; family Lumbricidae; genus Lumbricus; species Lumbricus terrestris. The sequence continues at coordinate 48,911,549 of OX457038.1, read as the reverse complement.
GGAAAGGAGTTGTGGAGAAATTGAAATCGGTGGGAACACCTGCGGCGGTCGATGCCCAGTCTCGAACTAAAGTCATCTTGAATCCAGACAGAGCGTCTTGTGAGGTAAGAATCTGAATTAATTAATTAATTAATGCTTAAATAGTTTTAAATTAATTCCGATGATTTATCTAGCGCTTCTTTAGCTACCTATTCAGAGGCGCTCTCATCCCAGCCACACTTTAAAAAGTATGATTTGAGAGACGTACAAAGAACAGGCAATTAAGTGTTGATTGGTAGCTCTCGGTCCAGTCGTAAATAATTAATAAGGTTTGTTCACTTTGAACTGTTCTAGTGCTATGCATGGCCAGAGTAATAGTCAGACGACAGGTGGCTGAATAATGTCTAGTCTGAAGAGTTATGACTGACTCGAATAATGTTCTGGATGGCCAGCATTCAATGTTCTGTAAACCTTGAGCTTAATTTAAATCAATTCCTGAGTTCAGATCAGAATACATAGAGTTTGCATTCATATGTTTGTACAGGAAGAGCAACAACAACAAAAATAATCCACTACGGATTTTTGACAATATCTTGGCCAGGAGTAAGAATTTGTCAATCACATTTTACAGGCTTAAAATTCAATGTATTTCATATTTACAAACATTTGCTCTACACACAACGAACAGATAAGAAGTTAAATAACCTAAACTCGTTGGTTCACTTCAACTGTAAAAACAGAACCGCTGTCTGTTTCATCGCAGGGCAACTCCGAAATATGTCTGATATTTGACGACGAGAGACCAGCAGCAGCATCGTTGATCGGTGTGCAGAGAGGTCGTGTCGAGGTCTGCGTTGAAACGACGCAGAAATGCGATCGAATTTTAGCGACGCAGGTCAACGAGAGAACCTTCTTCTTCTTAGCACCAAGTGAGCAGAGTGCACTGACGGATCGTATTACATAAATGAATTGACATTGACATTGACATATCCGCCACAGCTTATCATCCATGATCTATCTGGAGTGACCTAATAAGATCTGAACGAATGTAACGGAATGTTATGATTATCTCCATATATGGGTTGAAAATAGTTCAACCAGGTATACAACCTACGGATGAACGATGGATAGGTGGATGGATGGATGCAAGGACAGACAGATATATGGACATATGGACAAGTGGATAGATAAATAGATATAGGCTACACATATATACATATATAAATAGATAGATAGAGAAATAGACAGATAGACAGACGGACAGACGTGCAGATAGACGAAAGGACGGACGGATGGTTGGATAAATAAATATATAATTATATATACATCTCAGGATAGGGTATAATAGGTAAGCGTTCACATAGCAACTATAACAAAAAAGGTGCAATCAATTTGATCAGGTGTTGTTTGTCTGCTGTGCAGATAACCGTGAAGGTGACGCATCAGTGGTTGTGTTCGTCAACGGAACTGAGGTGGCATCGTCTTACCTTCGCTACCGATCATCGGACACGGTTCATCTGGTCGCTGGTCTGTCGCAGATCTATCTCCAGTTCCTCAGCACCGTCTGTCGATACATGTACGCCCTCCAGACGAAGCACCAGATCCCGAGTCCGATGCCGGAACTGGATCGGTTGCTGGCAGAGTCCTTCGAGGACAAGGACAGCAAACATAACATTCCACCTAAAGCTTTTGAGGAACTCTTTGACATCCTTCGACACTCTTCCGCAGGTTTGCTTCCATGCCAGGACCTCATGACCAATGACTTCCAGACCTACGTTGAGAGGTTGGAAGAGGTACATGTATGACGGACGCTACGCCATACATGGACAAGAACAGTGGAATCATACCTGCACACGGCCTGACCTTCTTCTCTCGACTATAATAATTATTTATGTATACGTATATAGGCCTATGTGGACATTTACTTAGCACCTTAGTAATATAATCTCACCACGGTGCTTGACGTAGCTACCCAACAATTGCAAGACACATTGGCAAATATGAATTTTAAAGCCAGAACTTATGCTAGCACAAACTCGAGCCACTATGTCAAGATACCACTTTTCACCGACCAATCATAACTTTGCACAGACCACTGCTTCAAATGGTGAATGAAAAGATTTCCTGCGTTGTTTCCTCATATATATGTTATATATTATATATGCATGTATAATTGTATATATGTATAGATTTTATATATGATATGTATATATATAATATATGTATGTATAGATGTCGTCCAGAGCGAGCACGAACTTCCGACGCTGCTCCATCTGAGTGGAGCGTACGGACTGAATCAATTAACCGAAAGACTACTGGACCTTCCTGGGGCCAGAATGGCCAGTGACATCTTCAACCGTGACGGAAGGACGGGGAGCGAACTGGCTTTCAACAACGGATATCCACAGCTGGCCAAGATATTCAGTGCATCAAAAAAGGTAAGCACGTAAATCCGTCATGTATATGTTTATAATTTTATATGTTTACATGTATATATGACGGGTTTATGGTAATGGTGATTGGTGACATTCTGGCGCGAAGAGCGCAACGACGCGGGATCGATTATTCTTTCTATGCTCTTCCAAAGTAGCTCCACTCAACCTTCCATTCGACAGATGGCGTTGGTGAGCTTAGACGTAGGAAGTGATCGACGCCTTGCATGGCTGCCGACGACAGTTAAATTCGACTCATGCGATGAATTGCTATCATCCGTTCATATAACTATGAATTATTGTAATCATGCATGCTGCGCTAGCTGTGTCAATTTCAATGATGTAATTGATGTAATTAGTTATTTCAATAGTGCCACTCAGAGAGAGAAAGAGAGAAAGAGAGAGAGAGAGAAAGAGAGAGAGAGAGAGAGAGAGAGAGAGAGAGAGAGAGAGAGAGAGAGAGAGAAGAGAAAGAGAAAGAGAAAGAGAAAGAGAGAAAGAGAAAGAGAAAGAGAGAAAGAGAGAGAGAAAGAGAGAGAGAAAAAAAGAGAAAGAGAAAGAGAGATGTAACTAGTGATCCAGAGAGAATAGTTCCACGCAGAGTGGATTGAAGGGAAATAAAACTAAGATAATAATAATAATAATCTTTTCTTTAATTGAGCGCCTGCAAACGCACTGCGCTTTACATTTACAAGTTATGCGGTAATCTTAATTAAACTTAACTACTAACTGAACAGACAGCTTTGCAATTACACGACGCTAATAGCAGCCTACAAAGCAAATCTGCCCATTATTTTTCTTGAAACGAAACACAGCGTGCATGCTAGTAACTCGAAAGGCGAACCTGTCGAGCAAATCCGTTTCTTACTTTTTACTTTATAATGATTCTTTTCTCTTTCATATGTTCATAGGTGAACAGTGATCCGGTAGACGCGAGGAATCCTTCTAATATACTTAAAGGTGGTTCAAAAGGTTTGATGCCGAATCATCCTGATCATCATCCTAAACCAAATAGTTGCTTTTCTGTAATTTTAATCCAAAACTTGCTTGTGGTGAAACTACATGTGATTGTCGGTGAAATTTGGTATCATTTACAGAGCCTACGCATAAGCAGTCAGGCAAGGTGGAGTAATAATATTATTAGGTAAGACAAGATCAGATGAGTGAAGGTATAATAAGGCCCAACAAGATAAGGAATGGCAAATTTAAATTGAAGTTTGTTTGGAAATCAGAGACATTAAGCAATTGTTACAATTTTCCCTCACATTTAATTAGACCAAAGATTGACTGTGGATAAAGTGCAAACAACACTTATTCCAATAGGCCACGAGAAAATGTTAAAGTACTAAGCATTTTAAACTCCTATATTAATTTTTAAAATGCGGATAAATTTTCATTGATATTTGGATGCTTTCAAATCACGCGTATATACAGTGTCCCAATAAATCGAGACCCCTTTTTATAATGTGAATAAAACAGGCAAATCTTAATCGATTTTCAAAATTTTTAAACTGTTTTTATCCTGAGATAATTATCTTACACTGACTCAAATATTACGTTTCTGGAATGAATATTGACGTCACAATTACGTCATTAACAGAAGCCAACAAGCACGCACGGGTTGAGCGGTCAAAGCAACTGTTAGATCGGTATCCTGCTCACATGGTAAATTTTATATGGTTCACGGACGAAAAGTTGTTTACCATCGTTACACGAAAGAACAGTCAAAATGGCCGTGTGTATGCGGCCGCCGGAACTCTTAAGAAAAACATCTCAGATGTTCGTTTGCTTCGCACTCGCTCGACATTTAGCCGGTCAGTCATGGTTTCGGTTGGTGTCTCGGCTCTTGGTAAAACACAAATCCACTTCATAGAACCTGGAGTAAAAATAAATGGAGCTTACTACCGGGGTTGCTTGATGTCGTAAAAGTTGTTGCCATATATCCGGGAATGTTCGGAATATTACACGTTTCAGCAAGATGGCGCTCCGGCCCACCGAGCGCGTGAAACTGTTGAAATGCTGACAAGGGAGACCCCGGATTTCATACCCCCTAATCTTTGGCCACCAAACAGCCCGGACTTAAACTCGGTCGATTACAAGATTTGGGGAGTAATGCAAGAGAAAGTTTATAAGACAAATATCAGAGACATTGAAGAACTTCGTGAACGAATCATTAATGCGTGCATGGGAAGAATTTGATCAATTGGTTATTGATGCTGCAATTGGCAAATGGCGAACGCACCTTGAAGCTTGTGTTGAAGCCGAAGGCGGACACTTTGAACATACCTTGTAGTATAATGTTAGTCAAATTTTAAATAAAATTTAACTGAAATTTAGAATTGTGAAATAATATTTAAAGTATATAACGTAGATTTTTTTAAAGAAAAAGTTGTGTTCTGTAGGCCTACTTAACATTTGAATTATCTGATGCAAATGACGTAATTGTGACGTCAATATTCATGTCAGAAACTTCATATTTGTTTCAGTGTAAGATAATTATCTCAGGATAACAACAGTTTTGAAATTTTGAAAATCGATTAAGATTTGCCTGTTTTATTCACATTATAAAAAGGGGTCTCGATTTATTGGGACACAGTGTATATACCGAATGTTTTTGCAGGTGAAGACGGCGATTACATGCTGCTGTCAAATGCAACTTCTTCGACTGATTTCGATAACGACCGCCGTATCTTTCCGCAACGTCAACAGTCGACTAAAACGGTCACTTCTGGAGCGTCTCAAAAGCCACCACCTTCTCCATGTCAGAAATTCATAGAGTAAGTTGTGCTCGATGCGAAAACTCTCTTCGTTTATGACACATTTGAGAATTACTTGAAATTATTGGCAAGCCATCGAATCAGCAGATATAGAAGGATAAGAACAATACCGTTACAAACTGACTGAAAGAATCGAGTACAGAACTCGATTCTTTCAGTCAGTTTGTAATGGTATTGCTCTTATCCTTCTATATCTGCTCTGATGTTGTGATGCAGGATCCTGTCTTACTTTCTTATAATAATTAGCCTATTTAATTCTTCACTTCACCAAACGCTGAAATTTATTGTGATGATTAAAAAAAACTTAAGAACGTACTATCAGATTACTCGTTTTACGTAGGCTATAGACATTTCTTTCTCATTAATAACCCTGAGATCAAATGATCTAAAATAATTATCCAGCTATATTTCAACGCCTTTGGTTACTAAAAGCAACTATTTTTTCATTTGCGTATATGCTTATTTAACTAGACAACATTGTTTCGCATGCAATGGTACCCAAGCCATTAGCTGAACATTAATCACCACCAACACAACCTCATCCCCAAAGTGTCCAATCTTCTTTGAATTTCAGTCACACTCTTTTATATAGGCCCCCTACGCTTTGCTGCAAACAGCAACTCAGACTGAGATTATTGACTTCGACTTTTCAGTAGCATACATGTATATAATATTATTCTCCGGACAACCGAATGCATACTGAAGGAAGGAGGTTGATGAGTGTTGACTACACGAGTGTCAAATGATGTTTTTTTTGCTTTATATGAAAACGGCGTTATTGACAACATTAGATTAGCTTAGAATAAATTTATCTAAGCAAGCATACCGTAGGTCTATAATATGGTATGATAGGTAACTTTAAGCATTGAAGCTACCTGACTCGCATGAATTGCGACCTTTGTGCTGCTATATAGTGTCAAATTCGGTGTCAAATTCGGTGTGAATACAATTTCAAAAGATCGGTGCTGTATTTGTAGGTACAAGATCCTTACAGGCCGCATCCCGGATTCTCAGCTCCCTACACTTCCTCCACGCTCCTCAGTAGGGACTGCGGCCCTGCCGGACTCCCGGCGAGACAGCAGTGACTCCGGGGTTAACATCGATGGCATCGAAGCACCTGGTCTTCTTTCGAACCCAACCCGAAAGCGTCCACCGCTGTTGAGAGGTGTCACAGAACCGGCTTATACGTATGACGATGAGGGTCATTACGTTCCCAATCGAAGGAGCAGTCAAGACACCACTGCAGCAGGGAAGACAGTGCAGCGAAACCTCAGTGTCTCTGGCGAGGAAATTGCTCGCCAGCTGAAGAAGCCCGTACATTCACTTTCTGGAACCAAAGGATCCTCTGTTAAGAAATGACAGCTACTCTAGGGACACAGACTTTTCGTCTTGCTTCATCTGTCAACTCTTTTCGTGCACTCGCGGCTTTCGGACTCTGCTCAGACCTAACCTGACTCAATTAGGCCTACTGTCTTGACAGAATGATGATGACGCTAATGTGCAAGAGTCTCTTCTGGTGCACATAAAAATGGTCGAAAGGCAGAACGAAACCGTGGTATGCATTCGGACATTTTGAAGGATAATAGCCTATGCTCTCACTAATGTCACAATTGTGTGAGTAATTATTTTTGTCCTCGGGGGAATGATTGACGGATGGTTCAAATGAAGCACATACACCCTCAGTCATAAGGGAAAGTGTATTCATTCAATTTACTGCGACATTGAGTAGGCTACTAGAGAAATTTCCGAAATGTGTGTGACTATAAACAACACTAAACGAATTTTTGATGCAACCTAACGACATCTATAGATTACATGTATGAAACACTGTGTGGGGAAACATGGATTATACTAATCATGAACAGAAGGCTGTTTTCTTTTATTGCATTTTCACAGGCATCATCTTCTTCATCGCCGTCATTTACTCGCGTAGTCTTGGCTAACTAAAATAGTGATCATAGAATATCGTCAGACGATGAATCTAAATGTCAAGATCCCATTTCTAATTCCTCTCTATCTCAAATTGTTATTTTCTCGCTATGGATGACCATAGCTTTAAGCTTTACCACACATTCCACGAGTAGGCCAAGCACAGCATGCCCACCGATCTTTCAAGGACCAGGCAATAGTATTGTAGAGAGAATAAACCATCCTTCCAAAGTAGCCAGACACGGCAGGCATCAATAATTGTTATATTGTCAGAACAAAGCACATACACTGTGACCTTCGGCTAGACAGTTTTTGATTGAATTGCACTACAAGCCACATTAAAAGGACAGCACAGTGCACGTATGACTTGCGAAATAGCCTACTTTCTCTATAATAAATATCTTCTGCAAGCCCTTTCCAATCACATCGTCATCCACCAAAATAGGAAACGTCACTTTTCAGAAGTTCTTCCATCTCCGCTCATCTCCTGCCTTCCGCCCAATTCCTTTGACCTCCTTTGTCTTTACCTAAGCTTTTCCCTGCCGACCGGTGATGGTTCCGGGTGCGATGTAGACCTGATCCGCGTGTGGCAGACCGAATTTCTCGCAGATGGCATCAGCTTCCTTCCTCGCCTCACCCGAATATTCGAGGGTCGGATGTCTGGACAGTCTCTCCGAACTCAGAGGAGTACCCTTCTGGGAGTCGAGCTTCAGCGAATCGCGACATTTCTCGACGTTGTCCGTCGGAAGATTGCAGAACTCAAGGACGACTCTCATCGACTCCACGGGGTCCTTGATGACGTCCTCATAGCGGACAGCGGCGATCTTCAGACCGATGTCTCGGAAGCGGAGGTAATGCTTGTGCGAAATACACGACAGCAGAATTCCGAAGGACAGGTGGTAACTCATGTCGAACCTAGAACAACGATAAACAACCCAATCGGTCATTGCAATGACCACTCCGTATACCATATATATTATATATTATAGATATTATATATTATATATTATATATTATATATTATATATTATATATATTATAAATATTATATATTATATATTATATATTATATATTATATATTATATATTATATATTATATATTATATATTATATATTATATATTATATATTATATATTATATATTATATATTATATATTATATTATATATTATATATTATATATTATATATTATATATTATAATATTATATATTATATATATATAATATATATATTATGGTGCCTCTTGTAGAACGGAACAATTTCTCCAACCCGAAGAGAAATCGTAGCAGCATTGTCAGGAAGGAAATGACATTTAGAAGTCGTAAAGTTCATAATCAGCAACATCAGCAAACTTTATCATTCCCATAGGCATCATCATTTACTATCATCATCGCCATCGTCGCCGACGTCGTAGTCGTCATCTTCATTATCGTATTATAAATAGACCATAGTCATAACCATAATCTCTATGTCGTCCTTGAGTGCAGATACCCAACACTATCACCTTCAGTTTCACTACCACGATCACCACCATGACCACCACCACGACCACCCCCACAACCATCACCATAACCACCACCATCACCATAATCACCACCATCACCATAACCACCACCATCACCACTACCACCCCAACCGCCACCATAAATACCACCAACACCAACAACACCACCACCTACCCATCAATTGTCGAAACAATTACCATCATTATCATAATAATTGTCATCATCATTATTATCGTCATCATCATCCGCAGTAGTATCATAATCATCACCGCCTTCATCAGCACCACTACCACCACTAACCAGATCATGGCCCTCATCTATGTGTCTGTCTGCCTGTATGTCTGTCTGTCTGTCTGTGTACGAACCCTTCATAGTCTTTCTTCGGCCATCCTCCTGCTGCCAATGTGTAGCGAAGTCGAAGAGACGAATATTGACCGAACCAGTAGATGAACTTAATTGCGTACAACTCCTCAGACAAACGAGAGATCGATTGAGTTGTCTAAAAAAATTATTCAAACAGGTGAGTTAATGATAGACAACATTCACTTGCAACGTACCTTTAGGTCAAGTGATTTCTTGCTCATCCTCAATCTGAGGATATTTCAATAGCTGCGCACAAACAATTGTATATATATAGTAGGATAGGAATTTATGGGATAATAGATTATAATGGGATGGAGATTAAAGATAGGATAAGCTAGGATATAGATGGATTAAATATGATCTAATCTAATCTAATCTAATAAAGCATTTGTAAAGCGCTTCTCACAGCAGAGCTATTCAGAAGCGCTCTCGATAGACTAGAACGAGATAGAATAGGCTAGGATATGATATGTTAAGATATGATATGATGAGATAGAAAGGATAGAATAAGAAAATATTGGATTGTAGGATAGCGTTGTCTCATTCGTGAAGATCTATTAGACTAGAGAAAATAGGACAAGATGATAGATCATAATTATGGCATAACTTATTAAGATTGCATAAACTATTGGCTAGTTCCTTGCTGTTGTTGCTTCTGTTGTTGTTGTTATTATTGTTGTTGTTGTTGTTTTTGCTGCTGCTGTTGTTGTTGTATACCTTCAGAAAGTCGCGGTACATGAAGAGGCTTTTCGATTGAGGAAAGAGTTTAGCGATGTCGTCCAGCCTCGGCATCGCTGGTCCGGTCAGCTTCAGGACGTAACCGACCTCGTTGTTCTTCGTTGGCTTGCAGAGCATTCTGACGGTGTGTCTGAAGAGTTTTTCGATGCCTTCCTTGTGCTCCTTATCCTCCGCCACCTTCGTCATGACGTTCAGAGCCGACGGTTCCGACAGACAGACAACCTTCTCCGTCGCCTCGAACATCTGCGTGAGAAGCGTCGACCCACATCTGGCCGTGTTAGTGATGAACGTCAGGTTCTTCGGGTCCTCGAGCCTCTCCGTCAGACGGTAGAACGAGTGGATCGGCATGCAGATCACCCGCACGGCGTTGTAGTACTGCGCCGCCATGAAGAACGGCGAGTACCTTGCCCGCCACAGCTCAGCGCCAGCAGGTGCCTCGACGAAGACCGCCTCTTTATCGTTGACGTGGTAGAGCGTAATGTGATCCTGGAGAACGACCTCAGGGTTTTCGAATCGGTTGTGCGTAAGGATGAAGTCGGATTTCTTGGCGGGGGCCAGGTAATCGTCGAACTTGAATCGACCGATGATGTTAAAGACGTGAGCCGAGCGGGAGTAGTTCTCCGGTTTGCGTGTCTGCCTCAGCTGCCAGTAGGTCCCGGTGAAGACCCAGACGGTGCGCTGGGCCACCATGAAGCCACAGTTCAACGCCTCCCAACCGAACTCCATCATAAACCGGTTGATCAACTCAGTGGCCCTCATTGTGACGATGATGAAGACGACGACGACGACAACGACGATGAGAATGATGATGACGACGGCGGCCGTCTTTTTGTAACGATCTACTAACTGACGATCTTTAGAAGATCGTTTATTGTTTTGTGGCAGACCCACGAATCGACCGGATTGAGATGGACTGAGATGGACCCAATGACCGAACGACGGTCGAATTATGTCGAGTGCATGACTTGTGACGACCACCCAGTGAACTGCAAGGGCAAAATGGAGGGCGATGGCGTCTAGAGATAGCGAGAGATCAAGGTAGAAGTAATAATTATCATATTAGTGAGTACTGAGTAGCCTATATAGTTGCATATACATACAAGTAGTTGTGAGCACTTCAACCTAGTTCATATGATACAGTCTTGAGAGCAGATAACACAGATAATGTATGGTTAATGTGCAAATATTTGATATCTTGATGGGGCGAAGTCCCGCTGCGAAGCGGTATAATATGTTCACACTCGTTATAAGCTCGTTATTAGGCAAAATCGATTATTATCAGAGACAGTGATTAGACAAAATGACACACAGGTTAACAGAGACATAGCCAACCGTAGACACACACACACACACACACACAGAGAGAGAGAGAGAGAGAGAGAGAGAGAGAGAGAGAGAGAGAGAGAGAGAGAGAGAGAGAGAGAGAGAGAGAGAGAGAGAAAACAGGAACATAACAAAGCAGACACATAGACCTACTCTATCGTAATCGTAATCTCGGGACTTCTACAGCGCCCACAAAAGCCAAGTCGCGGGAACCAGCTTATTCACAGGCGCTCAATCAAAACAAAATCGGTAGGCAGCGGGTCAAGTCCAGAGAGTCAGGCAGGCAGATAGATGGACAGCTAAGGTGGGTGATGTTTAGAGTTGAAGTGACGGGGGATGTGAGTAGAAGAGGAAGAATCAGGATAGGATTTTTGAAAGAGCAATGTTTTCAGTTTTGAGTGAAAGACCTGTGGGGAGATAGCGAGAGGTGGAGTTTTGGTGAGTTCGTATGATGGGTCGGAAGTTTGCCGAAGTGCTGGCGGAAGTTTGTTCCAGAGAGGTGGAACGGCAATGGCTATGGAGCGGTTTGCGAATTTCAGTGATGAAGTGATGGAAGGGCGAAGCAGGGTAATGGAGGATGAGGAGCGTGTTGAACGAGGTGGCTGGATGGTGAACAACTGACGAAGGTAGAACGGCTGGGATGATTGAAGTGTATTGTAAGTGAGTGAGAGGACTTTGTATTCGATGCGTTCAGGTATTTTGAGCCAGTGAAGTGATTTCAGAACAGGAGTGATGTGGTGACGTTTGGGGGTTTTCGTCACTGCACGAGCAAGGGCATTCTGGATAGCTTGGAGGCGATTAATTTGGGTTATATCAATGTTTAGGAAGAGAGAGTTGCAGTAATCAAGTTTCGCATGAACTATGGATGTGGCTATTGTGGATGCAGTTTTAAAGTCGAGCATAGGTCGGACTCTAGCAGATCAATAACCAGACAACAAGACAGACGCAAAGACGAATACATGATGATGAATGCAAGCAAATAAGCACAGCCATAACATACACTCTTAGTATACTGATTGACCTACGAGACAAAATCAGACAGAAAGACGAACACATGGCTGCGTATACAGTTATACACCAGTCCTGTCGATCTGTATAAAGACGTCCACACGGACCACGCAGACCACCCGACGGCACGCAAGCGCCTGCACACACAGACAGACACACACAAAGACAGACAGACACACAGACAGAAGGACACACAGACAGACACGCACAGACACAGACAGACACATAGACAGACAGACAGTTGTCTGAGATCACACGCATTGTGTTGCATTAGAGCTAACTGAGCGGCAGAGTATAATAGTATAGGCTGTATACGGTGTATACGTCTGTGCAAGTGAAGAACTAGTGACCAACTGCACTTTGACATCTAATCACCATCGACCCTCAACCAAGTCCAACAATCGTCATCCTCTTGAGCCAGATAATGCCCCAACACTGTCGTACATACATACATAGATGTATAGAACGGACGCAGGCAGACATGAGAATAGGTAAGGTCAGGCAATGCACGGTATACGGTATAGAAGACAGGGTATACGCGCCTACAGTAGGTAAGCGTGAGATCATGTATACGGTAGAACCTATAGTAAAATAGTTTAATGGTAAGATAAGCTACGTGTAAATTGAGTTAAGGTGAGAGGTCAGATCAGCTGAACTAAGATGATGCATAGTAAATAAAGTATGGAACGATGAGATGCTACGTGCCGCTATCTCCCATGTCTGAAAACACAGCAATTCGATATTAAAGCGGACGATAATTATACGTACCATCCCTTACATGTACTTTGCTTATCTTCTACCTTACCGGTTTATTGGGTGGACGTGCGTCGGTGTCCGTTTGAAGTGCATTAATAATTATAGGTGGCAAACGCACATATGTAATGGTTTCCGAATATTCTCGAATAATCGTTCAATTTCATCTGCCGAAATTTCAGCTTACCAGCAATTTTCTTTTGGGTTTTGCAACAAAGTATACTTCAAAGTTCAAACATTGAAGAAAGTCTTTAATATTTTTGTGAAGAAACTTTAAGTAGTTATTGTTTAATTATTCACATAAAGAAGGTCACATGTTAGCCTATAGACAACAGGATTTAAATCTGGACTGTTCGGAAGCCATAATGTGGGAGAAATGAAGTATGGTGTCTCTCTTGTCAGCATTTCGATGGTTTATCTGGCTCTGTGGGCTGGCACCATTCTGTAGAAAAAGAAAATAGCTTTATGGGGCAATAGATTTCTGATAATAGGTAGAAAATATCGTGACAGCAGACCGTTACGATAATATACTCCGTTAATTTTTACTCCAGGATCACTGAAGACCAAAATTGGGAATTATCAAGCGTCGAAATAGCAGCGAACACAATTTCAACTTGCTGATGACTGAAATTTCGGGAGATAAGTTCAAAGATTCATATCTTTCTATCCGTTCAACTTTATGACATGATATTTGGGGATCCTATTCTTGGTTCAATTCTCTAAATGTTGGGAAACTTTTAGTATCGTTAGATTCTAATCATCAGGCATTAGAGATATAAGAAAACAAGTGTGGCTTACCTTATATTGAACCACGGTATATGTACAAGGTATACGCGCAAATGTTGACGGTGTGGCTCAAGGCCGTAGCCAGGATTTTATTTAGGGGTGGGTGTGTGTGTTTCTCGACCGTGAACATGCTCCCAAACAACTGTGACAAAGCTTTTATGTCGTGACAACTTGACAAGTAACGAAATCAACTGACTACAATGGGTCTGGAGAAGCGTCATGCGCTCTCGTATCGGGTTCTTGACGGGCAATAGGCCTACGTTGCGCACCGTAGTTCTAAAATCTTGTGCTAGTAAATGCATTATTTCATTTTTGCATCATGTCATTTGGGAGGTGGGTGTTCAAACACTAAAAACACACCTATAGCTATACGGCCTTGGTGGTGTGGCTACTTTTTTAGACGACAAAGAAGTCCATGCGCTGCGTTAATTAACCGTTTGTCTCTACCTTTATACTCTTACAAACATCCATTCTCCAACTTAGGCTACTATAGAACAGATTGACCAGCACGATGATCACGGTGATCACGATGATCACGTGATCACGATGATCACGATGATCACGTGATTACAATGATCACGTGCACAATTATTATGTCAAAGACCAACTGCGTCCCATGAAGACCTAGCAATCAGTTTCTCCAGCCTTAGTCTTTCATAAATGCGACGGAAAAGACGCTGAAACAGACGATGAAGCTGATGCTTGTCTGTTTGTATGTGCACTTGTTATAGCGCCCCTTCAAGCTCACTACTCAGAGGCGCTCCCGACTGCAGAGCGGACACTGCATCTGAGTTTCACGCCGAAGCGCCGAGCAATTGCGAGTGAAGGACTTCCCGAAGGTCCCTACGCGGTGACTTGAGGTGGATTCGAAACTCGAACCTTCCGGCTTCAAGGCAACGACGCCACCACTACACCACCGCGCCCCACGATGACATAAGACATTGTTGCACTGATCTTCATTTCCTCTTCCATGTCTTCCTTTTCCTCTTCCCTTCCACCTCCTTGTTCTCTTATTCATCCATCCGTCCGTTCTTTCGGTCACTTATTCGTTCATTCAACTAGAGCGCTACATGCATAATTGCATAATACCTGTAGGCTAACTAGTTCTGCAATGAAGATGCTAACTGCTACTGCTAGTGAGTGACCTGTTCGATTAGTCAAGAATTTTTTTAAACTTAATTGTTATAATGTTCAGTATTTTAACAATCGCATGCGTAGTAAAGATTCCGTAACTTAGAAGTGACAGCTAAATTTCACAATTTAGATCGCAACTATAGATCATGACTTCACCACTTTATGGGTTACTATATATAGACTATACTTATGGTGACTATATAGTATAATTATAGCCTATAGAGTATATACTGCAAAATCATTGATTAACCAGTACAGTAGGCCTAGTATAATGTCCATTCGTGGTATATTTAAGATGTCTCATATCAATCAGCGATACTTGATTATTGGTAGGCCTAGGCCTACATAGAAAATATGCATCTTGAACTTGCCATTTTTAGTAGGAGAAGATATCAAATATGAGTCGTGGAAACTCGCCAAAACGTGATATTGAAGAGGCATCTCGCCGAGTCGTTGAAATCACTCAGTGAAATACGCGCACAGGAAATAATAATCCTGAAATAATAATCCTGAAATAATAATCCTGAAATAATAATCCTGAAATAATAATCCTGAAATAATAATCCTGAAATAATAATCCTGAAACAATAATCCGAAACTCTTCTACGCGTTATTTTCATGCTAAGCATCAGGGTACATACATGTATAACTTTGTAATCTCTTTAATTTGCACCTATAGCATCTGTAAAATTAAACTCTGAATTTTCAGGCTTTGTCCTCTCATCTCAGACATATTATAAGTCTCGCATAGTTTGGCATTTAGTACACCAGTAGGAAGCATCAATATCGATAAGAAAGTCGTTGAAATGGAGGAAGGCAGATTTTGTGTCGGAAGAACTGAAGAGACCTGCAGTGGACAAAAGATTATTGATTATTGATTAGGGAGGGTTGATTCCAGAGTCAAAGGCGTCAAATGGGCCATTGACTAAAAGTTCGCCTTTCGCAAATCGAAATCTAGTTTTAAGGTCACGCTGTCTGTTTATCAAAAGAGACACTTTCAGCGTTATGACGCAGTTCAATTTCTCGGCCACACTAAAATCATAGTCATCGGATCCAGACACTCTTTCATTTGTGTAGCTCCTTGAGTCATCACTCGCGATATGTGTCGTTGCTATACGAGTATATACGTATACGTTAACGAGACGATTATTGTAGCGCCTGGATTTACTTTACAGGATTCAAGGGATCGCCTCTTTCCTCACGCAAACCATCTCGAGCTGGAAAGAAAGCGAAGTGGAAGCAATCCACATAAGGGAAGCAGAAGGAGGTTCCTGCTTCCAAGGGAGTGGAACGTCGAAACACAGTTCCTCTTCTGATCCGTCAGCGGACCTGAAATCAATCAATCAATAAATCAATCAATCAATATTTGCATAGCGCCCTTCAAGGTCGAGCTTAGCCAGCTGTTGCCTAGTCCCCAACAATGCGCAATAAACTGATAGTTAGGTAAACCCAAAAGAACATAGACCTATATATGGTTCAGTTAAACAGGAAACAGTGTTGCCCTATTCACATCAATAACTAATAACTTAATAGTCTATGCATGTTTCTGAAATTTTCTTGAGACTGTCTGTTGAGAATGTTCCTGCCATTTTGATAACTTGGTCTGAAATAATAATATTGTTGCATTGCAGCGTCTGTTTGTCAATAAGAATCGCGAGTTCATTAGTTTTTCTTGATAGCTTTTGCGGAAAGTGAGCCGCCTTGGTTATAGGCCTACTTGTGCGCGACGCTGTTACTTAGTGACGCTATTACTTATTCATAGATACCAAGACCTAAATTAGATCTCAGATTGCACGAGTGATGTACGACCTATAGGTTACAGGCCACTTAGGCAGGTGGAAACTATGTAACTTATAGACTTCTTTCTGAAAGACTCTTGCTGCCATAATTATGCGCTTTATAAATGGTCAAAATGCAGAATGATAAAACATCGCTTGGCCAGTGGCGTAGCTAGCTTTTTGTGGACCATATGCAGGCCCTGCAGAGGTCACCCATGGGTCCCTGTTTGGCCCTGTAAGGCTGGCATCTTTTTAGGCGCCATTGTAACTGTGTTACCATCTATTAATTCCGGTCCATGTTTTGCAATTTGCGCACCAAAAACGATACGATCATCAATTTTTCAAAGTAGGCTCTACCTAAAAATAAGTTAGCAATATTCTTTACAAGTGCAAAAATTGGGGCAATTACATGAATTCCTAGAACCCTGATCCACACTTGCTCAATTTGATGTCTCCCTGATTTTGGGGTGAGAGCTGAGAAGATTTTAAAGCAGTGTGAGAATTGTTGAAAAATAACTGGGGGAACTAGGCTATGATCCACGTGGAGTTGGGTTGTGAAATGGTGAAAAGACTTCACTATGTGACCCTAAGAAAGACTAGCGAGGGTTGAACGACCTCAAACTCCCGGGAAATTCTCACTCTGGTTGAGGGAGATGTCAGTTTACTATCGTTACTATATCCAGCATACAATGTATGACCGGAATTATATACACGAGCATGCCTGTGACAAGTATGAAGTTTCTGCGGCGCACCATTTAAGTGCACTACAAGAACGTGACAGATAGGCGGATATGATCACACCTAGGCTATCCTAAACGGTAGCATAGACCCGCCTTTGACCTTTGCATAGGAAAGCTTGTGAACGAAAATCAGACGCGGGTATGATTAGTTCACTGTTCTCAACTTAAAACTGAATTAGACCAATTATTTTTTGTCGTTCACACACATTAGCGTAATTGCGCAATCAAATTTTGACCGTCATGACTAGAGACGAAAAACAAGTTCAAGGGAATTCAGTAGACCCCTATAAGTCTGCCTGCCTGCCTGCCTGCCTGCACGGTGGTTGACAGGCGTCAGTAAATTAGCGAATTAGTCTAATGCAAGTAAGTTCACAAAAAAACTACATCTGTTTCAAAATAATGTGATTTACTTAGGTTAGATTATAGGCTAATAATTCAAGAATCTCTGTGGGCCCCTGGAGGTCGTGGGTCCGTGTGCTTTGCATACATTGCACACATTGTAGCCACGCCACTGCGTTTGACTGAATGAAAGCAGAGTCGCAAAGGAATGGCGAACATGTCAAGATACTCAACCAATCTCGTTGCACATTTACCGCCATCTTTTACCTCACCGTATTCTCTTCAATCAGCTCTCAGGCTTGAAGAGAATAGATTTGAGAGAAAACTTTTTAGAACCTATGAAGAAGTTACGAGACGTCCAAGCAGAAGGTCTTGCACGCAGTGAATTCTTGCCAGGAACCATTATGTTCTGCGCTTTCCAATCTTTCATATCTCTGAGGACTCTGACTGAATTCGCAGTATAACATCTCTTCCGCCTTATTAGTTTACTATAATCTGCTGCATGGTATACAACTATACATGACTTTGTTCTCCACTTCTAATCTTTTGACAAACCTCTGACATGACGCAGGACTCGTGTACAAACTTTTGTCCGGCGTTTGACTTTCAAGTAGTGCTCCAGAATATTTCCGAGGTTGTGATTACAAACCATTCAGAATTTTCTTGCTTCAGCTTGAGCAAATAGTTGGCCAACAGTTTATTACATCTAACCAATAAAACTTTTTTCATAAATCCCTCCAGTCTTTTTCTTTTGCTGTGGCTGGGTTGGGAGTGCTCCTGAGTAGTTTCTTGAAGGGGCGCTCTATAAGTCCACAGAATGAATGAATGAATGAATAAAGGAATGAATGAATGAATGAATAAATGAATGAGTTAATGAATGAATGAATGAATGAATGAATGAATGAATAAGTGAATGAATGAATGAGTGAATAAATGAATGAATGAATAAATGAATGAATGAGTTAATGAATAAATGAATGAAAGAATAAATGAATGAATGAATAAATGAATGAGTTAATGAATAAGTGAATGAATGAATGAATAAATGAATGAATGAATGAATAAATAAATGAATGAATGAATGAATGAATAAATGAATGAATGAATAAATGAATGAGTTAATGAATGAATGAATGAATGAATGAATAAATGAATGAATGAATGAATAAATGAATAAATGAATGAGTTAATGAATGAATGAGTGAATAAATGAATGAATGAATGAATAAATGAATAAATGAATGAGTTAATGAATGAATGAGTGAATAAATAAATGAATGAATGAATGAATAAATGAATGAATAAATGAATGAGTTAATGAATGAATGAATGAATGAATGAATGAATGAATGAATGAATGAATGAATGAATAAATGAATGAATGAATAAATGAATGAATGAGTTAATGAATAAATGAATGAATGAATAAATGAATGAGTTAATGAATAAGTGAATGAATGAATGAATAAATGAATGAATGAATGAGTGAATAAATGAATGAATGAATGAATGAATGAATAAATGAATAAATGAATGAGTTAATGAATGAATGAGTGAATAAATGAATGAATGAATGAATAAATGAATGAATGAATGAATGAATAAATGAATGAGTTAATGAATAAATGAATGAATGAATGAATGAATAAATGAATGAATGAATGAATGAATGAAATGAATGAATGAATGAATGAATGAATGGATGAATGAACAGTGAGATGCTTTGTCTGACGATCTTCGCCCATGTCACTTACTTTTGTTGCCCCTCAGATGGTCACTTTGTCCAAGGTCATCTTCTCCCCTCGTTCGACGTCTCGTCGTTGCTTGGTACCGAGGGGTCATCGAGTGATAGGTCGCAGCTTTGACCTCTCGCAAGTTCCTTACAGTCGTTGTCTCCCAAAACAGTGGCCTCTGCTCTGTTGAACAAAACACAATAACGATCAAGACAATGGCAACCGTCACCGAACTAATGATGATGCTGGTTTAGACGACTCCTATGACGACAATTATTTGGGCAATGGGGGAATTGGGGGGGGGGGGGGCGGGGGCGGTGACGCTGAAAAGTTGATTGTAAAGTTTGGGTTATTGCCTTAGGGAGCTATGTAGGTGGCGTCCTTTTGTTTTTGACATAATAGAGCACCATTATTTTGAGCGATACGTTTTCGCTCAATACCGTTGAGGACCATTATTTTTTTAGAAAAAGATTTGGTAATTTAATGTCGGTGGGGACCATTTCACCGATACTCATTCAGTCACTTAAAGAATTTATATAGCACCTCATTAAGAGGCCGACTTAGAAGAGGAGCTCTTAGTCCAACCACATGCAGTGATCCAAATGGGTCTACGTATAATACAGGATCCCTTTGAACACTGATGAATGAAACCTCGGTATACCAGGCGTATCTCCAGCGGTATACTATGGTATTCTAGATGGATGGACCTACAACTGAGAAAGCACGACTTTGAAAGGCTGAAGTTCCAACCAGAGGAACCAAAATTCCCGCTAGAGACAGAGACTTTCGATATTGGACAGAAGATCTCACGTGGATAGGTCGAAGCATAGCCAAGGAGGCAACGTCAAACCAGTGCAGCAATTCTGTAGGGCCTATACTTCTAGGACCATTTGAACGACATGGTTAACTGTTAATACCGTAGAGGACCATGGTTAACTGTTAATACCGTAGAGGACCATGTTTAACTGTTAATACTGTAGAAGACCATGGTTAACTGTTAATACCATAGAGGACCATGTTTAACTGTTAATACCGTAGAGGACCATGTTTAACTGTTAATACCGTAGAGGACCATGTTTAACTGTTAATACCGTAGAGGACCATGGTCTTTTCGTCTCTGCCGAGTGAGTTGGATGCGATGCACTTGTATTGTCCGTAGTCGTCTGGATGAGTGATGAGGATACGGAGGCTGAGCGTGAGTCGATGGCTGCTGTCGTCGGCTCCATCATCATAAGCCTCGATCCGATGCTTTTCGGAGGTCGTCACCCTCCGTCCCTCCTTCTCCCAAACGTTGACCGCGTGAGGAAGCGCCGTTATCTCGCACTCGAGGATCGTCTCTCGTCCCATCGACTGCGAGATCCGAGGGTTCGACAGGCGAACCGACGGAGCAACTACGACAACGACAACAACAACTAATGATGAGCAGCAAGGTAATGATGAAGACAACGATGACGACGACGATAACTAATGATTATCAACGTAATGATGAAGACAGTCACAACGACGACGACGACGACTAATGATTATCAAGGTAATGATGAACACGACAACGAGTCAACGACTAATGACGAGCAGCAAGGTAATGATGACGACAACGACGACGATTGATGATTTTCAAGGTAATAATGAAGACAATGACGACGACGATGACTAATAATTATCAGGGTAATGATGAAGAGGACAACGACGACAACGACTAATGATGAGCAGAAAGGTAGTGATGAAGACAACGACGACGATTGTTGATTTTCAATGTAATGATGAAGACGACTACGACGACGCTGTAAAGCGACGAGCGATTATCATAATCCTGGATGTTTAGGATGACGAATGTGTTGATGAATTACAATTTCTCTTTTGTCACATGCACGCGTATAGCGGTGGACATGATGATATCCGCTATTCAAAGGTGATAATTATTTCGGATCTGTCTGTCAAATTCTAACGACGTTTATTTGATTCATGTGCATACGCATTTGCATTTTTAGTCTGATCAACAAACTATAATGTGTACATCAGTCACTTTCGAGATGTAATTAAAATAATGTTGCTGTTAGATTCCATGCGCACAAGCAATACATGATTAATGACTGAACCCAATGATGATGCTGCTGCTGCTGCTGCTGCTCCTGATGATGATGATGATGATGATGATGATGATGATGATGATGATGATGATGATGATGATGATGATGACGATGAAAACGATGACGACGATGATGAGCAGGAAAAGGAGGAGGAGGAAGGGAAGGATGATGATGGTGATGATGATGATGGCGATGATGATGGTGATGATGACGATGGTGATGATGATGGTGATGATGACGACGACGACGACGAGGACGACGACGAGGACGACGACGATGACGGTGACGGTGACGATGACGATGACGATGAAGATGAAGATGACGATGACGATGACGATGATGATGATGATGACGCCGATGACGATAACGATGATGATAATTGGAGTGGTCTTACTAACATTCGACGGTAACCCGTATCTGGCGTGAGACGGGCGGTGAGACTTGGTTGGATGCTGTGCAGACGTAATATCCGCTGCAGTTGCGGGAAACATTCGCTATCGATATCATCTGACCAGTTAAAAAGCGTCCTACATTTATCACAACCACCGATGTCATTATTGTTGACACTACAGCGATATCGTTTGTATATAAAATAATGAGGAACATCATCTCTTCTTCTGCTTTCAGGTAATTTTCAAATCTGCTATACATTACCTATGTTTCAGCGCCTTCGAAAGGTTCCAAAAAAGCGCTATGCAAATGTTCACTCATACATGCACACATCAGCCTACATGCAAACACACATGCATACATATATAAATACGTGCATAATATACACATACATACATACATACATACATACATACATACATACATACATACATACATACATACATACATACATACATACATACATACATACATACATACATACATACATACATACATACAAGTCATATATACATACATACATACATACATACATACATACATACATACATACATACATACATACAT